>JBCFYV010011172.1:133444979-133966220 GCA_039000515.1 Timema cristinae
CCACTTTGGACTATTTTGGGACCAAATTGGTTTTTACCTCTTTGTACAGTCTTCTGCCAACATCTCATCTGATAATATGAAATAATAAACAGAGATAACGTCGATACTTTACCTTGAAATTTGAATAATATAGATAACAATTAGAAAAAACAGATCAACTTAATCCATTTGGACAAAACTAGGTATACAAAATACATTTAGTTTAAAAATTTTAAGAAACTTTTTATTCTTTATAATTCGCACTCATAAAACTACTTGATATATTAATACCCCATAGTGATAGGAATCACTACTATCGAATTAAATTATGTGACAAAAGTGAATAGAAAAAGGTGATTGAAATTCAACGGTCATATAATTTAATTTTCATTCATGTACATGAAAGACACCCATCTTTTGTGTAGGCTGACTATTATTTTCCCTCCTCGTCTTACATATAGCTTCTTATAAAGTCAAGATATATGTGAGTGTATGTATGTATATTTATTTTGCATAGTACAATGTAATTATTATTATTATATTATTATTAGCACCGCGTCTTACTACCCGTTCGGGTTATACGCACTTACGCTAATGTGTAATAGTAGGGTGATTGTGAGATGAAATGGAGGACCTACAGTTTAACGTGGAATCCGAACCACGGTGGCGACCTGGTATTCCACACATTCACAAGATGTCTTGTCAGAGGTGTAGGAAGGGTTTGGTAATCAGATAAATCTGTGCCGGGACCGTACAATGTAAGGAAACTTGAAGGGGAAAAATGGCTCGAAATTCATGATTGCAAATAAGTGGTGGGGATTCGTAAGTCCCCTTGGCGTCTTCAGCGTTACACTCCTCCGTTGCTTTTTGTTGTCTGGTAGAATTTACACAATATTTTCTGGTTGACTTACGGGAGTTTACATGTACTAAAGGGAATAAGGATATGATATGTTTGAATTGAATCAACAATCTTTATTTATTTGGAAAACATTATACAAAAGGTTTTTCACTATATATATGTATATATATTGATATTTTAGTTGAAATGTTCCATGATGCAATAAGAGATAGAAGCCTTTTCTACTTCTTGTCTATATTAATTATCTCCACAAAACAATTGTGTTGCTTTTAATTGACGAATACAATAAACCCATACTGGTTAAAGTTTTTTCAATAAAAACAACAAGTTAAATTTAATATTGAATTTTAAGTTCCATGTTTAAAAGGTTAGTCTAGCACTTGTTTTTTCCCTTGGTATTGTATGAAATTAATAAATTTCTCCAAATTCCTTTTTTTATATGCGCTTAACCATACATCTTAAGTTAAGTGTGGTATATACATACAAATTTGAGATTAAGAGGTCATGCCATATTTCATTCAACCTGAACTATTTGTTATTATTGTTATTATTAATTGTATCACCAGGTCTTACTACCTGTTCAGGTTATACGTATATGCGAGAGTTATTCTAATGGGTTAAGAATGAGGAAGGAAGAGTGTTAAAGGTAATCTACTCGCATTTGGGGTGAATTAGATTGGGAAAACATTTAGGGACAGCCATCCTCAGTATACTCAACCGGGAATCCAACTCCGATATCCCTGTCTTCAGTAGGCAAGTCTAACAAGATAACGACGCTCTGGACCATTTAGCCACTGAAGCAGGGTTCTATTTATTATAATGAGATATTGGTTGACTGCCTAGACTAGACATTAATATCGCCCTTAGTCACTGGTAGCAGCATGTTGTAGATTATTTTGTTAACAAACATTTTATCTGAATTCAGTAAATTTTTCTTTAACGTAATTCGAGTGATCATCATTATTGTCCGTATTATCTAGTTCACAGTTAAAATATTTGTCCCAGTTTGACCATCCTACGCTAGCTAACACGTTTCAACGTGAAGCTTGCAAACTACTGTATGTTGTTACTAACAGCATTACAGTATCAATCAAGAATGTGTGAAACAATAACCATTGGAAAATAATTAGCAAGACATACACATATCTTCACATATTGTCTACAGACACTTTGAGGAAAATTTTCAAAAATAGTACTTTGTTAAATTACCTTTACGTAGGGTTTCCTCATGAAAACCAACACATCATCTTGTTAATAACAATAGACAGTCGTTATATGTACTGTACGTACATTTTAAACAAATAATTTTAAATATTTTTAGCAAATTTCCAATTTTCAAAAATAAGTTTTGTGAACTAACTTAAATTTATTTACATTTAATTTGTAAAAATAAAAACTTTTTTTATATACGATGAAAAATTATTCCAAGATACCCAATTTAAACTTAATCGTCGAGGCCAATTTCAAAAAATCACATTTTTTTATAATTAGTCGTAATTAAACTATTCTTAAATTATAAAAATATTATCTTTTGATCACGTTAAATAATTCCCGATACAACTTTTTAACAAAATCGTTAATACTAGTTTAAACAATATTATTTTACAAAAATCAGGTATCAGTAAACTACTCTAAAATGTTTTTTCTAGATAACACACATGCACACGAACACTCACGCACGCACACACACATATACACATATATATAATTATTATATTATAGTGTAAAAAAACTTAAAAGATAGGCCTACTTGAACAATTTTTTTTAAAATATTTAATTAAAAAGAACCGTCATCAGTAAACTGCCGTTTAACGAATTTTTACCTAAGAACAATGGATACAGTGTTATTCAAAAAGATGAACAAAATCGTTAATGATTTAACGATTATACTTAACTAAATTTCGAATCTTTTAACACTGGAATATAACTGCATTTAGATTTAAATCACTTTCTCATAACTTGTCCCTAACCTTCTTTGGCTCAGTGACTAAACGCTCTTGATCATGTCTGTTAGATATTTTTTGTCACCAGAACTTGCCAACGGAATAAACTACATTCAACAATTCACTATTCGTTTCTTGAAAATAAAACCACTAAATTAATTATATTTTTATAACACAAGCATTATATTATATATGTCATACATAAAACTAAAATAATAAAACATTTTAAGTTAGCGAAATAAAATTAATTTTGGTCCTAAAGAGTTGTGTTCTCAAATATGTACCACAAAATGAAAAAAAAAAAAATTGAGAATGGGACAGTCTCATGTAATTTAAAATAAATTACCTTACTTCGATGACATATTTTCCTACAGTTTGTATGCGGGAGGGGGGCAGGGGGGGGGAAGTGCCATGGTATCTTCCAAAGCTAATAAAGCTAATTTAGTAACACGAATTGTCACACGTGCTAAGCGTTTGTGAGTAAAAGTTTTATAAAAAAAATATGCTTGAGTGGTCAGAGGCGTCGGTTTTTTTTCACTTTACCATTTCCAGAAAACTTAATTTCATTAAATCGTTTACTTCGCTCTGCCCCAACTGTGCGCCTGGCGTGTGAATTGTTTTCTGAATTCAACCGTGGAGGTTGTATTCATCCTAGGAAACCCAATTAAGTCGGTCTTCATTATTCGCTGTGAAAAAAAAAACACTTTAATTTGAGATAACATTGACTGAAGAATGGTTTTACTTCCACGCCCACCCTCTCAATATTAAAATATAATTTTAAATGTACAACTAAACTTTCCAAACAATTTGCCTTTAACTGAGCGGTTGGTAAGCAAAACCGATGCTGTTTCACAAGGTATTCAGCGCATGCGTGCGCTGGTTCTCTTTTCTGTCTTTCTTCTCCATTTTCAATGCAGGAATGGATTGGAAGGGGGAGCACCGTCATGGCGGCGGTTGGTTACTTGAAAGAGACGATCGTTAAGTGAGCTGAATGTTAGGATCAGGAATTGTACCCAGCCGTCGGCAAAAGAAACGGAATCACTTGATTGAAAAAACCCACAAAAAAACCTTCACATAAACGAAAGTAGTGGTGTTTTTTTAATTGACGGTATTACTGATAGCCGAAAAAAAAAAGCAGGAAAATATAGTCCTGGGACTACACTTGCGGTTTGCTCTAAATCACTCCTACCACACGTCTTCTAACCCCGTTAAGAGCAATTCTCGTTACAAGTGACATTTTGACCGAAGTATATAGTCTGAAGTGTACGGTTGTACTAGTGGTATAATGGCTAAAATGTGCCAACAATGATTGGTACGGCATCCATAAAGCAGAAAATACTGTCGTGGGTGCGGGTACAATCGTGGCTTCTAGCCTGGTCCACTCTAACCCTTAACACCTTGGTAATAGCCATTAAAAGTAAATCAAGAAATGAATCTTAAGAATACAGAGAGAGCGATTTGCATTGATGATTAGGTTATCAATAATTGCTCACTGAGACAATTAATAAATCAAATCCATATAAGAATAATTATAATAATAAAGTTACAAAAAATATTTAAAAGGTAAAATAATGATTTTTTAAATGAAAATATCATAAACAATATTACAAACAATCATTTAAATAACGCGTAGGCCCTTAAAGTTGTTTAAAATTATAATCAATTCCTTATTTTTTTAATGTTCTTTAAGCTCAACTTGATTAAAGGGCCGGCTCCGTTGATATGACGTAATCTAGTCTGGCCCCAATCCTATAGGACCCTGCTATATAGTAGGGGATATCTTAAATTACATCTGTCTTTGTATGTGTTTATTATAATACCTAGAGATTATAATTCCATACTTTGAGGTTTGATGTTTAGTTATAGGTATGATGTACTACGCTAATCACAATCTACGTAGCTTTCATGTAACGTAAGGCTCACATAGTGTAATGTTCACTTTATGTATATAAACAATTGTGTGAACAGGATTCACGTAGCGCAACAACTCGAGTAAAACGAAGACAGTGAATTTATACTATTTAAAAATAAATTGTTCACTAAAATGGAACCCAAACATTTTGGGATAATTAGGATGCAATATAAGCTTTCATGGATAAACACAATAAGAATTGGGCAAACTATTCCTAAGACATTGTCCGTACATTGTTCGCTTAACGTTCACGTAACAGTAAAGTTTTCTCCTGGAGACCTCTTACTGAACGTTACGTTAACTGCATCTTAGTGGATTTTATTTAAAACCCCGAGTAAAGCCTTTACGTTACGTGAACATTAAATGAACGGTGTGTGTACGTTAAGTTTCTTGTGATTCAGGAAAAGGTGATGTTTTAGGAAGTACATGTTAATTTCATAGATAAAACTAAATTTGATTTTATTGTAAAATACATTCATAGGCCTACATACCAACGTTAGTATTAACCATTGTCATTAAAGACAAAACCGAAAAGGAAAAAGGTTTTCTTACAATTAAATAACCGTAAAATAATGTGTACCCTTGAGATCCTTGCCTGGATTTGCTAGTCTTATGTTAAATGCTACAGCATAGTACAATTACACTTATTTTTGTTTACAATAAGACTACCCAACTTTTATCAAGGTTAATACGTGTGAATGTGTTTAAAATCCCTTCCTTATCTCTACGTTTATTTTGGTTAAATATTTTAATTCGCTGATGGCCCTTGCTGACACAATACTCCATGAAGAAAAACTGTGCTTACATATAAGGATCAATGTGAGTCCTTCAAAATGAACTAATAAATATTTTACTCAACAGTCATTAAAAACGTGTTATAAGGACACAAATACATTCTATTTGGTGATTAGCAATAATAGAATGTGCTGTATGAAAAGTAAAGGACATTTGATGTAACGGAGCATGAAATATCCTTTTCCGAAGCAATTTTCCACGCCACTATGAAATCTCACAGCAAAATACTTTTTTTTTTTAACTTTGCCACTCCAGACGGGAACACAACACGGACATAAATTGCCACCACGCTTCACTGATTCTATTACAGATTCACGGCGCGGGAATTCATTTATTTTGGCAGGGACACGCCGCCATCTTTGTGAAAATTGAATAGATGTGATCGCGCAACCATACAGGACGTGAGGATTCTGGCTCAAAGAGGTAGGAGAAGCATTCAGAACTTTTGTTTTCTATGCGCATCACTTTTTTGAAAGTGAATTTTGGAACGAAGAATAATATGACTTTGAAGATGTAATAGTTTAAAACATATTAATGATTGAGGTATAGGCACAACATAATGGAATATAAATTATTTTGTGGTGATTTACAATCACCTGTTGCTAGAAATATATCAGATTGAAAACCAATGCCAATTAAAAATAGTCTACATTTAATTAGATTTCCACATTCCATACTTTCCTGATTGTTTAAAAATGTAGATTCTTATAAAATATATAAGTAAATATTTGTCAAAATCGTCTATGCATGTAACCAAACCCTTAATAAGTTTGTATCTGTATATCTTCTACTGTAGAAGCCATGTTTTTTGGGTATGGTTATATTTTTAATAACGGAAATATTTGAGCGAGATAGAAATATTGTTCTATTATCTATATGTTATGATGTTATTTCACAGAGCTGCTTATTAAATATGTTATAATTAATGCATAATTCCCGTGTACTGGTGTGTTGGTGCACCACCTTACCTCCTAGTAGTGGTGACACAGACAACGGTATACTGGTTGGCAAGGCTGTCTCTATAGTAGGAACACTGTTTTGTAGGGTCTGTTATAGGGTAAGACTGAGAAACAGCCGTACATGTGGTATGGTGGCTAAGATGTGCCAACATCGATTGGTACGGCATTCATAAAGCAGCGAATACTGGCATGGGTGTGGGTAAGATCAAGGCTAGTAACCTTGTCAGCTCTGAGCTAATTACTAAAATAAACTGGAATATTAACTTCGGATGACTGAAGCTACGATGGGCAGCTGAGGTTAAAACTGAAGGGCCCATTTGTTGACAAGCTAGTGAGAACATGGACTTTTGGAATGTAGAATGTGAAAGGAATGTGTGGTAAAGAAAGAATTATTAGAGAAAATTATGGAAGAATACATTTACATTTTGTATGTGAAATATGTTTTGTTAAAAAGTGATCAGGTAACGAGTGGTCATGTGAAGATGAATGGGTAAGAGGAAGTCAGGGAGTAGGCTTAATCCTAAGCCAACAGATAATCTGTTTGTGTGAAGGTATGATTTGATGTCATCTAAACTTATATGGGTACGTATAAAAATAGGCATTCCTAGCATAATTTTAGTTGCTGGTTATGATCCAATGGGGGAGTGGGGAGTTGAAGAAAAGAATGCAAGGGTGGCGTTTTGGAATTATCTCAATAAAGTCTTAAATTCATGTGAACAGGGTGAAATAACTATCTTGTTACGATATATGAATAAATGGGTGGGGACCAAAGGAAATAATTTAGATAGAGTTTTAGGAAGGTATGATGATGACAGTGTAACGAGAATGGTAATGTGTTAATATTTAGCACCGCGTCTTACTACCCGTTCGGGTTATACGCTTTAAGTACTAATTACGCTAATGGATTAGGAATTGGGAAGGTTTAATTAGAGGAAGTGAACCCGCATTTGCGTGGAGGGAGAGTGGAAAACCATTTAGGAAAAACAACTCTCAGTTCACCCGACCGAGATTCGAACCTCAATCTCTCCGTCCTCAGCAGTCGATCTCAACACGACAAGCGCGTTAGCCAACTACGCCACCGAGGCGGGTAGGTAATGTGTTAGTGAGTCTATGTTTATAAGAAGGCTTGTTTGGGTAGGACAAATGGTTTAAGGACGAATATATTTACTTGTATGCGTGGCTAAGGGGTGATTAGAGAACTATGTTATATTTTGTGGTGTATAATGAAAGACTTAAAGGTTTAGTAAATAATTCCAAGGTTATGCACGGAGCTGAATGTGGAAGAATCACATTAAAGCGATATGAAATGTTTAATCAGGTAGGAATTTGGTGAGTAAGCAGCACAATAGTTCTAAGCAAGTAAGATTGAAAGTGAAGAATTTGCTAGATACAAATGTTAGAGCGTAATATGAGAGATTGCTGGTTGAAAAATAAACCTTACAAGATAATGAATGGAATATAGAAATAAATTCAAATTATATAGAACGTGCTTGGAACAGAATAAAAGAGGCTATAGTTAAGTGCACGAATATGTATGTAGAGTTTTGGTGGTGGGAAACTTAACAACTATCTATATTAGAATGAAAAGATGAAAGATGCTGTGAGAAAAACAAAATAATCATACAAATAAATTATTGCTGTGAAGAGTGAAACAGAATGTTAGAGGTTGTGGGACAAAATATACAAAGAGAAAAAGGTGAACGCAAAGAAAAGTAAAAAAGATTAAGGAGCAAATGAGATCAAGATAAGGAGAAATAACACATAGTGATTTTAAGGAAATAAGAAGGTATTCTAGAAGTGAGTAAATAAAACGAAATAAGTAATGCAAGGAATGACCTATGCCATTGAAAATGTACGTGGCGAGATGGTCTCGGATGAGAACAATATAAAAGAGCGATGAAGTGATATTTTGTACAATTGTATGGTGAAAACACAGAGGAAGTAGGAAGTAGAATAGGGAAAATGCTATGATGAGTGAGAAAATTAACGTGAATGTGGTGTTAAAATCTATTAAAGTATTAAAGAATGGCCAAACTGTGGGTGTAGATGGGATAACAAATGAAATGCTCAACTGTGGTGGCATATTATAACGTGCCAAATTGTGTGAGTTGCTCAATGTGTGTACTGGAATTTCAAATGTTCCTAATCACTGAAATTTTGTTGTCATTATTTTTTGTGCAAAGCCAGGAAGAGTGAATGTAAGAATTATAGGGAAATTAGTTTGTTGAGTGTGCTAGGCAAATTTGTTGGGAAAGTCTCAACTGGGAGGGTGTGCAATGTAGTTTTATGCCGGGTATAGTTTGCATGGGACATATATCATTAAGATTGCAACAAGTAATTGAACAATGTATGGCAGTAAGAAATAAAGTTATTGTGCATTTATTTATCTGGATAAAGCGTACGATCGGGTGAATAGGATTATGTTATGGAATGTTCTTAGAGTGTACGGTGGGGATGAATGGTTAGTACATGCAATTAAAGCGGTGTATGATAGACGTAAAACGTGCGTTAGTGTGTATAGAGCTTCGGGTTAATGGTTTGACATTGAACAGTGTGTTAGAGACAAGGTTGTGTTATGTCTCCATAGTTGTTTAATACTTTCATAGATAAGTGTATGAGGGATGCTTGCGAGGACGCGATTGGTGTACAAATATACAATTTGTATGCGAGAGTGTTGCTATATGCAGATTATGCCATATTAATTAATGGTTGAGAGTGAAAATTAATTGCAGAGTGCATTACAATTTTTGAATTTGGTAGCAGGCAGAGTGGATCTTCGTATAAATGTATCCAAAACAAAGATGCCAGCTTATAACAAAGACAGATCAATAACTCAGTGTCAGCTAAGTATAAATTCAAAATTTTTAGAACAAGTGAATGATTTTGTGTATCTGGACCGAATGTTTTGTAGAAATGGAAAGATAGATAGTGAAATTGACAGACAGGTGAATAATTCTCGGGGAGTAGTTGGATGTATGTGAACTATTGCAAAGAATGAAGTAGTATCGAATGAGTCAATGATGAAATTATATAAAACTGTTTTGATGCCCTCATTGTTTTACGGACGTGAAGCATTAGTTTTTCAGGAGAAATATTTGAATAAGGTGAATGCGGTTGGAATGAGATATCTAAGAAATGTATGTATAAAAACTCGTATGAATAGAGTCAGTAATTAATGGGTGCTGATAAATAGGTCAATGAGAAAGAGCTGCATTACGTCTATTTGAGCATGAGAGGATGAGTGTGGATAGCGGGACAAAGCAAATCTATGTTAGAAGAGTATATGGATCAAAAGGAAGAGATGTAGTTAAATATTTTAGATGAATGTTTAAAAAGAAACACATTACGAGCTCTAAGAATAAAAGAGCATGTATGACTCGTGAATGGATGTAGTTGAAGCGAAAGATAGGGAATTGTGGCAAAAGTCAAGTGAGGATGAATTAAGTACGGGGTTGTAGTTTTCTTAGCTTTATGCACTATTTTTCGCCTACTCCGTAAGTGAACAGTGTTATTAAGCATTTATATATGTATATTTCTCTAGCAGCATTGACTAATCATTTATTCAAGTAAACAACACGCATATAATATCAAGTCTTGATTTTTATTTACACTTTGTTCTATGCACACGAATACTACTATTATTGTCTATAATATGATTTTTTAAATTGGTTTTGAAAAATGATCTTAGATCATTTTTCAAATAAAAAGAAGAGAGAACTTATTTTTTTCCTTTAGAGAAAAAATAATAAGGAATCCTGCTACAGTCTTTAAAAAACCCATAAACTATGGTAATTTAATAGTTATAACTGTATTTAGTGATTTTAAAGGGAGTCCAAGTACTCAAGTGAGACGTGAATACATATTTTTGTCGGAAAGTTGGTTTTATATCCAATGCCAGAAGGAAATTATATATCTGGACCTATTTTTCACTCGAAGAAACATTTTGGTAAGAGTTATTTTTTCCTTGAAGAAACAATTTGATAATATTTGACCAATTAATCTTTAATTATCTAGAACACCTTCAATCATTATAATAATTGTAATCAACAGTAACAAATTATTAATTCAGAATCTACTTACTCTATAGCATTAGGAACTCGAAAGATCATTTCTACAATCACAAAAAATATCTAAGCCACCCTATGCCTTTCTTGAGCTAGTTCTATCCAGTCCACCTCATTACACCCAATTCATTCAGGCGTAACCATCAAAACAAGTATGTAGTGGTACGAGCTAAACAGCGTATTAATCAAACTTTAGTAAATAATTATCAATAAATATAGCTATTAATTGAATTGAATGATTTTCTCGTTTGAATAGGTGTATCATTAAATACGTTGGTGACCTGGTGCTCTAAGGGTAAGGTGTCAGACTTCTGACTGGCAGCCGGGGTTCAATCCTCGGTCCCGGCACAGATTTATCTGATTTCCAAAGCCTTCCTTCACCTCTGACAAGATATCTTGTGAATGTGGGGAATGCCAGGCCTCCACCGTGGTTCGGATTCCACGTTAAACTGTAGGTCCTTCATTTCATCTCACAATCACCATACCATTACACATTAGCGTAAGTGCGTATAACCCGAACGGGTAGTAAGACGCGGTGCTAATAATAATAATTAAATACGTTGAATATTTATTTTATAACAAAAAATACATGTATTTAATAATTTTTTATTCAGTTTTTTATACCTGCGTAAATTTTGTATTTTTAGGGCTATTTCCTTTGACCTTTATACCTTCGAAAATTTGATGAAGATTTGATTCGAGTATAAAATATCGTCCACTCTATATTGGACAAAACAATTCAATATATTGGCCTCCAGCTCTCAAATTGTCATTGAGAGGTTATGCCATTTGATAAGGAATACTTGAAAGAAACGTCATAAAACACCGAAGAACTTTTAGCACTCTTTAACAAATATGAGCAATGATTAACTGCCAACCAAAATTTAATCAACCGAGATGTTCTAGTTGGTTCCGAAAATGAGTACGGCAAGTTTATCTTTTAGACGTTCCTGTGACAAATATACTATTAGCTAAATTAAAATATTAGAGGGATACATTTCACTGCACATGGGTATACTTAAATCGCTGCAACTATTCTACAAGGTTGCAGAACAGCTCTGACAGCGTTCGAATTTCCCCTTAATTATGTCTTCTGTGAAACTCCCGTTTAAAACATATTAAAACAAAGTGATACGTCCAAATTGTCACAACAGTGGTCACAGAGGTGTTCAGTGATTGTTTAGGATGCAATTTAAATGTATCATGAGGTCAATGCATGCTTAAGGATATAATTCATTTGGCAGAATGTAGAAAAATTATCTCTAAGGACATGCACGTTTTATTGCAGGGGGAAATAGCACACGTGACTTCGCAAATACCTTATTACAAATTGTCTGTGAGGGAGGGCCAGGGCAGTACGTGTGAATAACATTGAATACAAACCTTTATCTTTTTTCTGGAAAGGAGATATTTTGGTATCTAGGAATGGTTCAATATCTGCCATTAATTATTTAGTGCTAGAACAAATTGTCTGAGCAGAACACGTGTTAAATTCGATGTATTCGGTCATCGATACAGATAAAATGGTGATTCATCCCACTAAGTTTTTGAATAATTGAATGAGCTGGGTCAACCACACTCACCTCCTTAAAATAAAGTTTGGGATCCTTTCATTTTGCTTAGTAATACAGCTCCACCAAAATTGTGCAACGAAGACAGATTTCAAGCAAAATAATTAAGGCGTTACTTTATAGAACCGGTAATTCTTAAACGGTGTGCTATAGGAGAGACAGTTTTCATTCCCAGAATTCTAATGATCATATCCAATTTCAATTAAAAAATACACAATTTTCAGTCAAACAATGCTTCGCAATGACTAGCAATAAAATAAGTGGCAATAAATCATAAATTTGTTTGCTATCATCAAATTAAACAAATATGATTTTGTTTATAATCAAGCCATCTTTGAAGATGGGTGATTAAGTGTACACATAAATTAAAGATAATTCAAACACTAAGTATAAGTGTTTATACTGTCTAGATACAATGTTCTGCAAAACGAATTGAGCCCTGACGATGCAGGGTACCTCAGATAGTTAGAGAAAAACAGCAATGATTCACGGATGTCATTAGACATTAGCGTAGACTGGAGGAAGGGTGGCAAGTGGGGCACACTAATATCGTCAAAGAAATGGTGAATTGTTTTATTAAGAACATTTAAAATCCACGTTTGGAGCAATATCATGAATGGGTAAGGTAGTTTTTTTTATATAATTCATATAATTAATTCCGTTATCATATTCGTGTTATTCATTTTTAGTAACTAGTTAATTGTTTTAATATGAATTAACATTTCTCAATGCTTTTAAATTATCGCTAGACAATATCTATATTACTACGTTCATAATATTAAGAACCAAATCTAGTAAATTCATTATAACAACCATTTTGTTTAATATAAGCTTACTTATATGATTTTGAAAATTAATTAATGATATATGATCGGATCTATTGTATGTTTGCTTCTTTCTCGGGGTATTGCCATACTCAGTGCTCAGGGTTGTTTGATGATTCTATTGTTATTTCGTAAATTTATTTTTTATCTTATTATCCTATTTAAAAATTCAATATCCAAGTTTTAGAAAACTATGCCTTTTCCAGTTTTTAATAACGCCTAATAGAGAGTTTCTATGCCTGCAAGTGGACTGGCAAAGTTTGCTTTTTAGACTCTGTGAATTGTGTCTAAATATGTTGAGGTTCTAAAATCAAGGTGCAAAAGTTCTCGTTGATGTTGTGATAAGTTACATTTAAGTTGGCTGTGTTGCTGATTTCAATACTATTGCTCGTGGAATACTGTTTAAATTTACAAAGTTTGATTTCCACTTAATTAATGGACTTACTTGACTCCTGGTAGTTCTAAAGTACTATAAACATTTATATACCCTTTTTTAATTTTAGGAATGAATGTTTCTAGACCTAACTTTATTGACATTGCGTCTAACCGTTCCGACAATAATTTTAGAGGGTTATTTATATCACGTTGGTCCATAATAACTCTTTTCAACAGTCGAGGGCCTGCCAAAATAAATATCACATAGATACGTCTTTCTAGTTTTCATCTGTTTTTTTTTTTTTTTTCGTTAAATTAGTCAAGATGTACGTCAATCGCGTCCCTTTAGTTTTCATCCGTTTTTGTATAGCTTTGCGAGGAATCTAGACGCCACCATGATCCCAATATTTAGGTGCTTTACATCTAATTGAAAAAAAAAATCCACTTAGTGTCTAGTCAATGTTTTAAATAGGTTACATACATACTGCCTGAACACTGTCGAGATGATTGGCCCTAAGTAAAACTTTTACGGGGAATTTAAGACGTTTACTTCACCGTCCTTTATCTTATTAAAAAAACCTAGGCCTATGTATGCTTATTTCACAAATCTTTATAATTAGGGAAACCTCTAGCAAACGGGGATATACTGATAAGTGTTCTGAAATCACTCTTATCTTACCCGTTGTTGAACCACGCAAAGATTACGAGCCACAATAATCAGCAATCGAAACAGAATTTATCAGCTGCGGTTGGTCAGCATATAGAACTTAATGGCCTAATAGCCTCAGCCATAACCTATAATCGTATACAATGAAACTATTGACCGCTTCGTTGGTTGAATGATCTAAGGAGTCACTCACGTTATGGACTGGATTACCGATGCAAGGGAGATCGGGGTTTGAATTCGGACTGGATATACTAATGATGCTTTTTATTATGTGGTTTCCCATTACTTATCCACATAAATTCAGGTACATTTACTTTAGATTCAATCTTTCTCGTCAATAACCAAATGTGGATAGCATGGATGAGTGATAAAACCCGATGCACAAAATAAGCCTCTAATACGTTCTAATATTTCTGTTAGGGTTTATTGTTTATTCTTTTACTCGGTAAAAATATCATTTCTTCCTCTTTATTAGTGTGTAGTATTTAGCATGTTTTATTAGATTAAGTCATAATATAAATCGTGTACTGACACAACCTTGAGTTCAGTTGGACGGAAATAAAAACAACCATAGAAAATTAATTCAACCATATTTGATAGTCAAAATTGGGTCTCTGCGATGAGGAATGTTTTTATTCTATAACATGTTATATACGTTGTGGATTTCATTATTATGAGAGTTTTAACTTATTTTCATTTCGAAATAATCGTGAACGTTATTATTTTAGTCTGGTCAATTATTCTGACTTAACAAACATGGTAAAGTAAGAGTATCCTTTATATGTGGGCAAAGAAAATATCATCCGGTAGTTAACTGAACACTTTATTTAAAATTATAACCTTAGGATATACCCAAGGTTGAAAATAATTTAAATACTTATTGCCTGGATGGAAATAGTATATCTAGCTCATCCTGTAGGAAATATTTAATTAAATTCGTAACAAAAATCCTAAAAGCCTCAAGGCTAAACCATGCTTTTATGATCTTCTACTTGCATACATAATTCATCCACATTTTAGGCCCATGAGTGATGGACAAAAACTCCTTAAGTTACTTTTAGCTATTCAACTCTGACAGCCTGGTTGCTGACCTGGTTCACTCCAGCAAATTCGTTTGTTGGGGAAATGGCGAACTCATTATTGCTCACATCCCAAACACTCACCAAGATTGATTATCTTATTTTCTACTTTTTATCTTGTTAATATAAGCAAAATATAATTAATTTATAATAATCAAAATTGTTATTGGTAGGCACATGGGCTAAACGTCACACTAACCTTGTTTGAGTCTGTCAAAGTTGGGGAGGTGAGGGTTTGAACTATAGCCGTGTCTCTTAAGGATGATATTGCCTAAATTATTTTAAACTCTCCCCTTACGTAAATTTGGGTAAATTAATTATAACCTTTTCTTTCCTCATCCCTTCACTAATAACGTAGATAAATTGGGATAGGTGAAGGTTGTGCAAAAATAAAATAGTTTGTATTTGAACGCTTGTGTGGTATCAAGGGGCTGGGAAACAAAAATTGGTGTTAAACCTACACAAAAGTTGAAAGAAAACCCGGATAGAGTTGTAGCTGCACGACTAGGCTAGTCCACAGGACTAGTGTGACTATTGTGTGGTCTAATCTTAGTGGGGTCACCGTTGTGTAAGTTCGAATATATATATATATGTATATATATATATATATATATATATATATATTGGGGGAAGGGTGCGGTGGGCTCCAATGGTTGGGGTGGGTCCTTTCTCGTGATTCTCCACAGTGGCATTGGTGCCAGACAGATATATGGTATAGTTATGTTGGCGTTATATTACATTGAAATCGATCGATAATCTTATCAAATTGTTATTTGTGACTACAGTATTATACTAAGATTATTGACCAATTTTTACCATGAGCGTCATAGATTGCAAAAATTCTCAGCTTTGAGTCAATAATATTAAAACATATACATTCATGGTTGAATATCAACAAATCTAATACGTGATGATGTGAACAGAAATGATCCCATCCACCATCTAGGTGGTCATCTGCCTGTAAAACCACTGTTCCAAGGGGCAAATGATGATACAATAAACCCCTTAATGATCCTATTGACACAGACAACAAGGTCGTAGCCAGCCAATAATTTCAGGAGGGGGGTGAGGGGGTTGGTGGACACATCGCTCAATTGCCGGAAGTTGTAAGAAATTCTAAATGATAAACAATTCTATAAGCTATCTGAAGTTTTTTTTATGGCAACATAACCCTCTAAATGCCGAAGGCTAGGTAAAACTCTAAATATTAAACACCTCTAAAAGTTATTTGAAGTGTTTTTTTTTGCAACATAACATCATAATTTGCGAAGGCTAGACAAATGATTAATATTAAACACGTCAAAAGCTATCTGAAGTGTTTTTTTTATAGTAACATAGCCCCCTAACTGCTGTAGGTTAGAAAATATTATAAATATTTAACACATCTAGAAGTTCTCTTAAGTGCTTTTTATGGTAACACAGCCCCCTAATTTGTATTTATAGCTTAATTTTGATATCGTTTGAACCATAAATAAAGCCAAATATATTTCGTTCATAAAATTTCGGAGGGGAAGTTGAACCCCTAACTTCCTCCCCCCCCCTTTCGGCTACGGCCTTGCCAGACAAGCTATCTTTAGTAAAAGAAACTCTGCAACATTTCGTAAGCCATTACAAAAATATAGTGAGGAACTATTAAGTTACCGCTAAGGAAAACTTTGATAAATAAAAATAACAGTTTAGTGCCAAAACAGATTCTAGACACATATCTATCAGCATAATAGCCCCTCCAAAATAATTAAACAAAGGGTTCTAGTTAAGAAAAATACATATTTTATTTTTACCGAATAAAATGATTGTGATTACACTATTTGATACATATATGGATATAAACCAGATGTAGTGAAGAACCCAATAAGAGGCAAGGAAAAGAACAAGATGAGGAAGGGAATAGGGACTGTAGATATTCACGTAGATACATGTTGATGCCCCCGTCATTATAGTTTGGAATCTTAGACCATTCACCTTTCACAGCCTTGGTAAATTAATAAATCTGTTCCCATGGTCTAAAGTATGTGGTAACTGGCTTCTCTTAACAACAATGTAGCGTCGGAAATAATTAACTATTCAGTGTGTTCATAAGTATTAGCTAAGTTAGTCTAATATGTAGAGGGTTCCTCCATGTGGTGGACCCCAGGCAGTGTAGGCCTACTACGTATGGCTGATTCTACGTGCAGTCATGTCTGTCGAGACAGTGAGAGGACCTCCACTCACGACACCTGCACATATGATTTTACCACGTGCTCTTTGTGAGATAACTTAGGTTAATACCTGGTAATTTAGTGCCTGGTGATCACCTCGCCTGGGGTCAGAACTTCCCTTGTAATGCAGTCCACTGCATTCAAATGTAGCCAAGTTTGAGGGGGAAGGTGGTGTTTAGTTACGATAAAGATCTGGATCTACTCTTGAGAATATGATGGCTCATATAATCTCTGGGGATGGGCCGTTTTCTCCTCACCATATACTCAGGGGCATCGCTAATCATGACAACAGTTGGTTTTTCCCTTTACAAAATGGTCACTGGTGGGATGAAGGAAGCGCGCGCGAACCGACGTTAGAATTTCTGCCAGTTTTATAACAAACAATTATATGACGAAAATAATTAAATATTGCACCACTAGATTCATTTAGTTTAATTTTTTACACTTAGTAATCTTACAAATTTTTGAATATTTGTCATTAGCATAGTGGCATATGATGATACACTTTAAAATAAAAATAAAAAGTACTAGTCAAATTTTGCAATGCCCATGAAATATTTTTGTGCCAAAAATGAAAATATTTTATTTGTTTTGGCCAAAAACGTGTTTTTTAAATTTTATTTTAGCACTACCACCGTTCGGGTTATAAGCATATGTAATAATTACACAAGTGTGTAAGGGATTAGTAAGGTTTAGCTTAGAGGAAATGTACCAGCATTTAAGTGATTGGCGACTGGAAAAACACTTTGGAATAAACCCACTTAGTACACCCTACCAGTATTTGAAATTAGATTTCCTCAGCATTGGGGGTCCACTCTATGGTGAAAGGGAATCTAGACTTTTCGACCCCCTATGTGGTATTTTTGTTATTAATATTAGAAAAATAATACCTTAGTTTGCGCTTCCTTCCATCTCACCTTGAGGGGGTATGCTAGATATACTATATTGATGAACATGAGGTGTGAGGGGTTAAATATATTATTTGTTTAGCCGTGATATTGTCTTACTCTTGTGACCCATTCAGTTTAATATTTAGTATAATATTTTATTCTACTCAAAATTAACCTATTTTGTGGTGTATAAAGCATTATGAAATTATTATTGCTACGTATTAATAATATTAAATTAATATTAGCGATTTGAAAAACCAGACAAAATTCTTAAACTCGTTTAAATAATAAATGTATTGCTATAGATTAAATTATTTGAATAATTAGGAGGCTGGTTAACCCAAGTTGTCCTTTATAATTTATAGAAATAATTACTCAAATGAATAATGCAAGCTTTATGACAATCTTGGATAGTTAATTCAATAAATTAGAAATTGGAGTCGACATTATTTGTTGGAAGACTTGGTTGAAATTCATTAAACTAATTAAGAGCTGGGAAAAAAGAGAGTATAAATCTTTATCTCACTCTGTCTTTATAAGTTAAACCAACAAGAAGCCATCGATTGAACATCTTGTTATATATATTTGTAGCCAGATATATATATACCCCTACCTCCTCTTGAAAAGGAAATAAACGTTGTTCTTTATCCAGGTGGAGACTAATGCTATTAATGTACTTTATTGAATTACGTCATTTAATCTTCCAGGAATGTCTAGAAGGGAGTTCAAAAGAGAGGAATGTAAGGTCACGTGACACTCAGTCTGGTGCAGATATAACTAAAGAAAAAATCTACTCTTGAAATTCAAGACATAAGAATGGACAGATGACAGCGACTCCTTTTGAACTGTTTGATCAAATAACAGTTTTTATGTGCATCGAGGGGAAAAAAACTCAAGAGAAGCAATTTTTAGTTCAGGAGACTATAAATTAAAGTAAAGCTTTGTCACGGAAAGCTTTTTGTTTGACAATAAAACTTTTCCTTAAAACATATTCCAATCATGTTTCCAATTTACAGGTATATTGGTCGCGTTCAAATCTACGTTATTTTGAAGTAATAAATCTAGGTAAAAATAGTGTCCTATATCAACAGAAGTATTATTTTAATTTCGACTTCAATACCTCACTATGCTAGACGTGAACATAGTTGTCGTTATCGGAACAACTTTCTATGACTTCCTAATATCAAATATTTTTGATTTTATTAAATGCTTATATTTGAGACGGTTATAAAATTAATTGTTTGAAAAAATACGATAATTCTAATATTGATGATTATTATTATTATTAATATAGACCTATTTGTATTCCCACACGCCAAATTCGCAGGGAGAGGGAGTAGATATTGCTGATATTCTACATCGGGTTAAAGTTTTAAGAACATTTTTGGTAAACTAATACCTATTCATGTATTTTATATTTTACCCAGGAAAGTATATTAATCTACACTCATTTGTAAATAAGCTAACAACAAGGATATAAGTAGTTTCATCACCATATCTTACTACACCTTCATGTTATATATGCTCATGTTCTAATTAAGTTTATATTTTTTAGGGATGAGGAAGGTTATATTTACAGGAAGTGTACGCTCATTTCCGTGGAGGGAGAGTGGAAAAACATTTAAAAAACACTAAGTAAATCCAAATCGAGATTCGAACCTTAATCCCCTCATTATCAGCAGTATAGTCTACTGCGAGAGTGGCGCGTTATACCATGCGGCCGCTGAAGAGGGCTGAAAAATTATTTAACGGATAAATTACCTCTAATAATAAAATAACTCCCGCATTTGACACCAATAGAGAAATTGTTTGAACACGCAATAGCAGACAAATATTTATCAAAAAAATTGTTTGTATTGGGGAACTTTATTCACGACATATTATTGTTGACACAAATAAAAATTCACCAAACTGAAACAAAATTGATCCATGGAAACAAACATGTACAAATAGAATTTATCATGGCTTCAAGCGTAAGTTTTGATCTGCATGTTGTACACTTTATCTTCCTTGTAAAATATTAAAATAGCATTCTTACCTTAACATATAAAACTATATATCTCTCTTATGAGTTACTAAGTGTAAGATTGCTCTCTTTCTGGGTAAATTGAATGTACATGCAGGCCCGGCGAAAGCCGTCCATTCAACCCAGGCAATGCCAAAAAATGTACCCCTCCTCCTCAAATAACAAATAGTATTAAGATTTTGATGATAATGCTTTGAAAAAAAATATTTTAAGACACGCAAGAATATTTTATACTTATTAATATATTTTTATTTGGTTTAAAAAGAGTTAACAACTTATACCAAAAACACTTTTTTAAACACATTTTATTAACATTATTTATTTTTCTTATATTAAAATTATCACGTCTTGCTTGGCTTTCAGCAAAAGATTAAACAAAGTTGGGGAGCTCTAGAAAAATATTCGTTTGTACAAAACACAGCTTAATTGTTCACAAACGTTACAAAGAAAATTTTTAATAACATAAACTGAAAAAAGGGTGAAAAATTTATATTAAATATGATTAAATATAGATGGCCTTAAGCAGATTTAGTATGGTTCAGTATTTGTACAATATAGTTTAAATAGGAGATACGTGAAAGCTTCGAGTATAGACTATATTTATATATATAGTCTATACCTTTTGAATGTAGTCTCATATACATTGCCTAAACTCAGCGATAACGTTATTTTAGACTCTGCTGGACTATTAGGCAAACAAGTTTTACTCAACTAGAAATCGCTCTATTCTCACCTAGCACTCATAATTATCTATCTGTTTGCCGTAAAGTGAGTTATTAACATTATGACCCCCTTCAATGGCTGCGTGGTCAAACGCATTACTCTAATGTTTGATAAGACTTCTGAAAACGAGGAGATTGGGGTTCGATCCCAGTCGGCTGCACTGAGAGTAGTTTTTACTAAATGGTTTTCCACGCTAATGTAGGTGTATATCCTTTTAATTAAGCCTTATTAATCCCTAACCCTTTAGTGTAACTTGTATATAGGCGTATAGCCCAAACAGCTAGTAAGATGCAATGCTAAAAAAAATATCATTACTGAAAGTTTAAATATATTTTATACGATTTTCAAAGAATACAATATATGAATGTCAGTTAAATAATTTGAAATTTCTCGTTCGAAAACCTAACCTTAACCTACCTAAATGATTATAGGTTTTAACAGATACTCTTTATTAAATATAATATATTTTTCACTTAAAAAAAAGCAATTAGTATTAATTTAACACATAACACAATACTTAAACATAATATATTCAAAACTTTGTTAAAATTTCAACTCTAAATAAAAGATTAATCAGGAGGGCTATCTTACGATGACATCATGTATAAGTGGGCGAGTATTTGTGAGAGCTCTATTTAAACCAAAGTTTTTTTCATTTATGTTGTGCTTTTCAATATATAAAAAACCATTAAACTTAAAATTTCAACAAATATATCACACAGCACCTATTTTCATAAAGAGGTGCAAACTTTGGTAAAAAATCAACTGAAAACGGCGAGTTTCTTTAAAGGAAAAGGAAATCGACAACAACAAACACAACGGAATAAGCATGGACATGAGCACAACAGCAACGGGTCCATTCCTTGGGAGGAATTAACTCCGACTGTGTCAACTGGTGCGGCCTTGTGGCACATGAGTGTCTGGCGTTGTGCGGTCTCTGTAGACCACTTGGATTCTTGCAGTGGAGTGGGTTGAAACCCCGGTGGGTAGATTGCAATGGATGCGGCGTTGCCTCCCGCCTGAATGGCTTCACTCCACGACTTCGTAACCACGAACCGAGAATGTCAATCGGGCTGATGATCAAAATGTGCGTATGATTAAACTTGAACTCTTTGTGTACCTCTTTGTATAGAGGTGACTTATATGAGTTTTACGTGAACCATATGAGTGACAAGAGTAGTAGCTGTGAAATTTGAGTGCATACATGTACTTTTATATCTATTTACATATTAGAAATATATCATTCGCAATCACGCACCCTCTGTACACATTTTAAAATAATATTACCTGCAATGTACTAATGTGTTTACCATGTGCCTTGTGACAGACAGCTACGTTAGTAAATTATAATAAAATAATATTTAAATGTGTACATTTTTAAATAAATTTGAAACCCTGGGCCGTGGCCCTGCTGGCCCGCCCCTTTGGCAGGGCTTAGATAGTGATCTACATTATTCTCATAAATAAAATCTAAATAATAATTAAGAAATTTTGTTTGACAATTAAAAACTTTAGACTATTTCATAAAGGTAGACCAAAAAATATACAAAATACCTGACAAAAAATGTTTCATATAGTAAACAAATTCCATTCTTTCATTTGAACACATTTTTGTGAAGTTTTTTCTCCAATAAACACCAGAACTGCGTGAAGCAAGGCTTTGTCGAGGGCGTAGTGTCGGTGACCTAGATTACTGGTGGCTCTACCTAGCGACAAACCTACCTCACCAGCTAATAGATACTTCCGAATAGAAATATAGAGCTGGGAAATCATCAAATTGGAACTAAAATCATGTTCTGTGGTATTGCACGGGATTACCAAAATATACGTTCCCTTTCAGTTAGGTGTGCTTGCTAAAATCGTTTACCTTAACTGTTCAGGCTATACGCATAATTATGTACTAGCTACGATAGTGAGTTAGATATGTGGAAGGTTGAATTTAGAGCAAGTGTACCTACATTTGTGTGGAGGGAAAGTGGAAAACAAATCAGGAAAATTATCCATTACACCCGATTGGGATTCAAGCCTGTCCTCCCTGTCTTTGGGCAGACTGGTCTAACAACAGATTGACGCCTTGGACCGTTCGATCACCGAAGCAGATAAATTGATATGTTGATAGATAATTAAGGGTATTATTACCTCCACAATCCTCTCTCCCCTTTCCACAAGTATCCTTCCTCTATTAATCAAGTTCAGTTTGTCTAAGTATCTCTAGCTAATGGCTTATACTCGCTATTGTTTTATTCGCCCTAATCGGCAATGCATGTTCGCGAAGTCAAAAATAAAATCCCTCAGTGTTGTGGAAAAGGTTGAGTTGTTGAAGAACGTGGACAGTGAGATGAGTGCATTGATCAGGAAATATTTCTAAATAAAATACACAGCACAATATCATTTATAAACAAGATCATTTCTATACATGGAAACTAATGTGTATAAAATTGTATTATGGAATCATCGACTTCGATATATGGAGGTCCAAATACATTTGCTTCTTGGAAAATAAAATATTTTAATTCTTTACAGTAAGATATTTCAGATCACGTCCAGAAGTAAATAAATACTCGAAATAGAATCATAAGTAGACTTCTTGACCATAGTCCTACATTCATATTGGCCGGAAACTGGAAAATATGACTGAATTTTGTTCATTGAGATAAGACTCGGGAAACAAGTGCTTTAATCTTGCCGTGGGCTGGGAATTATAGGCGAATACCATTCTAAATTTATTTTAGTGTCATACAAATGTCAAAAAATTACTGGACCACCCTAAATATTGTATTAAGGCAATTAGTTAAAAAAAAATCTAGGCAAGGACCACTCTAGATAGCTCCTAGGGATAGCCAAATTTTGAAAATTTTTTGAGGGAAAACTATTTCAAATATATTTGAGAGGACCCTAATTTTCAAACACTATACAGGGTTTGGTAACTCCAGATTCCCCTTTGATTTGAAATAAAATTAGTTTATGCAATCATTTTATAATCTCCCCATGCATACACACACACAATCGCTCACCGCCACTTGGAGTAGAACATGTGTAAACATACCACTGTTTAACATTTATATTTTCTACTCGTAACTGAGCCCATTTCACAAGTGGAATCATGACCTTGTGATCCAGACAAAAAAAATGTATAGTGGGGATTTAGAGTAATTTTATGGTGAAATATATGTTTTATTTCTTATGAGGGGGAAGAGAGTCCTTTCTGTGGTGGCTCCTGTATAAGTCTCCCAATAGAAGTTAGGATTTATTGTTTTAGAAAGTCCTATCCCTGATTTATTTTTAAGTGGTTGCTAGTTTTAAAATGCATTACAACACACAGTAGCATAGTAGCATAGTAGTATATATTTCTACTATCGTATTTTCGTAACAGAACAAACTAATACACCTAAAGAGTATGTGCAATGTTTGATCTAGGTTCTAGGTTCAATAAGGCCACAGTCTAACTCTAGATATCAGGACACGGCCAAGGATATATTAGAATGGCTAAACGCAGAAAGGAAACATGTCTACAAAATATGTAAATTGAATTATTTACAAATTCATATTCTCTACAGACATAAACATCATTTACTGTCCTAAGGAAACTTGCTGTAAATTACCATTGAGTGACGTTTTATTTGTAAAAAACTAAGCACCGCTTCCTACTATCCTTTCAGCTTATACGCTTACGTGCTAGTTACTCTAGTGGTTTTAGGGATCAGGAAGATTATATTTATAGGAAGTGTACCCACATTTGCGTTGAAAATATTTTTTTTTAAACCATCAGTACACCTAACTGAGATTTGAACCTCTAGTTTC
This sequence comes from Timema cristinae, assembly GCA_039000515.1. NCBI lineage: Eukaryota > Metazoa > Arthropoda > Insecta > Phasmatodea > Timematidae > Timema > Timema cristinae. The sequence goes on from JBCFYV010011172.1 coordinate 133,469,645, forward strand.
CCATCATCGGCAGTCTAGTCTAATTCTAGAAAAGCGCGTTAGATCACGTGGTAACTTAAAAAATGACATTTACCATAGATAGATAGTGGGTTTTAAAATAGTTTTTGTTTCTCCTAATAATGTGTGTTTTTGGAAATTTTTCCTTTCTGTGGTTAGCTAAATAACCTTGTAGCATCGCGAACCACACACATAATACGCTGCAAGTTTCTTACCGTTCTGTTTCCAAGATTATGAACTCTGCAATTGAGATAAGCAGTTTTTCCCACTAGAGCCGTCACGTTTTTGGAGGCGGATGGGTCGAAGTAAGGACCCCGCAGACCAGAGGCCGAGGGGATGCTGAGATCCTCGTTCTCCCCTCCTACCCTGCTGCCGTCGTCGTGGCGCGCGCTGAATGCGTCGTCCGCCCGCATCGAATCTGTAACATACAGACAAAAAAATAATAATTTGAGTGAGAGAATAAAATAAACAGAAAGTTAAAAGTAAAAGGGCAAAGTTGACTGTTCACTTTGAAAAAGGAAAAGACGCATATTTAACACGATGTGAACACTAATCAGAATTGCAAAGACGAAAATCGATAGAGAGTCAAAAGTGCGTAGCAAGCACACGGATAAAGTATTCCGATATTTTTTTCTCTATCTCTCTCCCTCTCCTCCCTGTGGAGAGCTATGTATCGATCTACCAATCCCGTGAGCCGTGGCACGTCAGCGCGCATGCTCGGTTAGTAAAATAGGCCTAATCCTAAAGAAAAAGCACGTCCTTTCAACGAACACTTTCACGAGGTATGGTTCGTTACGTTTACAATTTACGACACTTTTGTGAGATACCCTGATGCAGTGTTATCATTCTATTACCCTTTCACAGTTTTTTTTGTTTCCATTCGGTTTTAGTATGACGGATCACTGCCTAGTTAGTTTTTTTTTCATTTAAATAGATCACCTTTGAAAAATGAGTATTCGATCATCTTAAACTGTAAAGTTTCTCTTTAAAGAGGGAAAATAATCTATCTAATGTAATACTTGAATGCGTAGCTCATACGTGTTTTGTAAAATAAGATTACATATTTATACTATTATTAGCACCGCGCCTTACTACCCGTTCGGGTTATACACACACATATTTATAAAATAACAATATATTTAGTTTGGCTAGGGAAAACAACAAATTTAATTCCATTAAGGTAAAAGGATTGCTATTTTTTAATAAGGTTTTTTTAATTACGAGTTGAACACAAGGGCTATAAACTTAACTAAGGTGCATGTTAGTCTAAGACCCACATCGGTGGAGATGGGGAATAAACAATTAACTAATTCAGTCTGTATTTATAGTGACTCAATCTGTTTTTTTTTTAATTGTTTCTCACTCTCCTTCCATCATAATTCTGGTATAAATTATACCTTTTCCGTCCTTACACTATTGGTTTAATTAAACGCAGACGGGTAGTAAGACGTGTAGCAAAATTAGTAAAATAAGTAAAAATCAACTTTGGTTTTAATATAGCAGTACATTGGGTTAATTTATGCTTAAACTAGCATTTACCTGTCGTGGCTTGGCCCGCAATAATTTATAACATCTTTTAATTTTTAACTAAACTGTTTTGGTCATAAATCAATTTTTTTTAATTTTTTTTTTTCAAATATCTATGCGTTTTTCTCAGTTCTAGCTGCAAATAATTTTGCCATATTTTAATTTTCACTTTTAAATATTTCGTAATAAAAGAAATATATATTATTTAAGTTATCAATTATAAATTTAATTATCATTTTAGTTTTTAACTTCATAATTAGTGAGATAAATAAATTAACTAAATAAAAAAATCGAACTACATAGCTAAAATCATATATTTATTATTTTTTAGTATGAAACTACGTCACACTAATCACTATTTAATTTAATTACAAAATATCAAATCACAAATTCTTTAATAACATCGATTCAATCACGTTATAATCATATATTTATTATTATTTAAAATCAAAGGTTGGGAATAGTCCTATATGTTATTCAAGGACTTACTCTACCAACGTACAAAGTTTCATTCAAATCCGTTCAGCAGTTTTGGCGGGATTGAGTAACAAACATCCAAACACACAAACTTTCGCATTTATAATATTAGTAAGATTAAATATAGCTGGGGAAAAAAAACCATCTGAATATTTGAATCAAACTAAGAACGAGGCTCTTCCACTGGGCTGTCCAGGTATTTCCCCGTGCTCTTAACTCATAATTTAAGGCAAGAGTCTATGATGAACGTGTGGATACATCGTTTGATTGAAGCTACAATTAAATCACATCCACCGGTGACTCTGGGACGGCTTTATTCTTATGCTCGTACAGTATTCAATTGTAAACTCCGTTTAGCCTGAAAGGTATCAAACTTAACTCACACGTTTCCACTATGGTATAGCTTATAATACAGGGTTAAAGTATAATCCTTCAAGGAGAGATTGCTACCTTTCAGGCTAAGCGGAGTGTTACATACCTATACTCATATTATACATCGCCAACCACGTGCAGCTATCTGTTGTACAAGAGGAAGATTTACAAGTGAAAGGCACAGGTGAGTTAGTTTATCAATGCCAGATTACTGAGCTATCAAAGGATCATCCCGTGATAATGGTATGATCATATATAGAAAATACCAACGCGATAAAGGCATTCCTTTCTCTTTTAGGTGCAATGAAAGGAGACGCTAGAAAAAACCCAGTGTTTTAACAGTTTTATAGCTAAAGATTTTTTGGTCAAAATAAATAAAATATTGCTCCAGTACAAACATAGAACTTAATTTTCTTTACATGTTGATATCAAAAGCTATTAAATATCTATCAAGAGTGTTTTGGAATTTAATGACAACTTTTTCTCTTCATTTAAAAAGTTTGTTAGCTAATGCCACTATGCTCTTTAAAGATATTCAAGAAGTGTTGATCTCAACATGTGAAGAAAATTAAACTCTTATGTTTGTATTAGAGAAATATTTTATTTCTTTTTTGGCCAAAAAATGTTTTGCCATAAAGACTGAAAAAATACTTTCCTTTTCTCTAGTCTACTTTTATCTCACCTTAAGAACTACAATAATAACATTTTTTTTCTGCTTCTGACTGTTCATGTTAATAAATACATAATTAATTCTTCGAATATGACTCAGTTATGACTGATTTTCATAATTTTAATAATTTATCTCTCTAGTTTCATCTTTAATTCCTTTCATATATATATTTAATCGTATAGCGTTGTATTCTTCCATCTACATAGGGATTAGGTTTGAGTCTATTCACCATAAGAATGGTGATAAATGACAGCAGAAGATGTTAAAACCGCTAAAAGAAAAATATAATTAAAAACGAATTGTTTGTTGTGAAAGTTTTGACTGCCAAAAGTGACAACAAACAGACATATTGTCTTGCAGAGCATATGGTTTAGCTGGAATAGGTTTTTCCCTCCTTCTTTACTCCAATCCCCGCCGAAAGTTTTATACTTTGACATTATGACAGTTGGTCGCGTTGCAATATGTAAGAGAGCGATTTCAACCGAGAGATGAGTATCCTCTATATTGTCTTACAGACGCGTCAAGACAAATATTAGATGACAAGCTGAAATTGAATGAAATACATAACTTATAACCTTTCTTGATATCACCATTAACTCATTACACTGCTCTCTAAAAGCTTAAAGGTTTTTGATTTTCATATTTCATGACAAGTGTCCTATGTTACATCACTAAATGGGTTCCCTCCAATATACATACCTAAATTTTATTTAACAAGTTAATTTAGGTGACCCGGTGGTCTAGGGGTAAGGTGTCAGACTTCTGTGCTGGCGGCCGGGGTTCAATCCTCGGTCCCGGCAAAGATTTATCTGATTACCAAACCCTTCTTTCACCTCTGAAAAAACATCTTGTGAATGTGGGGAATGCCAGGCCTCCACCGTGGTTCGGATTACACGTTAAACTGTAGGTCCTTCATTTCATTTCACTATCACCCTACCATTACACATTAGCGTAAGTGCGTAGTAAGTACAAGTAGTAAGACGCGGTGCTAATAATAATAATAATATTTAACAACTTAAATATTCAAGGGCCATTTCAGCACCAATTAAATATAACAAAATAAAAATGGACTAAGCATAAGGGTTTTAATACTAGTGCTTCATAAAAATAAAATACTATGAAATAAGCAAAGGCAAAATTAATATAATTTAAGGAATATCAAGTTTTATAAAGCTGTTTTTAAAAATAGGTTGAAATATGTAATATTAATTTGACTAACATATTATACTAATGTGTGTTGTTGGTTTTAAATTACAACCTCAAATTAATTTAAATCAAATTAAATTTAAAAATAACGTTTACAAATACCTCCACCTTCCCCCAAACCCTCATTACAATTTAATTACCACCAAGAAAAAAGTGAACCAAATTAAATTTTAAATAATTTTATGCTAAGCAGTTTTATAAAAGGTTTTGCGCTATTGGATCAATTTCCTTGTGAATATATTTGAAAAACATAAATAAAGGCTCCATTTTACAATATGGTAGACGCTACTCTCCTCGGACTGGTTAGGACCCTTAGCGTGTAATCAAACAAATTTTACAATATGGTAGACGCTACTCTCCTCGGACTGGTTAGGACCCTTAGCGTGTAATCAAACAAATTTTTCTCTGCAACATTTTAAAATTTAAAATGACTTAGATTCATTTTAGTTAGCAGCATTATTTTAGCATAGTAACATAGTGATATAAAAATGACGAAATATACAAATACATATTTAAATAATTGAAACGATTAACCGTATATACTTTCTCTTTCTTCTCTCTTAAATTAGAAACGTTTACTAAAAATTGTGAAATTAAATAATATTCATTATTGCATAAATACTCCACAAAATCGCCTACATGAAATAATATACACTGTTACATAAACATTGAGATAAGAGGATCATCTCCGTCCACCAAAGATAATAACAACTAATTTCAATTTTTAAAGACCTCATTAAAACGATACATATATATATATATATGGAAAGATATATCCAAACTTAAAATTAAGTGTATCTTACTGAAGGGCAAAAAGAGAAAATATTGATTTTCTCTAGATATACTCAAATAATTTTGATTACATTACCTATCAAGGTACCCTTTAACATTAAAAACAAAGTTTTTTTTCTAATTAAAATGACTTGGAGGATACTTTAAATAAGCAGAAATTTCCAATTTTGATCAAAAATCGATAACTATTTCGGATATTAAATTATTCATCAGTGTAAATTTGCAGTTTTATAAAAAATAAAAATCTTTAAGTTTAAATATATTTTTATATACCGAGTTTCTAATATGTAAGCGTATATATATATATATATATATATATATATATATATATATAATATATATATATATATGTAAGCGTATATATATATATATATATATATTATAAAACTGCAAATTTACACATATGAATTATTTAGTATCCGAAATAGTTATCGATATTTGATCAAAATTGGAAATTTCTGCTTATGTAAAGTACCCTCCAAGTCATTTTAATTAGAAAAAAAACTTTGTTTTTAATGTTAAAGGGTACCTTGATAGATAATGTAATCAAAGTTATTTGGGTATATCTAGAGAAAATCAATATTTTCTCTTTTTGCCCTTCAGTAAGATACACTTAATTTTAAGGTTGGATATCTCATTCCACAAACTCCTCGGGGTAATCTTATGAAAGCCCTAGCTACCAAGCCCGGTGGGTAAAATGATTTCGGCTATAGGCCGTGATTTAAATAACCTCTTTTTGTGTTTCAACGGGTCATGAAACGTCGATATTGTTCAAAATCTTGAGTTTAATTTTGTTTAAGATCACAATATTTCCCTCTCCGAGATGTTCATATAAAGTAAAAAGAAATAAAAAAAATATCTGATGCAATATATTGTATATCAAGATATTGTACACTAACCGCCACGCAAAAATGTTTGGTAGAAAAAAAACAATCTTACAGATATAAATAAACAAAAGTTTTTTTTAATGTAATATCTTAACAATTATGTTATTTTAAAATTATTTTATTTTATTTAAGTGTGAGCTAGGACTGGTATTTATTATTGTACTATTCATATAACTGCAGCAGTAACCAAAGAACAACGAAATACAGATAAGAAAGAAATTTTTTTTTTATATTTTTTCAAATTTAATAACTTGTTCTGTCATTTATTAAAATAATACATAAATACTAAATATACATGATCAAATCATCCTTTGTTTTTAAAAACATAGTTTTAAGTATAATTTGACGGAAATGTCTACACTTTTAATATGTACTGAATTTTTAGATGATTGTTATATTTTAAAGATATTCATAACTATAAAGTATCATAACTTATAATTATAATTACCAATTTCTTTCAAATATCAATAAAATAGTGTGCATATATTATATTATATTACACATTTATGTCTTTCATATTAATTTAATATAACTTGTACAACCTAATTTCACTAAAAATTGAATTTTATTTATAAATAAATATCTATTGTCATCAAAGTTGTATGCCCTCTACGGCGCATGGACAGGTTGCTAAAACCCTAACCTATCTGTTTTTGAAAGCTAGATCTGGCTATGATAAAGGAAGTATCTGATAAGTTCCTGAAAAAAAAAGAAGTCAAAATGTTGTGCATTTTTTTGTGGGTAAAACTTGCGCGAGTATTTCTCTTCACATTACAGTAATGTTACAGTAACAGGAGTTGATGGTGTTGTTTTTACGGAAAGTAAGAAATAATGTGTGGTTTTTATTTGCTAAACTAGATTTGGAACGGCAAAAACGCTGTGAAAAAAGTTTTTTCCTCTTCCTCGCTGTCTTGGGTTTCTTCTTTTAACAACATCTTAACTACTAAAGAAAACAAATGGTTGTAAAAAGGACATAACAATTTTATATTATACTTAAGGATATAATACCAAATTGTGCCAAATTTTGAGTTAGGGCCTATCATTTATGACACAATTTTACAAGGTATAAAATGATAGGAAACATTTTGAGCTAATATCCTTACAGGTTGAAACAAGGGAAATAATTAATTAAGTTTTGTGACTTTGTACATAATATGCTCGTAAAAGCTCGTAAAGCTCGTAAAGCTCATTAAAACTTCTCAAATCCCCTAAATTAGTTTCATCCGCTATATTTGATATTCTGGCCCACTTTACACAATCATATATTATATTGTAATTTTATATTTATAGTGAAATAATATTTATAGCACGTAAAAATTAGGATGAGATTTGTTGTTTAATCGGTCAGTGTTAAACCAAAAGTCTTGGTCTGAGCTCCCCTCTACCAAATATAATTTAAAATTTATTAAAAAAATAAGACACCCAAACTAACATTAAGTTTTTTCAATTCAATTTGTCTTCTTTTCAATGTAACAGCTCATTAATTTAGGATGTATCTAGAATTATTTTTTATGAGACCATTAAAGAGTATACACTAAGCCTACATCTCAAAGTATTTAAGAAATTCTACTAGAGTTATACAAAGATACTTTATAAAATGTTACTTCCATGGATTCATACGTCAAGTCATGTTATCTATAGCCATCACTTATGACAGATAATATATTAAATTTTATCAGTTTTAACATCAAATAACTATGTATTTTCTAAAAGACTATAAATATATATTCGTTCAAAATTGAGGTATACAGACAATAAATAAATACAATAGCTATTTTTTTTCCAACCACCACGTCATACTTACTACCTGTTCAGTTTATACGATTAGAATAATTGTTAGTATTACCACAAATCCAAATACCATACGTTATATTTGGAAAATGTTTCAACATTAGTTTAATTTCTTCTGCATTCGATGAATAAACAAAATACCGCGATATTAAAAAATATCTCAAGTTTAATTTAAAAACTTTACCCGATATGTATCCCCAATTCTTAATAATGTAAGAGCATAATTATTTTAAGGCTTATTCTGGTAAGAGGTTAACCCACGCTTATACATTTCCTTGGAAGTCAAGAGTATTTGGTTTCCATCTTGTTGAGAGTAGCATATAGCTCATATAGCTTGCATTCCTGTTGAGAGTAGCATATAGCTCATATAGCTTGCATCTTGTTGAGAGTAGCATATAGCTCATATAGCTTGCATCCTGTTGAGAGTAGCATATAGCTCATATAACTTGCATCTTGTTGAGAGTAGCATATAGCTCATATAGCTTGCATCCTGTTGAGAGTAGCATATAGCTCATATAGCTTGCATCTTGTTGAGAGTAGCATATAGCTCATATAGCTTGCATCTTGTTGAGAGTAGCATATAGCTCATATAGCTTGCATCCTGTTGAGAGTAGCATATAGCTCATATAGCTTGCATCCTGTTGAGAGTAGCATATAGCTCATATAGCTTGCATCTTGTTGAGAGTAGCATATAGCTCATATAGCTTGCATCTTGTTGAGAGTAGCATATAGCTCATATAGCTGTCATCTTGTTGAGGAGTAGCATATAGCTCATATAGCTTGCATCCTGTTGACGAGTGAGCGCGGTGCGACCGATGGACCTTCCTGGCTGGTGAACATTGAGATCAGCAAGTTTAGTGTGTGAGAATAACACTCGGTTTTTGAAGGTTGGAAGCCATGCTGAGTACATGTGTGACGGTATCTAGCACGTCTGACGAAATGACGATATAAAATGTGATCTGGTGGTTCACCCCCGCCGGAGGGTCGATCCCGGGTCTACAGATAGGTCGCGAGACCGTTATCGTGCCTGCTCCCTCGTCACGGGAGATATAACCAGTGACTCATGTAGTAGTTTATCATTGACTAGATTAATAAATATAACTAACTCACCAGACTCATTCCTCACGAACCATCCATTCCAACCCCTACCTCTCGGGGTCCATCCTAACCATGTAACGGTGCCCCGGTATGCTGTAGTAGGGTTGGCTACCGGGCACCCAGATAAAACCAGTGACCTTACACCGTTTTGTAAGAGGGACGTTTACAAAAAGTAGTTTTTGCCATTGCTATATTTGTACTGTCTTTATGTATCAGTCCAAGATTTAAATATTTGTTGTGACTTTATTTACATTTATAATGAACAACAGACTTGAAATAGATATTTAGAAAATTGTTTTAACGCTTTTTTTTATATTAGATTCACTTACCTCCAAAAAAGTACAAATAAATAAGTTCGGATTTATTAAAAAATAACCATATGCCTGTATTTTTCTCATTTCTTAAATACATTATATTGTTATATTAAATAAAAAATGCCTATATTCTGTATATTTTTATTCATAAATATATTTATCACACACAAATTACCTACTAATAAAAGCTTATGAACACGAATTCTATATAAATAAACATATCTTAAAAATAATTATTTTTGAAAACAGCACTAACGATTTTAATAAAATACCATATCTTTATGAATGACTTGATGTAAAATAATAATGCTTAGGTTGGTCCAAAGTTACAAGCCCATGTTAACATATTTAATAAACTGTTAATGCGCATAAATAATGTCTAACTTGTAGACAGTTTTCCTTGAAACTAAAAATTAACAAATCAAAACAAAGGACACGTTCTCTATGAAAAAATCCACAAACATATAAACAATAATTGGTTAAATGTTTGTGGATTATTATCTTAAACAAATGTTATCTTAATTATTAAGATAACATTTGTTTAAGAAAATAATGAAAAAAGTAAATATCAGCGTGTCATAATTTATTTTTTCATTAGCGTTTAAATTAAATGAATATTTACGCTCAATAATTAAGATAAAGTGTTATAGATTAAGAAGGTTGGATTTAGGGGAGGTTACTCGTATTCGCGTAGAAGTAGAGTGGAAAACCCTTTAGGATAATATACCCCAAGTATAACCAACTGAGATTCGAGCCCAAAACTTCCCGTTATCAGCAGTACAGCCTGTTGCAAAGAGTGACACCTTAGACCATGCGGCCACCTATACGGGTTTGAGAAATATTGATTAATAGAAGAAATGTAATTTGATTTGAATGTGAACAGAGTTCAGAGTTCAGAGTTTAGTTTATTGTTTAGAAATAAGAAAATACATTTAATATAGTACTATTTTTATCCTAACCTACTTGCCCCAATACCTAGAATGCAATTTGGGGCGTATTCACTGCTAACTTAAACATCTTTCACAATCCATCTCTAATCTATTTTAAACAATAACTAATTATGATATAGTACCTAACCTAATGTCCTTATAAACCCTGCACATTATTCTTTAACCCTAATATTGGTCCGCCCCGGGTATTTAACGCCCCCGGTACCCCCCGCCAAAGCCTTGCCCCACGGCCGCCTGGGACCATGTTTTCAGAGCCGTGGCCCAAGGCTTCGACAGTGAGCATCCCCCTACCCGCACCTGGGGAGGCGCCCTACCGAAGATCTCGCTCCGCCTACTCACTAACAAAGCCACTTACTTTATTTTATTTTGGACCTTAACATAACTTAAACCTATTACATTTTACAAAAATCTTTACTTGCATAGGAATTTGTACAATACACCAAAAGAATTCTTATCCTAACTATAATCTAAAATTTCTTCTCCCTCTCGGCCATGAATTGTCCAAGGCACTACCTCCATCCGACTGCCAGACACCGTTGAATGGTGCCCCGACGAACAGGAGGCCCGACCACTCCGGCCCAACAAACATACTTGTTACCAAGTGGAGGAGTCGATCGAGCGGAAGGGCTACACTCCCTCGTCCCTTATTTGTCCCTCCTTTTCTCTCCCAGCCGGCAATTGCACCCCCACCGGTACCTCAGCAATTCACACTGCTGGAATCCAGCGGGAGTACGCCTCGGCTGGTCTCCGGAAATCCAGGAGATTCATCCAACTCCATCATTTCAGCCGCTCATCCCTATGCCATTCTATTACCAATAATTACCAGTTTCTAGTAAAAATTTCGTCGTCATCTGTCCCTTCGTCACTGCTTGTTACTACGTCTATGTCACTGATTGTCACGTCCATGTCCTCATCACGTCCCCTATACGTCTCATTCTCCGTAAGTCGTTAGTATATTTTGTCCTTTCCCTCTTAGATGCTTCATCCGCGATCCTGTCAAGGAAGCCCCACCTATCCACGTCCCTAACGATGTGGAATACCGCTCCCGCCTGTAAGGGCACCTGATACTCCTCTCTCTCCCCTAACGAAAGTGCACACTCCAGCACTACGTGTTCAGGCGTAGCCTCCCTTCCACAATCGCAAAACACACTATCTATCTGTCCAAGTCTGAAGAGAACCGCTCTATATGGCCCATGTCCAGTCAAGAAGTGCACCAGCCCAGTGGAGGGCTCAAGATGCACCATCTCCAATCGTTCTCTGACACTCGGGAAGATCCGGTAAGTCCTCCTGCCCGTTTCACTCTCATCCCAATCTGTCTGCCATTCGTCCAGGAGAGCCTCCCGGATCTGTCCTTTGGTCCCTACCACTTCCCTCGTCAAAGTCTCCACCTTGTCCACTTCTCCCTTTCTCAGCCAATACAGAGCAGCCCTCCTCCTTACCTCAAGTCAAGGGGCCAGATACCCAGCGCCACGCATAACGAGTCGATCGCTACCGTTCTATAAGCTCCTGAGAGCCTGAGAAGTATACTCCTCTGCAGGCCCCTCAGTCTTACCCGTTGGACCACCTGCCTTAGTCGATGTGCCCAAGTGCTGGCTCCATAGCCACCGACAGAGACTAGCAATGCTTGATGGTAGAGCCTGATACACTCATAGGTAAACAAAACCTCCCCATACCTATACTTATAATCTTGTTCATAATCCGCAAGGCTCTACCACACGCGTTCTCCACGTGCGCTAAGAAATTACCCTTCTCGTCAAGCGTGACCCCCAGGTATCTAGTACTCCCACTCCGCCTAATGTTCTGTCCATCAAGTTTAATAGCAGGGTTCCTCCTCAGCACTCCCTGAATAGCACGTATGTCGTCTTCGCTGGCGCCAAGGCCAATTTCACTTGCTTACACCAAGAGTTAAGGCCTGCTAACACAGCCCCGCTCTTGGCTTCCAGCTCCGATCTTGACTCAGCTTCCACTATTACCAACAGATCGTCAGCGAAGGCGACCACTCCCGCCGTTCCAGGAAGAGCCTCAACCTCCGACAACCCAGGCTCGAGCCCTATGTCCCAGAATATCGGCCCACAGACCGACCCCTGGGGACATCCCTTCGTTAGCTTCTTGCTGATCTTGATTCCTGGACACCTCAGGGTCGCATACCTATCCTACAGTAGTCTCGAAAAACCCTGTAGAGATCCCCCGGACACTGTATATCCCTCATTGCCTTAAAGGGGCCGGCCACCATAAGTTATCGAAGGCTCCCGAGATGTCCACGAACACCCCTACCACATATTTCCCAGTACACCTATCCATCAAGGTCATAGCCTCACAGATAGCATCCTCAGTTGACCTACCCCTCCTGAAGCCGTACTGCTGCTGTGCATCCCTACCGCCCTTCGATACATATTCAGCTTATCGTACATAATTTTTTTCCTGTAGCTTGCCACATACATTCAACAAGCATATCGGCCTGTACGACTTCGGGAGTTGCGGGTCCTTTCATCACCCTTACTGATAAATAACCACTTCACTTTGCTTCCACACGTCAGGCACTCTGCCTTGAAGCGTACACTCATTTAGCAATACCGCCAGAAAGGGTGCTATCTGCTCGCTGACGGCCTGAAGGACCTCAACCCGAATTCCGTCGGGTCCCGGAGCCTTCTTCCTTTTCATACTGGCTACGGCCTTGATTACCTCTGCCTGAGTTGTCGGCCCCTACTCTAGTATCATTTACATACTGTTCAGTCATCAGTCTCCTCATCCTTGTCTGTTCCTCGCACTCATCTAATCCATCGTCCCCTGGTAGCAAGGTGTCCATCAGAAGCCCAGCCGACTCCTCCCACCCAAGGGTCATGCCTCCACCCGGCTTCCTGAGCGTCGAGATCATGGCTGGGGGCCTTATCTTCCCTGCCGCCATCTGGAAGGGTATTCCCCATACATTAGTTCGCAGCTCTTCTTGAACATAACGCTCCCAGCCCTCCCTCTTCGCCTCAGCCAGGGCAGTTTCATATTCCCTTTTGCGCTCTCTATGCAATCCCAGCAGGAACTCTTTAGTCCTCGGGTGCCTCTCAGCCTGGTACCTTCTGCGAGCCGTCCTGGCTATGGCCCTCAATCTTATCAGCCTTGCGCACCAAAATCCATTTTGCCTGTTGGGGAATCTTCCTTCCTTCATCACCGGGATAGCTGCCCTCATAGCACTCTGCAACGCCTTCGTTAGCTCCTTTGCTTTTGAGTTCACATTGCCTCCTTCCTCTATTCTCTCCGGCAGCACCAACTCCCTTCTAAGCTTATCCCAATTTGCCTTCCTCAAGTTAAACCTTAACTTGACCGTCCCCTCCAACACAGCCATGTTCCCCTCTACTTCAAAGGTGATCATGTTGTGGTCACTTATAGTTACCCCTGTCCAGTACTTTCCAATCCCTTACCATCCCAGCCGCCTCGCGGCTGCACAGGGTGACATCGATATTCGACATGGCACCCGTGGCCCCCACGTAAGTAGGTGGATTTCCGTACACGTTCATCACCTCTAGTTGGTTTACTTCTATCATCTCCACTAGCTTTTCCCCCCTCTGATAAGCCCTAGGCCCCCCTAATCTTCCATCGTCTCTTCTTAAATCGTCACTAAACCATAGAGGTGATCTCGCGTTCACATCCGCAACAACTACGAGCGGTTTACCCCTAAAGGTGTTCACAATCGCCTCCAGCTGTTCCAGGTAGGGCTCTATTTCCTCTCTATACTGAAAGTACATATTGACAAGGATAAACACTCCCACGTCAGCTCTTATTTCGACGCAAGTGACCCTATCGTGACAAAATTGATCAACCCTCGTTACAGTTATGTCCTCTTTTATAACTATAATCGGGCTCATCGATCGTTCACCACTATACACCAATCTCGCCGTCGGAGGTAACTGATTCTTGACGATATTGCCCCCCCTCGTTATGTACGGCTCTTGAAGGCATACAATATCCAGACCCAGCTCGTCCACTACTCTCTTAACCTCATCCATCACTGTCGCACTTCTCATCGCATTTAATTGCCCAATTTTGATCTTGTTGCTTCTATCACCCATTAGGGATTGTGTGTAAACACGTAGCATCTGGGCCATGCTTCTTTTGCATCAAATGCAATGCGACCGTTCGCCTTAACGAAGTGCTTATACAGTTCTTCTACATCAAGTACTTCCTTCCTCCTATCAAATACTTTCTTAACCTTACCGAGCAGTGGCTCAACCTCAGTTGGAAGATTCATCGCTTTAAGTTGAATCCTATCCAGAGCCTCAGGAGTAGGGAATGCAATGGACATGCCTTTATCGTGACCCGTCCTGACTATGTGCCTCATTGCCAGATTAAGAGTCTGATGTTCCTCCAACCTAGACAGCTGAAGGATCTCCTCGAAGTTCTCATACACTGACCCCGGTTCCACTGGCTTAGACGAATCTTTCGGCTCATTTTCTTCTACCATCACCCCTCCCCTCTCCTTCGACTGCTCTATCGACTGTCCTCTTCTTTCTCCCTCCTCTTCCCCCCCCCCTCCTTGCTGCTACTCACCTCACCCTCTGTTTCTGTTTCTGCCCCTCCCCCACCTACCTTAACTTCCCGCCCATTAAGTACTACCGGCCCCTTCACCCAAAATTTCATCCGCTGAATGTTCCAACGTTTCCTTTTTACCTTCAACTCTTCTAGAGTTGAGGTAACCTTCCCTTCTTCCCCCTCACTTATTCCTCCATTTCCCTTCGCCGGACAGTGCATTACCACCTTAGAATGCCTATCAGTATTCTCCCTCCCACCCCTGCAGTCTCGATCCCGTGGCCTGCTTACCTCTTGGACAGGTCCCGACAGGGCTTCACTCCCTTCACACTTCACATCAGGAATATGCTCCCTCACTTCCTTTTCTGCCTTATATCTTTCCGCTCTTATCCGATTTCTCCTCACTCTAGACGGGCAACTTCTTCTTCTTTCCGCATGGCCCCCCTTCCTCACAGGTTCTCGTCTATTACCCCACTTATCCTCCCCCTTAAGCTTGTCCAGTATATTAGTCAGTACCGTTATTAATTCTTTGATGTCACTATTCATACTCAGTGTCCTGTATTTGTCTGTCCAGGAGGAGCTGGTACGTTGGGCATTCTCTGGTGTTGAGGTGTTTACACCTTTCCTTTCCCGACTCTGACAAGGAATACACTTCTTCACCTTCTCCTTGCAGTCCTTCCTTTCGTGACCAGCTTGTCCACAACTGCCACAGACCGAGTCCTTCTTAGGGCAAAACTTCACCCTATGGCCCAGGTCCATGCAGCGGTTACACCGCGTCACTACTAGGAAGTCCTTTACTGAGACGCTGGCGAAGCGAAGATATACTCTCCCTCCAACAACATTTTATCTTTGTTTATATTTGGTATCATAATATTCATTTACGTTGAGTATATAAAATAATTATCATAGAACCCACTTCGGTGGCCGCGTGGTCTAAGGCATTACTCTCGCAATATATTAGACTCTCTATGGCGGGAAGATCGTAGTTCGATCCCAGTCGGGTGTAATGAGGGTGGTTTTCAGCTAAATAGTTTCCCACTATTTCTCTCTTCACGCATAGGTGGTACACTTTTCCTAAATACAACCTTTATTATCCCTATAATGTTTGCCAAAATTATTTGACTGAGATCCATATTACTTGAACAAATTTATAAAAAAAAACCTTTTAAACTGTGTCCATGTTTTATTCTAGATACACTATTAATAACGTGTCAATTTGATAATGTACTATAATGTGTTGTAGGTGAACAAGAAAGTTATTGAACTGTATTTGTGCTGACCCACAGCTCCGAATTAAAAAAAATTTAGGCATAACTAACATATAATTAATGTAACTTACTCTATAGTGTGTAATGTGGTTAATTAATTCTTTATAAACATGTGTTTTGGAAGTGGAAATATAAGCCTGTTAAATAAACAAACACTATTATTATCCACCCAAGAATGGTCGCCTTTGAAATCCAACATTTAGTACTTGTTCTAAATGTAATCAAAACCATGTTTTATTCCTCATACTAGCAAAATGGCAAAAATGATTTTGATTAGCCTAATTGTATATCCGCTAGAGTTGTATGCATCCTATGAACAATCTGCCTGAGCAAAGAGGCGTATGATGAATGCACTGTTCATTGTTTGATAGACAACTCGGCGAGGAAAACCTTTTGGGGCAAATATTTCATTACCGAGATAAAGGCTATGACTATTCATTCATTCATTCATTCAAACAGAGATGATAATATTAATGATTTGCACATTCTATCTTTGTTTCGCACGTTATTTAGTAGGGAATTCAGTTTATTTTGGCTGTTAAAATATACTGTGGCCCAATTTTCATCGGAAAGGTTTTTTATAGACAATAAAATAAATATTTTGGTGCTGTTAATATTGATAACATTTGAATATATTGTTAGTTTTATTTGACATCCTGGGAAAATTGGAGTATGCGAATACTCTAAAATTCGAATTTGACTCAAAGATTTTTACTAAACTCGGAAAATTTGAGTACTTGGAATTTTATATCTTTTCCTCGAAAATCCCTAATTTAATTAAGATTATTTAGTTTTAAGATATAATTTCTTAGCAAATAGAATCCTTCAATATTTAATTTTGTCTGGTTAAAATATAGTACAATTAAAATAAATGCATTTAAAATTCAAATTTGTGTGATTATAAATTTTTAACCAAAAATGTAATTATAAAATAATTAGGTATGTACTTATTTATGGTTTATGCATGACCATATTACAAAAATTCAAGCTGAAAGATTTCCTTTCACAAATATTTCACCATACTATCCGAACTTGGAAAACTCTTTTTCATTCAAAATCGACTCGAACTAGATCGAAGTAGAAAATGACTACTAGTACACACCTAATAAATATATGTATCAAAAGTGACAGTTGAAGGTCACATGTCTTCAAGTATGAATACAAGAAAATAGATCTAGTAGATTTCTAGCTTTCAGACCAACTCTATGAAAATTGAACAATATCATGGCTACTATTAAAGAGAAAACTAGTAGCTATTCTTAAAACCTGTACATATTTAAGATAACTAAGGTCATATATGTTTACAAAAATCTTGTATGAAGTATTGGGACAATGTTTGTCGTAGTTTTAAACTTTGTATTAACATGTATTTGTGTATTAGAGGGGAAATCAAACCCAACGTACACAATCAAAACTAGGAAACTAAAAACAAAACATGTTTATGTTCTGAAAAGAATTGAGGAAATTGTATTAAAATGTTCAGGTTATATAATTTAACTTAGATATTTCAAATTAGTCAAAAATTAAATTACTTTAATTAAATACAACAAAAACTATTTTCTAAAACTAACTCTAACATTGTTGGTAGCATTAAACATTCCCAAAAGGATTAAAATAACTAATTTTTAAATGGTCTTCGTAATTTTCACAAGAGCTGCCACACGATAACAGAAATTTTATTTTTATTAAAAGTTTTTCCACTGAATTAAGTGCGATATAAAAGCTTCTTGTGTAAAGAGAATAGGGTATTTAAAGATCAGTTTCTAAGCGTAGGGATGTATCCGTACCGAATTTACTAAATAATTTATCCTAGAACAACAAACCAATGGTAAACAGAAAACAGAAGTTCCTAGCCCCTTGATTTGTACTAGTTATGCTCGAGTATAAACCTATATATAGGGATATGGTATAGAAAGGAAAGGGTCGATAACAATAAATATCGGTAAAGAAATTTTACTACTATTATTAGCACCACGTCTTACTACCCATTCAGGTAATACGCACTTATGTTAATATGTAAAGGTAAGGTGATTGTGAGCTTAAATGGAGGACCTACAGTTTAACGTGGAACCCGAACCACGGTGGAGGCCTGACATTCCACACATTCAGAAGTTGTGATTAATACACGTCTTGTCAAAGGTGAAGGAAGGGTTGGTAATCAGAAAAATCTGTGCCAGGACCGAGGGTTGAACTCGGGACCCTAACATATAAGTCTGACACCTTAATCATAGACCGCCAGGTAACTAATAAAAAATTTAATCGGGAAAAATATTGTTTTTATCAATTAATAATTTCAACTTTTGCATAGTAAAAATAATAGTATTTTCATATTTATTTAAAAGCTGAAAATTATAAAGAGTTAATCATATTAACGTATATTTAGGTATATTGCATTTATGTTATGTGTTGGAACTTGGAAGGTTTGATAGATAGTATTGTATGGTGGATATTATAAAATGTTTTACCAAACCAACTTTCAAAATATCTATGAAAATTTAGCTGATGAAAAGTTATTTAATAGCTAAATATGATTAGTAATATATTTTTTCTATCTATCTTGTACCCTCTTTAAACATAGTAAATATTTAATACCAGATTAAGTTAAGATAGTTAAAAAGTTGTTTATTTCGATACCGATCCGATACCGGAGTGCGATTACTGATATCAGTAGAAGTATTGGATAAAATTCTAGAGTATAAAATTACAAGTATCGAAAGAAAAATACCTATATTAGTAAAGAATCGATACTTTTTCACATCCCTATCTATATACATATATAAAAATGTAGTTAAGTACTATCTGAGTTGGGCTATAGATCACCTGGAAATTATGCTTCAATAATTATTCATACATTCAGTATCCGGCTATCGAGATGGGTATTATAAACACTTCTAAAAAAAGCTAGAGAATTTATTTTGGCCACCATACTATACACGTTTCCTAAATTATT
Source organism: Timema cristinae (assembly GCA_039000515.1). NCBI lineage: Eukaryota > Metazoa > Arthropoda > Insecta > Phasmatodea > Timematidae > Timema > Timema cristinae. The sequence continues at coordinate 133,488,462 of JBCFYV010011172.1, forward strand.
TTATATACGAGAAATTGAAATCGTGTAACTTGGGGGAAAATTACCTCTTAAGGCAATTGGCCCTTTTCATTTGGCGTGGAAATGCAGAACCATGAGAACAAACGGTTATCTTCAAGAATTTTTATTGTTTTGCAATTTTCTTTTCTGAAACGGTTTGTTCAAGAATAGAAGCCTATTGATTAATCTATACTTTTTATATACACACCTCCTCTATAATTTTAACAGTGATTAAATATCGATAAAATTGACAATTTTCAATAGGAAGCCACTGGCTTGATAAAAAAAATTGTAACTATTAATAAACATCAATACATTATCTTAGAAGTGGTGTTGAAAATATTAACATAAAAATTTCACTCGGTCTAGAGAAAACCGATATTTCCAAAGGTATGATTTTTCCGTGAGACCTCCGGTAACTAGCACCATCTGCGGTTTCCGTGATCTAGCTGTTCTTGTTGGCGCGGAAGGATACTTTGGTCGGTTATAAAGCCCAGCCACGCCTTTCACCCTCCTACCCACACCCCCACAAAATAGGTTTTAGACTTGCACTCGACAAGGCCAAGGGCCTTAAGTAATCATGTTAAATATTTGGCTTATAACTCTTGAATTCTTGTTAATAAATGTACTTACTCTATGACATAATGAACTTGAAAGTTCTTTGCAACACTTACAAAAGAAAGCCACCTATTCCTATCTTTAGATATATCCATCCAGTCCACCTTATTACACCCTACCCTTATCTACTGAGCTAGTTTATCCAGTCCACCTCATTACACCGTATCACTTTCAGGTCTAATCTAACGTTACCCTCCCATCGGTCTCTCTTCCCATTGGGTTTACCAGTCAGTACCCCTAAACTCTCCCCCTCGCACTGCATGTCCTACCTACAGTAATCTGAGAGATTTGACTATCCTAACAATGTCTTGTAGTGAGTACAGGAGATGTGATTTATCATAATGTAACCTCTTCATTCCCCAGTATCCTCATCCTTTTATGGACCAAATAACTTCCTAAGCATCTTGTTTTCGAGCACCCTAAATTTATATTTGTCGTGTAAGATAAGAAACCATATTTTCAACTATAAAGAATAACCGCTAAAGTTATTGTTTTGTATATTCTGAGTTTAACATTCCTGGACAGCAGACAATAGGTTAACAACTTAGCGACCGAGTACTAGCGTGCATTTCCAGACTATATTCATTACCAAATTCCCACTTTAGTATAATTATTGTTAGTTAAAACTGTTTCTAAATACTTAGACTTATTATCAACGTCAAATGACATGTTGTTTACAGTAAATTCTAAATAATCGTACTCAATCTGTGTTCTCTCTGTAATCATAAAGTTAGTCTTTTCAGCGTTCATTTCTAAACCCATTTTCTTATTATTACATAATAAAATCTCTGTATTTCTTGCAACATCTTAGCTAACAGCATATTATTTGAATTGAAAAATAGACATTTGACAAATACGAGTATAAATGGCTTGGCTATTCATTCTTAGCACAGATTCTTACTACCCGTTCGGGCTATACGCTTAAGTAATAATTACGCTAATGGATAAGGAATTGGGAAAGTTGAATATAGAGGAAGTGAACCCGCATTTGTGTGCAGGGAGAGTGGAAGACAATTTAGGAAAAACCACCCCCAGTTCACCCGAGTGAGATACGAACCTCGATCTCCCCGTCCTCAGCAGTCTAGCGCAACACGAAGCTAGCGCGTTAGCTAAACTACACCAACGAGGTGGGTATATCTTGATTATTTAATTTATTCTTAACCAACAGAGTTAAATCATCTATGTATCATCCTAATAGCTGTATTGTACCGTTTAATTTCAAGCCTTTGTTTTTAAAACTTATAAATATTAAATTAATAATAGGTTCCCAATAGATAAAATTACATTTATTTAAAAGGGGGGGTTTTAGTTATAAATTAGCGATTTATTATAAGCATATTTATGTTTGCTGACGTCATTAGATTAATTAAATTCTTACATGACTTAAGCTTCACAAAATATATTCAAAACTCTTTCATAATAAATATATTTAGCTGGATGTAAGAGCTATGGGGAAAATCTAATTGCTATTTAATCCTAATAAATTTATATTTAATAAATATCAACCTTTAATAATAATAAAAAAGGACCAAACCAAACTGAGAACATTTCACTAAGGAGCAAGTAACATAGAATGTTATTAGTGAGAGGGGAATTTAATTTTGTATCTCGTTGGTAAGCTTACGTAAAACTATAGCTAAGGTACAAGTATACATAGTGTGGTGTTTTTTTACAGTCAGTATATATGCGGTAATATTATAATATGTAGATAACTAGTGTGGTTATGTTTGACAAGAATCCGGGCCACCATTTCTTTCGGAGGGGAAGTAAAGCCATCGGTCCCTTGTTGATTGTGACATGTAAAAGAACACTGGAAGTTATGCGGAGATACCTTTCCTGGCGAAATTGGTAAGCTCTTTAGCGTTCGCTCAGAGGAATTTAGGGTATATTACAACTGGGAACCATCACACTTTCTCAATTCCTCTAGTACAAGGGATTTCTACCATCCAGCACCAGAGGGATAGAAAAATCACATCAACCAAACTTCCGGTTGTTGACTTAAGAAGATGTTTGTTTGAAAATAGCCTTTATTGAAAATGTAATTTTTTGCTTTCAGACATCTTTCTTTAGATAATGTGTAGAGTGTTTGTATGCTGTTGAGTTGAACATATTTTAATTTAATTATATTTTGTAGAATGCATTTAGAGTCCAATTTTCATAGGAAAGTGAAAAATATACAAGATCTGCTTGTATGTATTCATGTGTCAAGCTATGTTATATGTAGCTGTCACTTGGTAGAGATAGCCTAATCATTATAAAATAATATTTTCAGTAGATATATATTAAGACTTTAAGAATTTTGTCCGCAAAATATATATTTGTTTATTCTAAAAGGTGGTTACAATGAAAATTGGACTTAGTGTTCCATTGATCATAAGATTTATGTTATAATTTTTGTAATTATCTTATGGTGTTGATCTGAACAGAGCTGATCGGTGATAGTGAGAAATTCACTTTTATTGTAGGTTGGGCAAAAACATTTCGATGATTATGTGTGCAATGATTTTGTGCTTGTGTACCATCTTCTTTAAATGATAGGTTAGGATAATGTATTTGAAGATGATTTGAATAATCTGTCCCATTAAAAATATAGATAATTGTGATACTGTACATATTGTTATTACTTATTATATTGGTTGATTGAATAGTGTTGATATTGATCACAATATTGTCGTTTTATGTCACGCCAGGCAGTGTTTTAGAGTTAATAGTGTATGGAATGCTATTGCGACGTTTCGGCTGATTATTTTTTTTAAATAAGGTGTGCAATGCTCTTGGCAAAAGTCTTAATATGCTATTCTGTACATTTTTCTTGTTTTTGTTGTTTAGAGACTTCCAAGGATTAATATTTGCGTAATAACAATAGTGAATTAATACAAAAGTAAATGTAATCAATTCTGCATCAGCAGTCACGTGAGTTATTATAACAAGATCATTAATTCTGGTTTGCAGGGTGTAACGAGAAATCTTTTTGATAAATGGTTTTCCGTTCTCCTATAACGAAAATATAGGTACATTTTCTCTAAGCTATTCTATCTTCGTCCCTATTCCATTATTATGATTAAATAAATTAATCCCGGATGTGCAGTAAGATGCGATACAAAAGATTTCAGTATGCAACAAGGAATTAGACAATTTACAAATTACCATATCAAAGGATATGTGACGTCAATTGGTCAATAATATATTTCTCTCTGATGCGATTCCAAATATTTCACGTCATATATCAGTTGCTTCTTGTAAGCAGAAAATACTATGGCGATAAGTATCAACTTCTAACCTGAGAGCATATACATACAACTAAATACAAAACAAATCCTTTACAATTTCAATGTAGACAAATAACAAAATTTAATTCAAGCGTTATTACAAATAAAACATTAAACAGTTGCAGAATACATCAAGACGAATTCAACAAAAATATGTACGGTTAATGGAACAGACTGCTTAGCTTCTTTACATACAAATGGAGATATTTACTTAAAACTCGTAAGAAATTGTTTCAGAAACATAATGGAAAATAAAATCCTGTTCCATCAAAGAGCATGAAAGAAATATTAATATACACTGTTCCAGAAATATATTTAGAATAAATTAACATATCCATTCACTAAAGAGTATAAATATCCACTACAGATTTTCCAGACCTTAATTTTTAAATAAATATTTGCAAATAGGTCATAAACTATTGGTTTATTAAATATATATTTCAAATGAAAGTATATTTTTATTTTGAATAGTTATAAAAAACTTTCCAATGATAAATTATTTCGTTTCTCAAAGAGTTATCGATATGTTATCAATATTTGATATATCCGCTTATGTAAAATATCCACTAAGTCATTTCCACAGAAATATGAGATGCATCATTTTGTTTACAATGTTAAACATTACCTAGATATGAATTTTAACTAAAACAATTATAACCAATTTCTAAAAAAATGCTTTTTTCTCTTTTGGCCCTTAAGTTAGCATTAATTTTAGGGTTATGTATGTATATATTTTTAAAAAAATCCTCAAGGGTACCGTATGAAAAGCAGAGAAACCAAGTTATAGCCCTATGGTTAAAACTGTTTCGGTTATAGACCATGATTCAGACAGATGCCATCGAAAAAAACGCATTTTCTGGTTCAGTAGATAATGAAGCGTTGATGTCTATAACAATCTCAAATTAGCCTTTGCTTTTATGATTAAAATGTTTTCTAGACCCAAAGGGTCCGGAAAAATTAGGAATATTGAGAATCCACTAGATCCCAATGAACTTAATATAATACATTAAAGTGTTTTAAAGTTGTTCAGAGTAGTTAGTGTTTTTTTTTAACATTTCCTTTTAATTGTACACTCTTGATTAACAATCTGTTGCTCCAAAATAAACATTATAGTATCCTTCATTTGTATTACCACTACTATGGAAACTAACTTAACGTATTTATTGATGTTTATTTGGATTTAACTTATTAATAATAAATCATTGATGCTTCAATAAATATGGTGATATTTTAATATGTAATGAAAATATAATATAAAGTCTCATATAATGCATATTTTAAATAAAAAAACTACATGGTTTCAGCCCACAAGCATGATATACCAACCAAGAAGCCCCATATGTTGGCGAAGATAGTGCCAACATTTACGTATAGATGGTGTCATACTTCCAGCATAATCAGCCTTCCTGCCATTGATCCCAGTTTTCTAGACTGGAACCGATCTTTATTTATTCAATTAACTTCTCAATTAGAATAAAAGTTTGATATAATCAATAGTATACAAGTGGCTTACCCCTCCCCTTTTCCCCCTCTATAACATGATTATATAATATAACTCACAAATATAAAAGTTTACCAAATTCATCCATAGAATCATTGAACAGAAGTTTTGAATGTAAACTAAATCATTTTAACGTCACAAAAGCAGCCATGTTGTCTTGAATGTTCTAAGATAATTGAGTTCCAATCAAAATATATGTACACGGCAGTTCTAAGTTCTTTTATATCGAGTGCTTTTGAGTGGCCTAGGCCGGTGTATGTGAGTATAAGTGTCTAGCGCTGATGTTTATTACAAACCGTCTGTAACTAAACTATATTAGTTCTTTGGCAAAGTTTACTATGTGCAATCAAGTTTGACTTTACAGGGTTGTAATGAGGGCTGGGCACGAGGTGCACCCACCCGGGGCACCCTTGGCCTGGGAATCAAAGGAAAATAATTATGTACTATTTATTTTAACAAGTTTTTCTTTCTGCTACTTGCGTTACTAGCAGTTCAGGATAAACACATTTAATTACATTAATGACTAATTGAATAAGGACGAGGAAAATAGAATTTAGAGAACTTTTACTCATATATTCGTGTAACGAGAGTATTAACCTATTTAGGGAAGACCCTCTTCCCATCTCTCGCAAACAAAACTAGATTAGCTTGACATTTAGGCCACTTGCCCATGTTTCCACAAGTTTAATTCTAAATTTTAAGTAACCAAAAATAAAGTTGGCTTCTATTCCCTGATTTTGTTAGCAGATCCATTCTGGAAGACCTTATTTCGTATTATAGTCCTACTATATATTATAATTTTAGTAGGATAATAGTCCTTCCATAATGGTATTGGAAAGTCTGTTTTGGAAGTTCTTTTATTCTACTAAAATGTTGGTATACAGAGGCTTATGGTAAGAAATAAAGCCTTTCAAAATGTTGTTTCTACAAAAAACAGGGTATTAATGACACTATAAGCTCGGCTCAATATCGCTCCCTTGTTTGCCTTAAACTACAAACTCTGAGTGTCAGAAGCGACTTTCAGAGGAAGTAGGCGGCTATTTTTTGCCTAAAGTACCGATCTGTAGTCATAGATCATAACCTTTATGTGTGAGTGTGTAAGTTGATTGTGAAGGGAAAATGGAGTTGGTGGGTGAAGGTTTGTATGTTGGGAGCAGCAGTGTTTGTGTGTAGTAGCTAGATCGAGCCCTCATACACTGTGATGGAAAACACAAGCGCAGTTAGGCCCGATGTGAGTGGTGTAGTGTGTAAGTAAGTTCTAGACGAGCTGAAAGAAAATACATCGTATAATATTAGTCACTAAGCGAAGATGGCGTTGATGAAAGTGAAAGTGTGAATAGAATGATTCTAGTTCATAGTTGTGGGGTCGTGAGAGGATGGGGACCCAGGGATTGGCTATGCTTAGAAGAGGAGTGGCTATTAGGAAGGGGCTGATTGGGAAGGTGTGCAGATGTATTTCTCATTCGAGTCGGGGCTTCTTGTATCTCCTTGTCTCATGGGGGTCGTATTGGCCGAGTCTTCTAATTATGGCGTTATCCTCTACCTCGCGGGCTCGTTTATAGAACTTGTCGCCTCGCTGCCGGAAGATTTCCTGTAATGTCACACAGCCACTGGTAGCGTGAATGAACTCGTTGCTGGATCGGGTGTTGACACCTAGGATACTCCTAATCACCTTGTTCTGTACTGTTTGTAGTGTACCTAACACTGACTCTGGGGCATACCCCACGCCTCACATCCGTACAGTAGTATTGGTTGTACTAAACTCTTGTATAGTAGCATCTTGTTGTTGATCCCTAGCACTGGGGTCTTGAGCAGGCCGTAGTTTGCGATGAATGCCCCCATTGCCTTTTTTCTCGTATAGTTTACATGCTCCTTCCATGCGAGTCTAGAGTCGATCATCACCCCAAGGTATTTCATAGCGTTTTTGTAGGGGATATCCTCCTCCAATACTACAAACTGGTCCGGTGTTTGGGGTCTCCTCCTAGTAATCAACATGGCTGACGATTTTTCTGCATTTACTCTAATTCTCCATTTTTCCAGCCAGCTGCTGAACTCGTCCAGGTATCGTTGCAGACGGCGATGGGCGTATTTCACGTTCCTGTTGGCGGTGTAGAACATTGTATCGTCTGCGAAGAGCCTGGTCTTTATCATCGGGTCGGTGGGGATGTCTGCGACGTAAATAGTGTAAAGGAACGGGGAGAGTGCCGACCCCTGTGGCACCCCCGCTCCGACCCTATGAAGAAGCGACCTTTTCCCTTCCATCTTGACCTGGAATTGTCGCCCAGTTAGAAAGCTGTTGATTATCTGCACATATACTTTTGGGAAATTGGCTTGAATTAATTTGTAGATAAGGCCGGCGTGCCAGACCTTATCAAATGCCTTCTCTACATCCATAAGTACTGCTAGCGTGACTTCCCCGATCTTGAAACTTTCTGTCACATCCTCCACTAGGCTCAGGACCGGGTGTATCGTGAGTGCCGGGTCCGAAATCCAAAATGGGCATCGGGAATAATACTGTTCTCCCTGCCGAAGGCTTTCAGCCGCTGCAAAATTATTTTTTCAAATAGTTTCCCTATATTGCTAAGAAGACTGATGGGCCGCCTGTTCTGCGGGAACTTGCGGTCCTTGCCTGGTTTAGGCAATGAGACAACGTCGGCAACTTTCCATGCCTCCGGGAAGTAGCCTGCCAACAATGCCTTTGAAAACATTTTTGTTAATAGTTGGATTACCCCTTCCGGTGCGTGTCGCAGCATCTCGTTTGAGATCCTGTCTTGGCCTGCCGCTTTTCGTGGCTTCGATTTTTCCACCTGGTAGGAGACTTCATTCCTGGTGATGGGGGGTGGTAGTTCTATAACCGGCTCTGCTAAATATACCCCAACCGTTCTTCTTACAGTCCTGGTAAACTCTTCGTCTTGGGGCTCTGAGTTTGCCTTGAACTGATCTTCCAGTGATTCAGCTATGGCCTCTGCCTTGGCCTCTCCCCGGTATACCAACCCTCTTCTTCCGTGAATGACCGTGGTCCCCGTCTTTCCTTTCGTGCCTTTGAGCTGTCGCGACGCCTTCCACACGTTGCCGTCCATAGCTAAAGTGTTCGTTACGAATTCGTTCCAGTTGGAGATCTTTAGAGCTTTGGCCTTCCTGCGCACCAGGGCTCTCAGCCTGTTGTACTCAGCCCGATGCCTCGGATCTCGGTGCTGCTGCCATTCCCTACGCGCTTCCCTCTTAAGGGCTATCATGAAGCTCAGCTCAGGGTCGTCCCTCTTCAACGTCACCGGTGGCGTCTCGAAAACAGTTGTTCCACGGTACGCTTCGAGTATTGTAGCCGTCAGAAGGGTAATGGAGCTGTCCACTTCTTCCGGGGAATTTACCTCCATGTTCAATGGAATAGCCTCTGTCAGTACCCGTCGATACTCTTCCCAGTCACTTCTGGGTATCTTCCTCCTGTGGTAAGCCAGTCTTGGATTTGTCTTAAGTGATATTCTTCCGAAGACTGGGAGATGGTCGGAGTCGAGTTCATTCAGGGCTTCGAGATCTTCCGGTAGCGTGTCGAGATCCGTCAGGACTACATCCAGTACGTCGGGGAGATGCCTGTAGTTTGAAGGATAGTACGTCGGCTCGTTGGTCGCCAGGACTGTAACGTTTTTGGTGGATGCCTGGCCAGCCAGTGTCCGGCCTGCCTGATTTGACACGCGACTGTTCCAGCTCGTGTGTTTACAGTTGAGATCTCCCGCTATGAGGAAGTCCTTTCTCGACGTGAGTCTGTTTAGGTCCTCGATGGTGAATGGGACAGCAGGGCTTCTGTAAACCGCTGTAAACACTATCTGCGTCCGCCCTGTGGGAATGGCTATCGAAGTGGATTCGATATAATCCATAGCCGGTAAATTCGTTTGGTAGTGAGCGAGGTTGCTACGCACCAACACGGCTGTGCCCCCTCCCTGCCAACTGGTCTATCGTTGCGGTACATCTCGTATCCGAAGAACCTCATCTTCTTTTGTTCTGATAGGTGGGTCTCACAGATCAGAGCAATGTCGACTCCATACGTCTCCAGAAGTTTTCGGAACTCGTGTTCTTGTAGTACCAGTCCATTAGCATTCCAGAACAGAATGTTCAATGAGTCTTCTGTGCCTCTTCCCTGCTCAGTATCCATCGCAGAATAATTCAGTTGCGGCTTCAAGAAGTATCATTACTTTGGTTGTTTTGTCTGGCGCGTTCTTCAGCCTTACTACATACTTCCTCAGGAGTTGGAGTAAGCCTGCGACGTTAATATCTTTGATGATTTGTAGGAGGTCCTTTAAGTCCAAGGATTCATCCGTGTCACGGTCCTCTTTTTTGTCCTTTTTGGTCATCCTCTTGACAACTCCACTATAAGATGGTTTGCTCAATCCCATGTTTGTTGGTGGTGTTGGTTGGCTATCCGAACTTTGCTGGCCTGTTGATGGTTTAACATACCCCACCACGCATGGAGAAGGGTTAGCCACTTTGCTTTCCCCTTCCTTTGTCTTTCCTGACCCTTGGTTTTTCTTTTCCAGCTCACGTATAAACTTAGGGCAATTGCGATAGTTAGCTGCGTGCGGTCCCTTGCAGTTTACGCATTGTGCTGGTGTTGTTTTGTCCTTTTTCTGGCACTCTACTGTCAGGTGCTCTCCTATACAACTTGACGCAGCGTGGTTTTTGGGCACAGTAGTTCTTGGAGTGGCCGAAACGTTGGCAACGATGGCACTGTAGAATTGTGCTCTGTGAAGCACGGTATTCCTCGATCTTCACTACCGTGTGGTTGATGACTTTTACCTTGTATATCTCGCCCACTCCTTCTGTCCTCGCAAGGGTGCAGACAAATATTGGTAGGGGTCTCGGTGTCGCTGCCTGTGGAGCAGATTTCGAGTATAATTGCCTCACATCGGTTGGCGTGAATCCCCTGTTCTCCAGTTTCTCCTTTATTTCTGCGCAGGGCATACTTGCATGCAGGCCCTTGATTACTGCCTTGAAGGGCTTGTCCTTGGGAAGGACATAAGTGAAGTGTTCCAAGGTGTTCTGTTTTAGCAGCTTTAACAAAGCGGAGTAATCTCTGAAGGAGGTTGTGACCACCTTGATACCCTGTGCAATACAATACACTTTATAGTCATCTTGCAGTCCGCTGTTTAGGAGTTTTATGACTTTGTTATATTGTGTTGCATTTGTTACGATCACTGGAGGGGTCTTTATGCGCCGTGGGGTGGAACTTTCTTTCGTACCTCCACTCGGTTGCCCCGTTTGACTAATCGTTGGTCCATCCCGTAGGCTAGACAAGCTTGCAAACTTGTTATTGACTTTTATGGCCTTCGATTGTAGAACTTCCTGTCCCGGTCTGGTCCTGAGTTTTCGCTTGAGTCCAGAAACTGGCTCAAAGTTTTTTTCTATTTCAGTGTTGGCTGGGGCCCCTTCCTGGCCTTGGTCTTCCATGTCACCATCATCATCCGTTCCTTCAACGTTGATTTCTACATCCGAGTCTGAGTCCATTTCCCCCTCTTGACTTGTACCTTGCGGTATACCACCCTACCCAACTTCAGTCGGCATGTAATAGGTCACTAAATATACAAAAACGCTAGTAATATAGTACAAAATTACAACCGCTGACGACATAGCACTGCACTTATAATTTGTGTTCTATCACTGTTGTGTTAAGCTGTTGTCGTTCAACACACTATCACTACCCGACCTCAGTCGGCACGTAGTGTATCTCGAAATAAACAAAAAACATGCAAAAATACACTCGTTGGCAACTTAACACTACACTTACGCGTTGTGTATCAAGCACTGTTGTGTTATTTTGTTGCCGTCTAGCCTGAAAAAGCTGAAAAACTGACACTAAAAGACTTGACTGTCGTGCCGGCTCAATAGTATCTGGGTCTCTTATATTAACTACTGAAGCGTGCTATGGTTTAGTTTCCATATTAAATACCTTTCAGACTGATAAGTCAAAAGTGCACTGGACTGTATCAAGAATATGAGAATGCAGCACCAATCAGTGGGTGTTTCATCACTCTTATCCGTTGCGCCAATGCATGTTATGATGCTGCATCAGAACTAATCAAATAATGTCCTGACACTAAAGCTCACATCATGATTAACCGTACCTTAAATTTACATTTCGCGAAGTATAGCTAACAAATAAGATTATAAGTAAACTCGAATTTAAAAATAATATAAACTTACAATATTTTATATAAATGTTGACCTTGGTGGTCCTAAGTTAAAGTTCTCGCATCAAGACCCGATATTCGTGTGCTCAATCCTAGCTGAGGCCAACAGATTTTTTGAGTGACAAAAACCCAAAGCACAACTTGTTTCAGAAGGGAAATAGAGCTATTGGTCCCATGTCAATTATGGAAATGTAAAGGAACTCTGGAAGGTATGTGAAATTACATTTCTGGGAGAATTGGTAGGTTCTTTCACGTTATGTTTCCTCGAGAAAATGTAGGGGGCTAGCGTATAGAAAGGGCTTCCGGCTGTAAAACAGGCCCACCAAAATAAAAATGGCATGTTATTGTGACTTGTCATGGATTAAAGATGTCGACCCAGCATAGGTGGGATAAGAATTAGTAAAATAAGATAAACAATGGTTTTTAGAGATATGCATAACCTTCAAGTGGGTGCCCTAATATAACATAACACGAGAAGGCGCATGTGCACACTGAGTACTACATCCAATTTTCGTGTTTATATTCGACTTAGAAGTAGATTCTGATTTTATTTATTTTAGTTTTATTTACAACATATCTAAATAATAAAGTAAAAAAATTAAATGAAAAAAATTGATTTCATATAGAAAAAAAATTATACAAATGTAAGTACAAGTACTGTACATAATACACAGTTATGATAAATTATATATTTTAATTATCTTTGCAAACTGAGCAAACAAGCTTCATAACGGAATGTTTTGTGCAAAATTTTTTCACACATTTGACCCAAAAAAATGTGTTTATGTTTTCGGCTCTCACACACTTGATGCATCGCCACATTTTCTTTCTTTGGTTCTCTGTAACACTTACAGGTTCAGGCTGCTCTTCAGATTTTTGCCATTGTTTATATTTTTTCAAGAAAATTCTTATGTCAATCGGGAGGTGAGAAATTTTTGATCTTTCAATCAAATGAGGTTTCATGAGACTAAGTGCTAATTTAAAAAAAAATATATACGTCTTTCAGAGGTCTCATTTGCAGGATATGATTGAACAAGAACTTTGTTGTTTATTCCTGCGATATTCAATATTGCAAAAATTATTGCCACTGTCCATCATTTTGTTATCCTGAAAACTAAATAAGAAGTACACATTTTGTTCACAGTATCTACCCCCCCCCCCCCTTTTGTCCTGTTGTAGTGAAGAATGATTTTAGGTTTTTTGGTCTTTTCGTCAATTATACCCTGGTCGTGCATACTTGACAACAGAATAACACTTTTACTTTTTTTCGGTACGTAGCTCACTAAAGTCATATTTTTTTGGAATCCAAAAACAACAAACTGCACATTTCTATTGTTATTTAGTAAGAAATCGGCCGGAATTCCCTGTGTTTTTTTTCCCAATGTACCAATATATGTAATTTTTTTTCAAATAATGATTTCACTTTGGGTATACTCGTATACCAATTATCGGTAATGACGTTTCGATTCGAGTTTTTAATGGATGAGACTCGTCTCATAGCTACGTCATTAGGGTTTTTCGATGTCTGGTAGGGTCCTTCTGGCTGTTTCACAAAGAAAACTTCAAAATATACAGTGAAATAAGTTTTAGCATCCCACATGGCGTACATTTTTATTCCGTACTTTTCTGGCTTTTTGGAAATATAATTACTGCATAAAAGAACACCGTCCTCTAAATGGCTCTGATTTCTCATCAATTGTTACAAATTCTCCAGTGATTATTACTGGAGGCAGTTCATTCTAAACTTATCCAAGTCAAACCTCAGTGGATCTAACTTGTCTGTTTGAGCTCTACTCTTACTTTTACCATCGAACCTGAGTCATCTCAAAATAAATAAAAATCGCTTCTAACTCATTAGTGGACGAGCAATTTCCATACCTGTGCCATCAGAAGTTCATATTTCTACAACATTCATGTGAGACTTATTTTAAACCACACAAGTATAGAAACCCTAACAAAGCCAACATCTAAGAAGTACAGGTTTGCTTCGAATCTCTATCATGGGAATAATTGACTTCTTGTATTTTTTTTCCGATAAAAATATTAGTATTTGTTATTTGTTCTTTGTCTATGAGTTTTTCAAAACAGGAATTTTCTTATGTCAATATATTGGAATCCTTTTATAATATTTTCAGGTTTGGTTTTTGCAAATTTACTGCGCACTGGATGTCTTTTCCAAAATGATTTTTATCTTTCCCTGTAAAACATGTGTCATAACCATTGTCATCGCTATCCCCTCCTGAATCACCATCTTGATACTCTTGTTCAATTTTACTTTCGTGGTCACTTTTTGTAATTTCATTGGATTATATTTCATCGTCTGAAAATAAGTCAATGTCATGGGGCAAGGAGTCTTCAAACATATCTCGTATTTTGTTCTTTAGAAAAATAGTATTTTCGATCCCCAAAATAAAAGAAAAAAGAGCTGTGAAAACCCTTTACTGTTTTCGATCAAAAGACTCAAGATATATATAAAATTACAAATAAAATAATACTTACATGACCGGGCGTGTGGCGTACAGTATGCACAACTCTGACAGTTTCTTGGAAATGGATCAAAGGAGCCGCTCTTTCACTAATTAAAATAGTTACATTACTTCCCGAAAAACAAATGTTTACTGAATGGATACACGAAATATAATGAGTCCTACTAAAGGCAGCGGAGTGCCAAAAATAAAAAAATAAAAATTGTCTGGCACACTCCGTGGTCCAGTGCACCTTCTCAAGGCGGAAATTACGCTATGGGGCATTGCATTGGATAATAGCTTTCCACGGACCACTGGCGATCACGTATAGTTTATTTGAGCAGGGATTTGGAATGTCTGTGAGATAATCCAGAGTCCATCACATAGTTCCAGAGTCGCTGGATAAGAGGATTGGTGGAACCCGGCAGCTTGTCTTAAAAGGACTACGCAAGCCTCCGTGGGAATGTAGTCCTTGGAACTCGGCATCTTCAAGTCTCTATGTAGTCTTACGGGATTGGAGACAAACCAGTGCTTGTCCACAGTGGTTCTCAGACACATTCACTATAATTGAAATATGTTTTAATTAGATGATAAAATCAACCTATTATTATCTATGGCTGTGAAATATACCGTACATTACGAAATTAAATTTAGAGTGTTGAAAACAAGGTGCTTAGGTAGATATTTGGTCTAAAAGGGGATGAAAATGCTGGGGAGTGTATGAGGTTACATAAATATAAGTTACATCCCATGTACTCGTCAGAAGATATTGTTAGCATAATCATGTCTTGTAGATTACGGTGGGCAGGACATGCCACGTGAATGGAGGAATCTAAATTAGCTTCGTAGGTGAAAGACCTAAGTATTAAGTAAGATGCTAAAATTGTATCAGTGCTAACATGTTTTAATAAATTAAACAATATGACTATCGAAAGGTAAGCTGATATATTCTATGAATGGAGTAGATTAGGAGAATATGGCGCAAGTATACCTTGATATGGCACCGGTTAACCAAATAAATAGCGTAACGTAATATATAAGGTAGCAATAGTATTAAAGGCAGGAGCGTAACACTCAGGCCCCCAGGGCCTGTAATTTTAGGGAAGGTAGTGGGTGGTATAAGGGGGCCCGCGGAAGGCAACTTTAAAATTCTATGAATCAGGTGGAAATAATTGTAATCAAATAACTTATGTCTTGGTTATTGACAAATTAGATAGTTGAATATGTTTATCATAAAGTATTGTAAATTATAACTAAGGTATAGCCTTATTTCAATTATTTCATTCGGATATAAATAGCGAAGGTTATTTTTATCTTCACGCAGTTGAGCTGACTGACTGATGACGTTCCCAACACAAAACCGAGGCTAAAATAGTTATTATAAGGTGTGTTTACTAAATTAGTATTTATTTAGGACTATTAATTATTTCTTATAACATTTATTAAAGTTATTACTTGGAAAAGGGGGCCCGAAAATAAATCTTGTGGGGTGAGGGGAGGGGGCAAGATTATTTTGTTACGCTACTGACTACAGGGTCTAAAGGTCGATATAAACATAGGAAATAAATAAAATTCTCGGTTAAATTAATTTAAAATGTGACTCGTGATGTTTGAAAATATTACATATCGGGAGACCTAATGAAACCAAAACGCGTTAACATTCAATGATAGTCTGAAAGTGCTTTCCACTTTTTGTTCAATATTTCTTTGACGTTTGGCTTGAACCGTGTGAAATATGCAACTGCATTTGAAAAAATAATAATTACACAACTTGTTTTATCTAATGATGTGACGAGCGCAAATGAGAAACATAGTAGATAACTCATCTATTTTTGTTAGTTTCTTATAGTTAAATAAAAACGAGAGGGTAAATTAAATATAATATGAACTGTGGTAGTAGGTGACCTGGCGGTCTAGGGGTAAGGTGTCCCCAAACTTTTGTGTTGGGGGTCTGAGGCTCAATCCTCGGTCACAGCACAGATTTATCTGATTGCCAAATGCTTCCTTCACATCTGTCAAGACGTGTATTAATCACAACTTGTAAATGTATGGAATGCCAGGCCTCCACCGTGGTTCGGATTCCACGTTAAACTGTAGGTCCTCCATTTCATCTCCTTATCACCCTACCATTACACATTAGCGTAAGTGTGTATAACCCGAACGGGTAGTAAGAAGCTGTGCTAAAATAATAATAATAATAAATAATAATAATATAAAATAATAATAACAATAATAAATGATTATCAACCACGACCGAGCGTGATAAGGCGCTAAATCTTCAGCTATTTGTTCGTACTCTGGTCAGAGACTTAAAATGGACTGATAGCTTTGAAATGTACACTCCACCTATCATGAAAGAAAGTAGTTTTGTTATGATAGACAATACAATGCCCCTATATTCTAAACCTATCCCGGATTTTGATCGCCCAAAAAATATAAAAAATTGACCTATAAAATGACCAAGTATTCTAAGAAATGTCTTAAAAAAACACTAAAATCATGTATAAAAACTCTTAATAAGTGCACACGACTAAATAAAACATGCATTTTACAAAATTTAAGGTGCAATGAAAAACCTTTAACAACTAAACCCTTGTATTCTGATGAATATAATAGTGATTTACAAATATCTGTTAAGAAGTAATAGCTACCCCTTCCCAACGCAACCCTCTCGAGCTTTTTTGAAGTTTCTCCTCACCAGGAATGTGTATTTTACAACTAAACAAGCAAAGAGGATACAACGTTTATGGCCTGCACTATCTTTTCATTTTGACAACGGTGTGTTGGGAAAATTAATGCATTTATAAAATATCGATGTCATTTAAAAATATACTTATTCCATATGAATGCCTTAAAATTATTCAAAAATTATTATAAATAGCTCAAAAATGATCGATTTTACCTAAGACTAATAAATGAAGCAAACCAAGAATATTTGACCTAAAATTTCCAAAAAGGTCAAAAAATAACATAAAATAACCTATAAAAATATACCTTTCTACAATGAGATCATGAACAGAGTGTATACTTATTAGTGTTGTTTGTGACGAGCCAAATAAAATATGACGTGTCATAAAAATTCAGGTCCTGCTCATAAGCTCAACCATAGAGGAATGATGCAAAGTAATCTTACTTAGTACCCTACAAGGTAAAAGATGGGTACATCAACAGAAAGTGCCATTCACTAATAATCCATTTCATATTAAATTGCATGATAGTAAAATAAAACTTACTTACTCTGTAGCAACAGTAACTCGAGAGTTTATTGCCGCACTTACAAAAGTACGCCACTTGTGCCTATCTTGTTTGAGTTCTATCCAGTCGACCTCATTACCCCTGTCTTTTTCAGGTCAATTCTAATGTTATCCTCCCATCTGTATCTGGATCTTCCCAATGATCTCTTCCCGCTGGGTTTGGCAGTCAATACTATAAAATAAAATAAATTGATAGGCCACTCAAATATTTATTAGAAGTCATCATCTACTTGGACATTGTTTTCTCTGCTTGTTTTCCATGAGCTATCTATATTCAAACAAAGTGTGACACCAAATCGTATGCTCTCTCGTTTCTGTAATGAGTACGCAGATTGGATTCACCGCGTGAGCCTGGTTTTACCGATGCCACAAATCCTACTAGGGCCGGGGAAGTAGGGGCCTAGTCTCATTTGCGACGACACACAAGATTAGATCGGCACAGTTTGATTGCCAATGGGACGCGTGGTTTATGCGAGGAGTCGGGAGGAATTTTTTTTTTTTGTGGCTGCCGGGAGTGGCGAAAGAGTGAAATGATTTGGAGTGGAGCTGTCATTAAAAACATGGTTAGCTCTATATAGGTAAGGGTGAAAGGGGAAGGGTAGGGAGGTCAATCATTCCGCCTTTAATTTCGAACATTTTAGAGAGGTGGGCAGAAAACTCCCCTGAAACGAACCAATTATTCACGGGTTCAGTTAATGTTGGAGCAATATTAAATCATCGCTGCTCTGGCTGTTTGCTACATCTGGTTTGTTTTTTTCCCCACCACCATTCCGCCCCCTCTAATCCCTTATTGGCTGTCATAACAGGGATACTCTATCACACACACCTTTTTATTTCGTGATATTAATTGTTTTCACGATGTTACGTCATGTTATGCTCGATTGTATTGCTTACTCTTGCTGTTATTTAGAATTTGATGGACGCGTCAACACCACCGGGAAAGTATGGTGTGTTGAAGCACAACATACCGAGAAAGAGTCGGGAAGGGGAGGGGGGGGGGGGGGTTAAACTAAATTTTTGGTATGAGCAACATGATAGGACCTTTCAGAAAAATGAGTGATGTGGTTTGTTAGATAATTTTATTTTAAATAAACCGAAATATTATATGTCTGTTTAGATTCCAAAATAGCATGAGTTTAGAATCACCTATAACATAACCAGGCTTTCATCTTAGCATTAAGGTCAATCAGTTGTCTACGTATACGCTCTTAAAAGAGAAGGATAATACCATAAAACTTATTTTAATAGTATATTAGTTTTTTTTAATAAAACGTTTAACACAAGAGTTTTATTATAGAACCGCGTCTTACTAGTGGTTTGAGTTACATGCATCTATAATAATTAGGTTAATGTATTAGGAATGTTTAAAGTTGAATTAATATGAATTGTACTCACATTTTCGTGGAGGTAAGAGATGAAAATCACCCTTAGTACACCCAACCAGAATTCAAACCCTGATCTCCCCGTCATCAGCAGTCTAGTCTATTGTGAGATTGACGCCTTAGACCATACGGCCACTGAAGGGGGTAGTAGAAGAGTTATTAAAAACTTATCTAAGAATGGATTAGAAGTGTGGCTAAGAGTATATATAAATACGTGTCTGACCAATATCACACTTATCCCAGTTTATGGGAAGATTAGCCAGTACTAATGTACCGGTGCCTAGGTGACGCCATTCTTTCCATGTCCCACTGAGGTGAGGAGTATGAGGCTGTGGAACCAGTACATTCTGTTTACTTGATTAAGCCTACTAAACTATCCCCTGGTGACTGTAGGGATGATTCTCTTTCAGGTAAAAATACCCATAACAGCTGGGAATTAAATCCAGGACCCCTAGGTTGGTAGAATTCTGCACTGACCACTATATCACGGGGCCGGCTGCTAGTAGAAATGAAAATTCACTAAAGTGTAAAGTAAATGATACATTCCAAATGAAAGTAGCTTGTGAACTATTACCCTTAGCTCACCCAGCTGACATTAGAACCTGGTCCTCCCCGTAAATGGCGACCAATGGTAAAGCCAAAATCCACTTTACTACCTACACATGTCTGTAGAATACTAATATTGAATTAAGTAAGTCTTGAGAATATTAGGATACACAACCAAATTATGTATAAACTGATCAGTCAAAATTAAATTAAAAAGCTATCATACAGGGCTTGTTTTTATTCTAAATACAAAATTAACTTTGAATATTGACAAGGATTTTTGGAAAGGGGAAAAGGAGGAAACTTTGGATCCTTAAGTCCTTCTCTACATACGTCACTACCTGAAACAACGCTCTTTTTGTATAGTTGAGGAGGGATAATTGTGCTCTATCCGCAAATGTTGAAACTATCATCGCTAGTGAAGGAGGCCGCTCGGTCGGTATGGCTCGCTTATGAGCTTACACCATGGAGTTAATATTTGCACTAATATTATAATTTTAAGTAAAATGAACATGTTTTAATTATTTAGAATTAACAATATTTTTTTTTTAAATGGAGGCTATATTTTTCAAATTTGAATTTAAAATAAAATGTAAGCTTTTCTGTACTGTAAAGAGTTACTTCAACTTAAAGTAAGCAAATTAAGTAATATAATTTTTATGTATTTGTTTTTAAATTAGTACGCTATCAATATGACTTATTAATTATGACTTAATCTAAAGGATAAATTACACTCGCATTTTTGTGGTAAGGGGATGGAAAAAATATCGCAACTGCACCCAGCCGAGATTCAAAATTCATAATCTAGTACGACCCTGAAAAAATAGACTATTTGACATCTCAAAATATTATAATTTGGTAAAATCAAGTAAAATTTATTTCTTATAATTTTTTATAAACACAACCTATCACATATCTATAAAATAAGTTTAATTAAAATGAGAGCAAGACATCAATAACTTCATACGTAACGAAGCAATATTTTAATATAGTTCGTTTGCAGATACCCGGTAAACTAATTAGTATCGATTTTACCAAAATAATGGAACCCGTTCAGAATTTTTCATTTGTACTGGAATACGGGAAGGTCTTTCTCCACCGTTACACCCCCAATTATTAATTTAAAAAATGTAGATACGAGGGAAGATAAATATTCAGCGAGCGTTCAAAATCGTAAGCGCGCGCACTCCATCACTGATTACACTGTAGAATAAAACTAACAGGAAAAGCGTGATGCTGCAACTGGGAAATTAATTGACTTTTATATTAGCCATGCAACATGATTAATGCGTCTGTGTTCGTGAGAGTGTTCATGCGCACTCCTACCCAAAAACTAGTCAGTGTACACTCGTTTCCCTACACAAAATATGGACTATTTCGTGCTTAAGAAATGTTTTTCAACGCTTAATAATGTCATAGAATATGGAAGCTCAATGACACAGTTAAACTTGTCTCTTTTCTTGATTTATGCACGTACATGCTTCTCAAATAGTCTTTTTATAAATCATGCGTTGTCATGGATTGCATTAGGTCTATATTTGGGGAACAGAGAGTACACCTCAGTATACAGCTATATGGGCATAGGGTTCAAATATATTTTCGGCATTTTGAAAAGCAAGGATATATGTGTAGATATCAGGACTAAGAAATATTAAAATAACTTCATTTCCAATTGTAAAACAAAGTTTAAAATGATATCCATCATATTAAGGACCTAATTTATTTGTTATATCACTTGTAGGGAGGACTAAAGGTGGGGGAGGTTAGCTTGATTAATTATTATTATTCTACATAAAGCCAAGGTGTTATAAACCATAATCATAATAATTTTAATAAAAGCTATTTTTTAATATTTCTGCAATTGAACGTTGAGGAGTTTCCTTGAATATATATTGATTATCCTTTCCCCTTTAAATAAAGTTTGGAATTTTATTTTCTCACCGTGCATTGCTACTCATTCGGGCTAAACGCTTATATACTAATTACACAAGTGGTTTTAGGGATAAGGAAGTTAATATTTATAGAAAGTGTACCGGGATTTGCATGGAGAGAGAGAGTAGATCACCATTTTGAAAAAAAAAAAAACACAATACACCCGACCTATATTCGAACCTTAATCTCGATTTCATCGGCAGTCTAGTCTACTGCTAGAGTAGCGCCTTAAACCATTCGGCCACCAAAGCGTGTATGAGGATGGTTGAATATAAATGAAGTGTACTGCATTTTCGTGGAGTGAGAGTGGAAAAACCACCCTCAGTACACCTGACCGGGGTTCAAACCCCTATCTCCCTGTCATTGGCAGTCTAGTCTATTGTGAGAGCGACGTCATAGACCAAGCAGCCACCGAACCGGGCGACAAAGAATTGATTCAAAAACATGTGCGTGAGTGATGAGAATATGAAGAGCCTGAAGAGCCATGCCAGTGCTGGGAACAGTTATACCTATCTATATGAGAGCGGAAAGTTGGATGATGAAAAGGCTAATAAGGAGGTGGGGGGAGACTTGTATTTGCAACACATTTGTTGGATTAGCCGATTTATGGTTTAAAGAGGAGCTTGGTTGGGGCATAATATGCTTGCTTCTCTACAACTAAGGTATCCTTTTCTAATATATTTAAATCTGTATCCTCTTTCTCAGTTTTTTTATTCCTCTTCACGTGTTTTTCTTATTATTTAATTCGTACTATCTTGTTTCCTAGTCTCTTTCTTCCCTCCATTTCTCAATTCTCTTTTATTATTGTTACCAGGGTCGTACCTGGATTTTTTTTTTAAAGAAGGGTGAAGGGATTTTCCCTCGGTAGCTCGTGTGGAAATCCCTCAACAAGAGATGGAAAGGAATATTTTTAACATTAATACTGTAGGTGCTATGAATTTTAAATTACTCCAATAAGCTACTAGCCTAGTCATCGTAGTGGAATACAAATACAAAAATACATTAGTAATAATACTTAAAGGCAGTGGTCGGAACCTACGACCCGCGGGATGCACAGAGCTTATCGACTGGTTTTATCCAGTCAAATATCTAGCGAAAATCAATAACTGTGTTAATAAAAATATACTAATTACTATCAAATAAGTATAAAACTGAATTTTTTATCGATATTTTGATCAAATTGTCCCAAATTTAAAAAAAAAAAAAACCATGTGGCCAGCAAAATTAAAAAGGTTGCCGACCCCTACTTCAAGGGGAATAGGGGTGAACCCAAGACCTCGGTAATGCCCTGACACTTACCCAGGGAGGGGAGGTGTGAAGATTCACGTTATATCTAGCCACCACTGATAAGAGTATTCGGGTTAGAATTCCAGCCTTGAATTTTTGGTTGTGATTTTCCCAACACATTTTCATGCTAGACTTTACTTCTTAAACCCTAACATAGAGTTAATTGTTTTTATTTATAGTTCTAAAAGTGCAACTATACTGTACGAAAAAATTAGTTCTACACCCCAGTTCAATAAATCATTAGTTAAAAAATAAATGTGATTATTTATTTTGTTTCTATATTTGTTTTGTATTGGTTACATAATTATTTAAATAATTAAGTAAAGTGATATATTTCTGTTGATACTAATTAAATCCTTATTAATTGTTTACAAAATCGTTTGAAAGTCATTTCAAAACAGCAATAGTGTCATTAATAGCTTGTAGAGAGATGTTTTAGGGATGTTTTTTGTGTTTTCAAGATTTGGTTGAGTCTCGTTGTGGATCTTCTTTGTGATCCGACGTGATGATGTTTTTAATTTTATCTAAATGTGAACGCAGTTATGTGGAATAAATTTGTTTTGATTGATTATATGAATATCTTGCCCAGAATTATTATGTGTGAACAATAGATGTGGTGGCTTAAGGTGGGTTGGAAGGGGGCGTGAGAAAAATCCGATGTTTCTGCGGTTATTATGGCCAAATAGATCAAATATTGCTCCAGTAGAAACATAGATTTTAATTGTTTTTTTTTTTTTCAAATAGGGACCTCTACGTTCCTTGAATATCTCTTAAGGGGGTTCTGGAATTTAATGAGAACTTTTTCTCTTAGTCTAAAAAATTTGTCTCATGACAGATATTCGGGAACTGTTGATATAAACACGTGAAGAAAATTAAACTCTATGTTTGTACTGGAGCAATATTTTATTTATTTTGGCCAAAAAAAGTTTTGCCATAAAAACTGCAAGAACACTGGCCTTTTATCACGTCCCCTTCTACCTCACCTTAAGCTTGATATCTTAACGCGAGCCGTTCCTACATGAAGGTTGTGAACTGAACGAAAATTAGAGATCAAAATGTTGCGGACAATTCCACAGTAAGGTTGGAAGTCGAATGAAGAAAGAAGCCTTCTTTTCGGTTATATGTTTCGAAAATAATCATTCTAGTGGATTTGTTTCCTTATATTATGCCATGTTTGCATCATGCTTTGGTCATGTTCTAAAAGGGAGGGAGAGATCGAGAGAGAGGAACTGTTCTCGAAATTGTTATGTATCACAAGTATTTGCAATCGGGGTCGTGGACTGTGAACAAAAGAGCATAGTTGTAAACAACATAAAGAATAAATAAATGTTCACCCAGCTGTGTGAGAAGATTTCCTAGCACATTTGGATGAATTTAGTTTTATATTCTAAGACTATTAATTAATTTGAAAAATACTTAAGGTGGGAACTTTTATTAGAATTATTCCAAAATGATAAATCTATTTCATTATAAACTGTATTTGAACTGAAACATTGAAAAATGTTTGTAGATTTTGATGAAAACAATTTAAGCTGTTATTGTATATCAAAACTAGTATACATAGGGCTTTGATTAATAAATAGTGTACTATGGACATAGATAATTCCACTAATTCACTAACATAAACAAGAGCAATGGTTCTCAAACTTTATCGACTCGCGAATCCCCTTCGCAAACATCTGAGTTGCACGAAACCCCTGGTAAATATTCATAGCTATCCACTTAATTTTATAACTAATTTTTATGAAATGTAGTTATTAATTGTAATAAAATGTGTAAAACATTTAAATTAACCTGCTATGCTGTGTATGTACCTTGGAACACCTCTCTTCAAATACAATAAAATAATTTTTAAGCTACTAATATACAAGTTCAAGTAATTACACATTATTCATTTGTTAATTATATATTTATTCAAACAAATAAAACAAATTAAATAAGCAAAGTATTGTATTAACATTTTCTTATCTTTAAAATCACAAGGTGACCTGGTGGTCTAGAGGTAAGGTGTCAGACTTCTGTGCTGGCGGCCGGGGTTCAATCCTCGGTCCCGGCACAGATTTATCTGATTACCAAACCCTTCCTACACCTCTGAGAAGACATCTTGTGAATGTGTGGAATGCCAGGTCGCCACAGTGGTTCGGATTCCACGTTAAACTGTAGGTCCTTCATTTCATCTCACAACCACCCTACCATTACACATTAGCGTAAGTGCGTATAACCCGAACGGGTAGTAAGACGCGGTGCTAATAATAATAATAATAATTTAAAATCACATTTCACATGTATTTTAAAGTGGTGCTGAAAATTTTCGCTGTGACATAAATGAAATACCTTCCTTTAATCACAAAATTCCATACCGATTTAGGTTTCAAAATTGCTTAATAGTTTTAACAGTTACTCACCTCTTGACGTGACTTAGTAAAAAGAATGCGTTTGCTTTGTATGGCACAAAGCTTTAAAGTCAGGAACCACAGACGATAAATAAAGTCTCAAGTCATTTTCAGCATTGAGCCTGTTTCTGTATTTATTTTAAATAGGCATACGAAGAAAAAGTTCCTCGCTCAAATACGTAGAAGAAATTGGTAACAAAGTTGTAATAGCTTTATTGGCGAACACTGAAAACTCCTTTAAACTTAACCAGAAACCAGTTAATGGCAAATATTTATAGCTTTTATTTAATTCAAAATTAGTGGAAATTTCAAGAAGCTTTTTCACTTACGCTTAATTTGGAGGATTACAAAACTGCTGTCTCTTCCAGGGGATTACAAATCCAAAAGTTATTATTGGACATAGCTGGAAAATATTCTTGGAAGGTTTTTCCAAGGCTCTTTAAGTGTTTATATAGCAATGTTCTTAACATTTTCGTCAAAAAAAAAATCAGATTTAATACCATGAAGTAGTGAAGTGTATCAAAGCACTTCGTTGGATTTTTAATTAAACACGTTTCTCAAAAGTTATTTTTTTAATGAACGATTCGATATGGTGAACCATCCTTAACTAAATTAAGGAAAACGCAGGCGGTCCAAAAAACAACAAAATCCAAAAGGGGCAAAAAAAAAAAAAAGAGACAATAGGAGCGAGTGATTGGAGTTCTGTGCTTTGAATATTTTAGGCCAAACATTCGAAAAACAGACCTCGCAACTCCCACCAATTTCGGATTTAAATATAAGGACGGTCTATCTCAAGAGTTAGTAAAAAAGGGAATTTACCCCTGAATTAAGTTTACCATTAAAGAACTAAAATATAACTTAATTTAATGTGCCTAGGGTATGGTGGAACAATGTTATGAATTAGAGCATGAATTTGTGTTAAGTCGGTATTTATTTTACAGACATTCAATAATGTGAGAAATATATATATATATATTATATATATAATATGATACAAATGATATTCATTAAATATCAGAGACGTTATCAAAATGTTCAAGTACTATTAACAAAATTACAAAGTTTATATAATAGAAAACATCAATCATTTAACTTGAGCGTCATTATCACAGTCAAAGCAAATACCATGAAATGACTTCAGCTCGTTAAAGAGTTATCTCAAAATTAGTCATGAGTTCATTAAGTTACTAGAGAAAACTTATCATTAACGAAGTTATCCTTAAATAGTTAATTACCAAAGTATATTTCCCATTAACACACAGAATATAAACCAATAAAATCTTAAACAAGCCATATAATATTTACCCTAAATTCTATCCACTTATTTACATTATTTAATACAATTCCACAATATTTGATAAAAACATTAAATAGTTATACGTTAATGTTGGGACTTAGTTGATAAATAGATCGTTTATTTACGTTCAATAAGTTTAGTGTTCGTGCGACCATATTTTAAGTTTTACTACAACCAAATATCAGAATAGTTACAACATTCAAAATCGGGTATATAGTAAAAGACAAAATATCGATAACACCTAAAGGTTTATAATCGATCATTACCCAGGAACAAAATACAGATCGTCTAGCGATATAAATGCCTCGACCCTGCGACTGATTAACATAGAAAAAAGAAGAACGAAATTTACAATTATTATATTTTTATTTTATGTTTTAAAGTTATTATAAAATGCCAAAAAGGAATTTAGAAAATTAATTTGGATAAAAAGAAAAAGTTTAAAGAAACCGAAAGAGAATTTTGATCTTAGATTATTTTAATATAATCGAAGCCGGAGCTTCTCCTTCTCCAAATACGATTAAGTTCAAGAGTGGCCTCTGATTGCTCAGGCGCCAATATATATATATATATATATGTCTCTCCTTTTTTTTTGGGTTGTGTGGTATATATATATATATATAACCACACAACCCAAAAAAAAAGGAAAGACAGGCAAAACGGGGTGGGGATCACAACCAGGAACAATTGGGAACAAAACATGCGCATGACAACATATCTTCTACAAAGTTCTTTACATTTTCTCGATCATCCTAGAATAGGGCGAGTAGGTTAGCTTCACAGCACAAGTTCTTTGCTACTCAAAGTCTTTGGCACAACTACATCACAATATTGGAGAACAGTATTATTTTTGTCGTGGTTCCGAGAAGGTGTGTCTGATATTCACTCACGTTAGTGTTCCGTGTGGTTCCGGCCGTCATACAAATGGGGTAAGGTTAGGACTTTTTTTTTGTGTAGTTATGCAGTCCAACGCTACAATGGTCTAAAAACGTTAATATTCGATTTCCCAAGATATAGGATTAAACTGTTCAATTTTCAGAAATTGTCCGCCAAACAGGCCAAAGCTTGGTGCCACATTTAATCTTGCATGCACTTTGATTTGTGAAAGGGATGGTAGGTAAGGAAAACAAAAACTTCGTGTTTAAGTTCAAACAATATTGTGAGAGTTCTACCTCGAAATAATCACCTGACTTCAGTGTGAAACAATAAAAAGTTGTAAATGCTTTTCATTTCCTCACAAAGTGCTGCAAAAATTCATTATTATAGAAATATTTTGGTGAACACCTTGAAAGATTTATCGAACCACAGTTTGGAAACCACTGAGCCATAGGATCCGACAATAAAACCAGGTCTTCTTCATATTATCACTTTGAACAATTAAAAAACCAACCAAAAGACCACCTAAGATTTAATTATTGATGAAACAAGTTCCAATTTCTATGTGTCAAAGCGATGAAATATGCAAACTGGTTGTAATTTCATTCAAAATAAGGGTTGATTTCCAACTACAATTTTTACTGATGCATAGCTAGGATTTAAAATGTTCCCAATGTTGTGCTTATAATATAAATTATTTGTTTCTTTATAGTTATTTATTTATGGCACTAGGAACTCGTAAGCTCATTGCCGTACTTACAAAAGTATGCCACCTATCCCTACATTGAGCTAGCACTATCCAGGCTACTTCATTAAACCCTAGACCTATCTTGAGCTAGTTCTGTCTACCCTCTCACTACACCGTATCCCTATCTTGTGCTAGTTCTCTCCAGTCTACCTTATTACACCCTACTTTGAGCTAGTTCTACCCAGTCCCCCTCATTACACCCTATCCATATCTCGACCTAGTTCTATCCAGTCCACCTCATTACACTATCCCTTTATTGAGCTAGTTATATTTAGTTCACCTCGTTACATCCCATCTATTTCAGGTCCATTTTAATATTATACTATCTGCGTCTAAATCTTCCCAGTGGTCTCTTTCCATTGGGTTTGCCAATCATTGCCCTGAACACGGTTCTAGAGTTTTCCATCCACACTGAATATCCTAATCAGGTAATCTGTGAGTTTTGATAGTTGGATTCCTTATAATCATAATAAATAATAAACTTGTCAATGGACTACAGTGTTGGTATAGTGGGGTTAAGAAACAAACGTTAACTTTATGATTATGTTATAATCACTCACTTGACCTCTGTGTTCTATTGATCAGCGTTCCTGGCTACAGATCCAAAGGTCCCGGGCTTGATCCCTGGCGCTTACACGAGGCAGTGGGTATGGAACTCGGTCAATTTCATCTTTGTGAGGATGAATGGTGAGCTACTTGAATAAATAAGTAGCTGCTCTAGTCTAAAAATAGTGAGATTAACAGTTTAAGGGTTCGTTGTGCTGACCACATGGCATCTTAAATACTCAAATGTTGATACTATCTTTGCCAACAGATGTTGGCCACTCAGTTTAAATAGTTCGCTTGCGGGCTGACTCTATGGATTTTATTTTGTATAGTTACTTATCCCTTGGCTTATGCAAATCAAAGGTTCAACACCAAGGCAATATGGCTTCCACTTCACTCTGCTCCTTGCCATCTGGATCCAAAGTTAGGAGTTTACTACAGTGTCCTTTGGATTCATTTTTATGTCATCTGCCCAATGTTATGGTTATTCATAGTATATATGTTTTATATAATAGTTTTACAGTGATATTTAATACAATCATTAATAGCTTGGAGGGATACTCTGTATATTTTTTATATCATCGTGGGTTTTGTTTTTTCCCAAATAATCAAGTCATTTATTTACCTAAATTTGTGCATACTAAACCAAGATTTTAGTATAAATGCACCTAATTTATTTAGTTAGAAATATATACTTAATTTTTATGCTCTAATTATAAAAAAACACAGTAAAACATAATATTACTTTCACAGATAAGTAAAGAAAACGCAGCTAATAAATTTAATAATTCGAGAAATCAAACTTTATTCTAAAATGCAATATTACAATATTCATATTATATAAAATATATGCTGTGCCCGTTTTCCATCAAAGGCTCTTTCATCCCACTCCCCAATATCCTATGAACTTGGTATGGACGCTATGGAACACACAATTTTTTTTATGAGAAGATCCGAAATGGTGGACGCGACGTATCCCGATAGCTTGGTAGAGTCTTGGACATGAATCGCGCTACCTCATGTTATGAAATACCAATCTAAATATATATTTATATATATTATATAAACAACAAAGAAAAATCCGCTTTGGTTGTTGCATGGTTTAAGGTGCTACTCTTACAGTAGACTAGACTGCCGATGACGTAGATATCGAGTTTTGAGTCTCGGTTGGGTGTACTGGGATGATTTTCCCCAAATAGTTTTTCACTCTACCTCCACGAAAATGCGGGCACACTTCCTATAAATCCAATCTTCCTCATTTATAACACATCAGTGTAATTAGTATAAATGTGTATTAATTACCTGAACTAATAGTAAGACGCAGTGCTAAAATAAACTAAATAACAAGGAACAAATTTCGCGTGAAATCCGAAATTACGTATTTCGGAGACAGGATTTAACTCCCAGTATTAATTTAGCACCTATTAATTAATTACACTATTGTTAATTATGTTCAAAAAAGACCCAGTAAAATTTATACTTTTATACACATACATCGAGTTTTAAAAGATAGATTTTGGAACCTTGTAACCATTGTTGTAATGAACTGGGGCACGCCTTTTCTCGTGTCACTTTGAAAGTTTGGGGGTGATTATTTATCTCTCCTACCCTCGTCGCTATCTTAATAATCTTGTACCTCTTCTTAACGTTTACTCTCTGCTCTCGTTTCCTTGTGCCCTGTCTGTTGTTCCCTCTCCTCTGCTCCTGTTACTATCCAGGAGAGAGTAGCACAGGCTAAAGGCTGAATTAATAGAGCGGGGTGGGGGGTTCACCCGTCACAGAGAACAGTTTTACTTTATTGCGTGTTTACGAGCTTCATAATTACATACACAAGCTTTAGCGAGGGTTTTGTCCGGACGTGCATGAAATAGACGCTAGGGCTTTATTATATTTTTATTTAATTTATAGAAACAAAGTACTTAATTGTACAGAAACTTCAGGGGGAAGTTAACTGGTATTTAAATATTTACACCTCGTGGATACAAGGAGGTGTATTTCTGATAGAATTTAAAAGTTTCAACTAAATTATTCAATCATTTTTCGTAAAAATATAATTTAATAAACTATTTATGTTAGTTTGAAAAAATAACAATGTTTAATAGTTTGGTCGATAATATTAAATATGTCACATGAATATTGATAGGATGGTTGACAATATGTTTGAAAATGAAAATAATACTAAAATAATATATATTTTTTAATATGCGGACATAATGAGTTAATGAAAGTGTATTAATGAACTATTTCAAACTAATCCATTCAAATCTATTAAACCATGGTATTAGACAATATAATTTTTGGACATAAGGTGTTTAAGGTATATCAACATATCATTTTTACTTTCTTATCCATAGAGGAAGTGTAGTTATTATGAAAATTTTCTTCAACGATATTATGAAGAATATTCACGTTTTATGTTACACCGAACCCAAAAAAGTGGTTTCTACGAATCCTTTCTGTTCCCATGTCTGTCTGTCTCTGACAACAGATCTGAAGTTGTTTTGATGGATTTTATACACACTTGAACTTTAGATGTTTTACTTTGCCCTTAAATTAAAGGTAGTTTAATAATTAAATATTATTTTAAGTTAATTTTTTTTCTAAAGTAAATACAACGATTTTAATTAAAACGTATATTTAGGGAGTATTTGACCTCCCAAATAACATTATTTAGTTGGTTTTGGTTAAAAACTCGTTTGAGTAGTTTACTGATCAGTGATTTTTTTAAAATTTGTATTAATTTTAATTTGGTTTAAACGCTTTTTCTTTAAATTTATATATGGAAAATGTTTCACATTAAAAACTAAACTATACCCTTGTTTTTCAGGAATACATTGTTCCAAGGTTAGTTTACTGTCTTTATCGATCTGGTTTTAAATTTGTATATCTAAGCTGCTTACAATATAATTAATTTTATATATTAGTTTAGCATAGAAAAATCTTTTTATACTAGTTTACCGATTATTTATTTTTGAAAAAGATTTTGTTCAAAATACGTGTCTAGGGTCAATATAATACGATGAATAATAGTATGTGCTTATTTTTCTCAAATATATTAATCTAAAGACAAACTACTTTAGAAAATTTGAAATTTTCTCGAAAATAGCAATGAATATTTAGTTCAAAATGGATATCTGGAAATTATTTTTAATCATAAATAAGAATACTATTTTACTATTTTACTTTTATAACTAAAAAATAATTTTAGAGTAGTTTATAAATAACTGATAAAAAAATTGATATTTGTTAAAAATATTTGAAATATTTTGTTTATAATGTATAAATTAAGGGCATTTTTAGCAGTTACCAGAATGACGTGTTTGTTTTTCTAAAGAAAGCTTACTTAAGATTAGTTTACTGAAATTTTTTTTTGATAATTTGGTTCCAAGCACTATATAAGAAAGTTTGAGCGATAGCTGTGTACCAGTTATTTATTTTCATATTTAAAATTATGTGAAGTGTACAATTTTTATCACTGCGTCTTACTACCTGTTCAGATTTAACGTATGATAATTACTCTAATGGAGTAAGGAGGGTAGGGATGGGGTAGGGATGAGGAAGGGATGAGGAATGGAGTGTGCTCGAGTTCCTCCACGAGACTTGACTTAATCCCTTATTCGATAAAGGTAAACGATCCCTTAATTCCATGGATGACTTCTTCCAGTGGGGGGGAGGGGGTCGAGCTATCCTACTGAGGGGGTCTAGTTCCTCCACTGGGGGATCAATTTTCTCCAATAGGGTCGAGTTCCTCCACAAACACTTAAGGAAGCGGTTATAAGTAATCAAAGTACAATAGCCCAGTACAAACCTAACTGGCAGTCTTCATAATTAATACACATAATTGTGTTGTGTGGTACCTAGCGGACAATGTATGGCTATTGGAACTTATATGTTTGGAGAAACTCAACTCCCAGAGAAGGAATCATTTCACAGGTAATTACCCGCATTTGCGTGGAAGGTAGTGAGAAACCTTTTAGGGAAAACCACATGACCGAGATTCGAACCCGCCAGTCCAACATGAGAGTGAAGCCTTAGACCGTTAAGCCACTAAAGTGGGTCGTGTCAATATCAATAGTCATTTAAACTAAGAACAGAAGTTTTGATATTTAAGGTAATAGAAAAATTATATCCTAGTTTTGGAGAAATATAGAGTTTTTGTAAAATAAAAAAAGGCTTATGCTATCCACAAACTATATGTGTTAGTTATGCTTGTGTTCCGGTAATCTGGCTTTAAGTGACTGTGAGGATATAATTTTAAGAACACATTTTCAGGAACCTACTTTTTTTTCTACCCACTTCGGTGGTTAGGTGGTTTAACCCGCTACTTTCGTAGTAGACTAGACTGCCGATGACCGGGATATTGAGGTTCAAATCTCGGTCAGGTCTACTGAGGGTGTTTAAAAAAAAAATTCCACTCTATCTCCACGCAAATGTGGGTACACTTCCTTTAGTAGAGTATAACCTAAACGGGTAGTAAGAAGTGGTGCTAAAAATTAACTTCCTTTTTGTGTGTGTTTGCATCAAGTCTACTACCCGTTCGGATTATACGCCTAAATACTAATTACACTGATGGGTTAGGAACTGGGAAGGTTTGATTTAGATTAAATACACCCCCATTTACGTGATGGAAGAGTGGAAAACCATTTAGGAAAATACACCCTCAGTGTACCCAACTGGGATCGAACCCCGATCTTCCCGTCTTTGACAATCTAGCCCAAAACGAGACCACCGAAGCGGGTAACTTTAACCTTTGTTTGTCTCTCTTCAATAATGAATTGTACGTAGTATGAAACACTAACATGACATTATATATATATATATCATGTTACTGTTGTATATATGAATATAGCTAAATAAATAATTCCTTTTCTTTGATTCTTTTTTAACTATATAAATGACACACACACTACTCTAAAATATGAGTTGTATTTGAGTGCAAGTTTCGTTAGTATTATGTAATAATAGTAGCTGTTAAATTATATTGTGGAGACTAAAAATAAAAAGGATTTATTTTACGAGCAGTAAATTTACGTCGTTCATGTAACATATCTACAATTTTACGGCTACCATACACAATTATTTTTTTGCTCGTGCATTGAATTTGACATTTATTTTGAGTGCCAATTACACATACAATAAACAAGATGAAACCACACATTAATTTATTAGTATGCTTTCATGTCTGTAAATAAAAAAGGCAAAAACAAATAAATAACGAATTAAAATGGGAAGATAGATGCAGATATGATTATGTACACCTGGGTGTGGAATTGAATTCATAGCTTAGAATGGTTCGAACTAAGAATTTAATAGGCCTATTAGAATAAAAGTATTTCGATTGCTTAAATTATATTCTTAATTGTGTATGCCATATTGTGCTATAATGCGACTAATGGCTGAAGCTAAATGTACATTTTAAAATGTAATAAAGTGACTCGAACAAAAGAGTCATATAAAGTTTTATTAGGTAGTGGATATTACTTATCTCTGAATTACTAGACTAAGATAAACCAAATTTTACCTTAATTTTTACAGTCTAATAAAAGAGCTTCAAATAATGGGTTCTCCATACACACTTTTTTCCCGTCTTTCGGGAAGTTAACCAACAATTTCTTTTAATATAACGCAATTAAGGAAAAAAAAAGTTGTTGGCATGACGTCTGTTCGTACACTATTGTAGAGTATAAAGGATATAATAGATTTATTTCATATTCAGTATTAGAAATATTTTGTTTATATTTTATGGTGAATATAAATGCAGAAACATAAATTTAATGGTACTTTAATTCAAGTAATAAAAAAAGTCTTGCTTGAAAAAGTTTCAAATAACTTAATACGCACTTGGAAACATTATTGTCCAACTGTCGCCCAACTGTCGCCCAACTATTTCCCAATTGTCGCCCAACTGTCGCCCAACTGTCACCCAACTGTCACCCAACTGTCACCAACTGTCACCCAACTGTTGCCCAACTGTTTCCCAGCTGTTGGCCAACATGAGAAACAGATTGCTGGAATACATTAAAGAAACATTGTTTCACGTCCAGACTACAATGATGAAACATTTGTTTCCCGTCTAGAGTTCAGTTGAGTGAATATCTGTGGAGGATGCTGCTATAGCTTGTGCTTTGTATTTAGTTATGAGCTGTTAAAGAAGACAGAGAAGAAAAAAACGGGGGTGGGTTCAGGGATGTAGTATCGAAATAAAATTATCGATACTGTAATCATTAAAAGTATAAGAAGAAAAATATCGATACCGTACAAGTATTATAGAAAAGAATCGATAAAAGTAAGTATCGGTATAGAAATTTTAATCTGAAAAAAGTTTTTTTTTATCTATTAATAATAGTTTCAACTTTTACATCATTTATTGCATTTATATATTTAGTTTAAGTACTGAAAATTATAATGGTTTTTAATTCTTTAAAACAAATTTTACAATATGCTTTTTCGCTTTAAAACTTCTTTAAAAAAAAAAACTTCCATAATTCACTTCTGGGAGGTGCCATTTATTAACTACACTCTTCGTTTATATACTCTATCTAGATAGATTATTAACTATAGACCAACAATAAAATAATAGACACCCTTTTATGGTTCGTCTGCTTGGGACACCTTTGAGGTGTTTGAGTTCATTGAGCTCTACAAAAGATTATTTTGTTTGGTTTTGATGACTGTGTTCATTGGTAAAGTAAGGGGTAGGAGACTCACTACCAATCGCAGTGTCATTTGTTCTTCCTCCACAGTCCACCCTAGTAAACATTTAATCCCAGCATGATTGAAATTAACAAAAAAGTTATTTCTTTTGATACCGATCCGATACCGTAGTGTGAGTACTAATATCAGTAAGAGTATCGAGTAGAAAATACTAGTATCGAATGGAAAAATATCGAAATTAGTAAAGTATAGAAACTTTTCCACAACCTTAGGTGGATCTGTAAAGTGCTTCAAAATGGTTCGTACTATTCAAATAAGATTCTGACTGAAGTGAAGCTCCAAAACGACAGTGGTTCTAGGAACTTCACTCGCATGTCTCTTACATATTTTGAAATTATTTTACAAGTTGTTGGTTCCACGAGAGTGAAAAGAGAGAGACGATTTAGATCAGCAATCTCACCTACTAGCCCACACTGCTTGTAGTCGTAAATGTTGGCCAACATTGTTTCTTGTAACCCATTTTAAATGGATCACGGGAAATGCATTTTCACCGCTGGGCAACACAGAGAAAACTGTTATCCTACAGTTGGGAAACATTTGATGAATATTTGGCCAACTGTTTCTAAACTAAGGGCAACACGTTGGCAAACAATATTTCCGGGGAAATGTTTCGTAGTGCGTACTAGGCTTTAATAAATTTAAATTGTACTGATTTATACATGATAAATAAAATCAAACGAATTTAAAAAAAACAAGAAGGCAACTTGATTATGTTTTAATTCTTAGAGAGTACGATGATTTAGTTCATAAACATTGTTGATGGTTTTAATTAATTTTAAAATTTTAAAATTATGGCTATCGTAACTCTTATACACGTTAATATAAAAGGTACTTTACCGAAAATGACAAACATTAAAAGTATTATTTCCTGAAATGACTTGACAACTCTAATTAATTTAAATTTATTTATACAGAAAATGGTAAAACGCAATAATGCATAAGTTAAATAATATAACAAGATAGTGTTTTGTTTGATTTGTGAAAAAGTGCTGGGTCACATTATCATCTAATGCCAGCTGCAGATTCTATTTGAAACTTATCAACATTGGACGACCTGTTTAAGACATGTTTGGTTTTATACTCCTGGATTTTTTTTTGTAGGCACCACGTCTTACTACCTGTTCAGGTTATACGCATATGTACTAATTACGCTAATGAGTTAGGGATGATGACTGTTGAATTTGGAGGAAATGTATCTGTATTTAAGTAGAAGGAGAGTGGAAAACAATTTTTGGAAAAACCACCCTCAGTTAACTCAACTGGGATTCGAGCTTCAATCTCCCTTTCATTGGCAGTCTAGTCTAACTCTAACATGAAAATGACGCCCAAAACCACACAAATACTAAATTAGTCAATAATTAGATTATGTTCATTCCGGACGGTATATTTTCATTTGGTGTATTTATGGGTTGGTTCTTCATTGCATTGATTGAGTATAACTTTTAAACAAATATAGTTTCTAGTAATATAATATTTCATTTTAATATTATATATTTAGCACCGCGTCTTACTACCCGTTCTGGTTATACGCTTTATGTACTAATTACGCTAATGGATTAGGAATTGGGAAGGTTGAATTAGAGGAAGTGAACCCGCATTTGCGTGGAGGTAGAGTGGAAAACCATTTAGGAAAAACCACCCCCAGTTCACCCGACCGAGATTCGAACCTCGATCTCCCCGTCCTCGGCAGTCGAGCTCAACACGACAAGCGCGTTAGCTAACTACGCCACCGAGGCAGGTTTCATTTTAATAAAACATGAAATGGTTATAAGAATGAAATTTAATATTGTTAAACTAAGTCTATTAGTATCTTCAGGATCTATGAGTGAAACTTTGATATTTCTGACAAATATGTTACAACTGGGGCGCCTCTCATGACACGTCACACTGTACATAAAATGATTTCACATCCTGGAACTACATGGAAGTACAAGCCAAGGCGGGTGTTTTGGGGGTTCAACTCCCCACCCCCTGCGAAAATTTATGAACAAAATATAAATGGCTTTATTTATGGTTCAAACAATATCAAAATTAAGATACAAATACAAATTAGGAGGCTGTGTTAACATAATAAGCATTTCAGAGAGCTTCTAGAGGTGTTAAATATTTAGAAAGTTTCTTAGCCTTCGCCATTTTGGGGGTTATTTTACCATAAAAAACACATCATAGAGCTTCAAAAAGTGTTTATTATAT
The DNA here is from genome assembly GCA_039000515.1 of Timema cristinae. Classification (NCBI taxonomy): domain Eukaryota; kingdom Metazoa; phylum Arthropoda; class Insecta; order Phasmatodea; family Timematidae; genus Timema; species Timema cristinae. Next base: position 133,525,659 of record JBCFYV010011172.1, read on the forward strand.
AGAAATTTTCCAAGTATTCGGCATTTTGGGGGTTATTTTACCATAAAAAAACACTTCACAGAGCTTAAAAATTGTTTAATATTTAAAAATGTTCCAAGACATCGGCATCCAGGGGGTTGTTTTACCATGAAAATAAACACTTCAGAGAGCGTCTAGAACTGTTTATCATTTATAATTTTTTTTCTAGCTTCCAGCATTTTGGGGATATGCCCACCAACCCCGCCCCCCCCCCCGCCCCCCTCCCCCCCTTAAATTATTGGCTGGTTACGGCCTTGGCATAAGTGGCATATTAATGTTAGTGAACACAGGGGTGTACTCTTGAAGAATGTTCATTTTTAGATTTTATAGTCAAACCAGGGTTGCCACTATATTCTTACTACTAAACTTCCCGTGTTTTTTAGGTTTTCCTGAAGGAATTCCCCATTTTTCCAGGCATCTATGGTTGAAAACAATTGTAATAAAATTTCAGTTTTCACTGAACTGACTATAATTATGTCATTTAATTGTTGTTTCGAATAGGATGGTTTGAGATTGATGTAAATCCCATTATATGTCGCTTCACAACCCTTGATTAGGTAATGAGACTTGTTTGAATCAGTCTGCTTAATTATTCAACTAACTTTTTCGTCTATCTAGACCTCTACTATTTTAAGCTTTCAGTTAAATGTCACAAATTAACAAATATTCTAATATCTTTACTATATTTGGTCAAATTCTCCGTGTTTTCCCGTTGTTTTTTTTTTTTTTTTTTTTGCAGACAACAAAAATTATTTGTGCCTTCACGGTTCTCTCGGTACATGTTAACCCCGTTAGAAGTACTTTAAGAAACCAACGATAGAAGTTATTTAATAGTGTGCTTAAACACCAAGATTTAAAACACCATAATCCAAAGGGGAAGGATGGGGTAGGCTGTTTTAAACACATTACACACGTATTAACTTGGAAATAAGATTGTAAAATCACATTGTCGGTGACCTGGTGGTCTAGGGGTAAGGTGTCAGACTTCTATGCTGGCGGCCGGGGTTCAATCCTCGGTCCCGGCACAGATTTATCTGATTTCCAAACCCTTCCTACACCTCTGACAAGACATCTTGTGAATGTGTGGAATGCCAGGCCGCCACCGTGGTTCGGATTCCACGTTAAACTGTAGGTACTTCATTTCATCTCACAATCACCCTACCATTACACATTAGCGTAAGTGCGTATAACCCGAACGGGTAGTAAGACGCGGTGGTAATAATAATAATAATAATAATAATAATAATAATAATAATAATAATAAAATCACATTGATGAATCCCACGTGGAGAATCATGATCATTTCACCCTACGGGGATTTAAATATTGACTTTCCCGTCACTAAGATCCACTATTGCGGGTTTGATGTTTATTAATTATTGTTATGTTAATTAAATTAATTTTTAAATAAGGTGTCTCCTGAATTATATAAACCACATTTTTTGAATTTTATTACCTATACATATCTATAATAAACACTTCTTTTAGTTGAGGTAATTGTATTATATTTGGAAGAAGGTACAAGAAAGGTTGAAAAAAACATATAACCTTCCCTGTATCTTTTTCTAAATATAATATAATATAATATAACTAGATAGCTGTTGCCCGCGGCTTTGTTCGCGTGGAAGTTGATTATATACAAATACGAAAATATACTTATGTATTTACAGATTAATTTAAAATATTACGTTACGTTGAAGACCATAACTTGACCTCAAATCAAAAATAATGCAAGTCCGATACAAACTTTCACCCCCTTTTTCATCCCCTATTAAATAAAATTTCCAAAATTCCTGAAACACGTATTTATTTGTTTTACGTCAATAACCGAAATACAAAATTTTGTTTATGTAACTTTCAAAATGACGGACTTTCATACATATTATCATCCCCTATTTTAACCCCTTTGGGGTGGAATTTTCTAAAATCCTTTCTTAGTGGGTGCCTACATAACAAAATGAATATACAGTCCGAATTTCATGCTTGTAGCCTTGATAGTTTGCGCTCGGCGATGATGAATCAGTCAGTCAGTCAATCAGGACATGTTATTTTATAAGTATAGATTATTATGACCTTACACAAAATGATGCATGACAAAAAAAAAAGAGGGGAAGAGTGGAGTAAAAATTACCCACATACATCTTCGATACTAACTGTTGTTGTCCCATCTTACATTATATCTTACTCATTTTAATTATAACTATCACTTGTTCCTTGAAACTCCTTGAAGGGAACAAAATTTTCAAGCATTGATGAGGCAAAATCTGCTACTGATAAGTGGTTTGCAGTGCAATAAGGAAGGTACTTTCTAGACGAGTTGAAATAATTAGAGCAATGTAATAAGTAATAAGTGAGTTGATTCTGGTTGGAGGAGGAGATATGTTGAATAAATCATAAATGTCAAACCGGTGATTATTTTTTTCATTATAAAGCTTAAGGTACTTCAACAATAGTGTAAATCGGTGCTTAAGATTATACTTTGGTTAAGAGTTTTCTGTTTTTAAAAAAAAATGGTTACCTGGTGGTCTAGAGGTAAGGTGTCAGACTTCTGTGCTAGCGGTACGAGGTTCAATCCTCGGTCCCGGCACAGATTTATCTGATTACCAAACTTTTCCTTCACCTCTGATAAGACGTGTATTAATCACAGCTTGTGAATGTGTGGAATTCCAGGCCTCCACCGTGGTTCGGATTCCACGTTAAACTGTAGGTCCCCCATTTCATCTCACAATCACCCTACCATTACACATTAGCGTAAGTGCGTATAACCCGAACGGGTAGTAAGACGCGGTGCTAATAATAATAATAATAATAATAAATAATATAATAATAATAATAATAATAATAAGAGTTTACTGTTTTTTGTTTTTTTATGCCACCACTTCTCACTGCATGTGAGGAATATACGCATATATGTACTTTTTTTTTAGCACCACGTCTTACTACCCGTTGGGGTTATTATACTTAGTACTGATTACACCGATGGTTTTAAGGATTAGGGAAGCTATATTCAAATGAAGTGTACACACACTTGCGTGGAGGGAGAACGGGAAAACAGTTTGTATAAAAAACACCCTCAATACACAGGACCAAGACTAGAACCTCCATCTCCCTGTCATTGGCAGGCTAGTCTACTTCAAGTGTAGAGCGTTAGATCACGCGGCCACCGGGACGGGTTCGCATATGAACTAATTACATTAATCTAATCTGTTAGGAGTGAGTAAGATTGAACTCAGAGATGGTGTACCCTAAGTTGCATAAAGAAAGAGAGCGAGGGAGAGAAAGAGACAGAGAGAGAGGGACATAGAAGGGACATAGAGAGAAGGGACATAGAGAGAGAGAGGACATAAGAGAGAGGACATAGAGAGAGGGACATAGAGAGGAGAGGGAGACATAGAGAGAGAGAGGGACATAGAGAGAGAGAGGGACATAGAGAGAGAGGGACATAGAGGAGAGAGAGGGACATAGAGGAGGAGGAGAGGGACATAGGAGAGAGGGACAGAGAGAGAGAGGGACATAGAGAGAGAGGGACATAGAGAGAGAGAGGGACATAGAGAGAGAGAGGGACATAGAGAGAGAGGGACATAGAGAGAGAGAGAGGGACATAAGAGAGAGAGGGACATAGAGAGAGAGAGAGGGACATAGAGAGAGAGAGGGACATAGAGAGGAGAGAGAGGGACATAGAGAGAGAGAGAGGGACAAGAGAGAGAGAGAGAGGGACATAGAGAGAGAGAGGGACATAGAGAGAGAGAGGACATAGAGAGAGAGGGACATAGAGAGAGAGAGGGACATAGAGAGAGAGAGGGACATAGAGAGGAGAGGGACATAGAGAGAGAGAGGGGGACATAGAGAGGATGAGAGAGGGACATAGAGAGAGAGAGGGACATAGAGAGAGAGAGAGAAGGGGACATAGAGAGAGAGGGACATAGAGAGAGAGGGACATAGAGAGAGAGAGGGACATAGAGAGAGAGAGAGGGACATAGAGAGAGAAGGAAAGAGGGAGAGAGAGAGGGGAAGAGAAAGAGGGAGAGAGAACGATAGAGGGAGCGAGAGAGAGATAGAGGGAAAGAGGTAAAGGAGATGGAAGAGAGAGGGAGAGGAAAACCATTCAGGATAATACCACCCCAAGAACACTCGACCAGAATTTGACCCCCAATCTCACAATCATCGGAAATCTAGTATATTGAGAGAGTTACGCCTTATACCATGCGGCCACCGAACCGGGTAGAGCTCATGGCTAATGTCTCTGTGTGTTAAGCACATATAAAACATATTTTTAAAACAATAGAAAGGTAATTTTGGTAATTTTTGAAAATATAGTGTTGGGTGAACAAAGCTCATTCAACATGTGAGAAGACAAAAAGGAACAAACAATTATTAACATGGCCAACACTCAAAACACGAATCTAAATAATTAATTCAGACAGGCGTACATTTGTTCTGTTTCCTCCCTTTTAGCAGCGTTTGTTGAGCTATAAACACACAATGATTGATGAAACTTGGGGACATTTTCGTGCCTCAATGTTTCGTGGAGAGGTACTACCTGAATACTAAATGGGAATTAATTCATTTCTTTGATGGTGTTAAATTTAATGTACCTTGGCTAGGAGTCCACTTAGATAATTATACATAAAACATTTTCATTTATTTGAGATATTTAATGTGAAACTTCTGAACCGACTGATTATATCACACGACTTATAAACTAACTTTAATCTAGATAAAACACAACATCCACCCTCAGGCAGTTAATTTACTGCTGTGAAAGGGTAAACACAAATTTCACCAATGATCAATTTTTTGGCCATGCCAAGGATCAAACCCGAGACTCTTAGCTCACCTGAGAAACACTATCGACCGAGTTAAGGTGTCGGACTAAAATAATAAATAAAACGAATTTATTAAAAAAGGATTATGTGTATATGAGGTACTTTGTTCAATGCTCCGTTGTGTCCAAAAATAATATAATATATGTGTTTGAGTATTGTACTTGTACCCAGAAAGTAGAATTTTGTGTGCTTGTATTGAATGTATAGTATTGTAGAAGAATCAAATAGCCAAAGCTATTATTTATGCTTTAAGTGAAAATTTACTCCATCTAGATATATTATGGAAATTGAGAAATGACACCTGGACACAGGAATCGAACCCGGTACCTTTGATTTTGTACACCAATGCTCTTACCACTGAGTTATCCAGGAATCATCCTGTGCCCAGGGTCATTCTTCCCTCATTTTTCAATTTACAGAATATGATATCTAGATGGAGAATTACTCAATAAAAAGCATAAATAATAATTTTGGATAGTTGATTCTTAAATATGCAATCCCTTACAATTATAATAATTCTACAAATGGATGCAATAATTCAACTACCGAGTCGAAGATGGCTGCGTTATCTGATAGCTCGTGATCTTAATAAAAAATCACACAATTGTAGCCGAGGATTTCCGCACGTCCATCACTAGAATCTGCCTTAAAATATGAGTGCAGAATGACCCTGAGCACGGGACGATTCCTGGATAGCTCAGTGGTCAGAGCATTAGCGTACTAATCAAAAGGTCCCGGGTTCGATTCCCGTGTACAGGTGTCATTTCTAAATTTTCAGAATAGTATAGTATTGTGCTATTCTAAGCTAAATTCAGGGTGCGCTTCAGATGATGGAATTAATTTTCACGATTAATTTGATTATAATATAGAGATATTTTCAAAATAATCCTCAAACTGATAATGCATATCATTATAATACTGTTTTACTGTTTATAAAAGGACGATAAGCTATGTCTTCCCAGTCTATGATATTAAATATTAACTAGGCTGACAATTTTACTATGAACTAAACTTTTATTTAAATGAATGGTTTCATTTGATTTGTGGGTTTTAGGAGTTGCAACTTTACCACCCTTAATTTGAATTAATTATATTAGTGATATTATCAATAATATTCACGATAGTTATTCTTTATAAATTTTTTCATCAAACATATTATCAATCAAGCTCGCAGTTGTTTTTTTAAATTTTGCTATAAGGAAAATTCTATTGGACTATTATTATTATTATTATTATTATTATTATTATTATTATTATTATTATATTATTAGCACCGCGTCTCACTACCCGTTCGGGTTATACGCACTTACGCTAATGTGTAATGGTAGGGTGATTGTGAGATGAAATGGAAGACCTACAGTTTAACGTGGAATCCGAACCACGGTGGAGGCCTGGCATTCCTTGTCAAAGGTGTATTGGACTATTGATGATAAAACATGTCCTCAAACGTGTTCAGTCGCCTATTTAAGCTAAAGGTAAATCTAATTTTTGAGTAGACCGTCATGGAAAACATACTAAAGCGTTATTTTTTTTAAGCACCGTGTCGTACTAAGCGTTACATTTTTGTTTAAAATCCCAAGTACTAACAAAGATAAAATATATATTTCAAAGCAATAAAAATACTATGAGTAGAGTGAAGGTCTTTATTCTGGAGTCAAAACTCACTTCTAACAATTATTTGCAAGACTGAATCCAATCTTGATTTTCATGTATTATACTTTTGACAATGTCGATGCGGAAGATGCGACAGCATTTCCAAATTTTATTTTTATTGAATTCATGTTGCTAAAAATGACTATCCTTCAAAGTGACCTACACCAGGAAATATGGAGATCAAAAAGAAGTTTCCTAAAGATAATGACTTACAAAAACTATCCCAATCTTAGAAATGTTGATTTCTGCAGAGTCATTATATTTGTATGTATACCATCACGATGATGAGAAGCCTATTATTAACAGGTCAAGGTGTTGCTCCTGCATTATTTTAGGTGGGGATGTACGATACAGTAGAAAAGGCCAGTGCTTTTGCAGTTTTTATAGCAGAAGAATTATTTAATCAAAATATATATGTTGAACAATGAAATGAAAACTGTAAAAATATATATAGCTACGAAAAATAGGTTAAAAGCAATATACTGACCCATATCAACTATCCTATTTTATTTTTAGAAAAGCAGAAAATAATATTAACGTGTAATGTTTTAGCAGCAAGTGAATAATAGCATTGGATATATATATATATATATATATATGAGAAATCTCAAGATCTAGGATAATAAAGGATAAAGCTAAGGCTATAAATTGGTGGTTTGACTAGTCATAAAGGTAAGAATATTTGAACAGCAAGTATTTTTTTAGAACGTAATTGCAACGTTGAGCACATTCTACACTGTGTTGTAAATTAATGCTTCAAAGTATCCAATCGGAAATATAACCCTGACCTACATAGTTGGAATTTGATCCGCCAGTCTAGTAGTAACAACGTAACAAATTACCTCTTAACGCCATAACATATAATATTTATTGAAAGTAGTTAATAACAAGTAAGACCCGCCTCGGTGGCGTAGTTGGCTAACGCGCTTGTCGTGTTGAGCTCGACTGCTGAGGACGGGGAGATCGAGGTTCGAATCTCGGTCGGGTGAACTGGGGGTTGTTTTTCCTAAATGGTTTTCCACTCTCCCTCCACGCAAATTCGGAGTCACTTCCTCTAATTCAACCTTCCCAATTCCTAATCCATTAGTGTAATTAGTACTTAAAGCGTATAACCCGAACGGGTAGTAAGACGTGGTGCTAAATATTATTATTATTATTATTATTATTATTATTATTAATAATAACAAGTAAGTACAATCAATTTTGATTTAAAATGTTATTTCCAGCGTTACGATTCTCAATGAATGAGACATTTTGTCACTCCGGACCTCGTTCTCCGAGAACAATGCCACTCTTAATATAAATACAATATGTCCATTACAGGCTCATCCTTAAGCTATGAGTGAAGAACTAATCTTATCGTTGGACAAATCCTTGATAGCTCAGTGGTAGAGAATTCCCACACAGAGCCACGCTTACCCAGTTCAGATGTCATTTTTCAAAAACTCACGAATATCAGAGCTGATGTGAATGTATTCATTTATTATTATTAGCACCGCGTATTACTAGACTAACCTTTCGGGTTATACACACTAACGCTAATGTGTAATGCTAGGGTGATTGTAAGATGCAATTGAGGACCTACAATTTAAATTAAGATCCGAACCACGGTGGAGGCCTGGCATTCCTCACATTCACAAGTTGTGATTAATAATACACGTCTTGTCAGAGGTGAAGAAGGGTTTGGCAATCAGACAAATCTGTGCCGGGACCAAGGATTGAACCCCGGACTCTCAACACAGAGATCTGACACCTTACCCCTAGACAGCCAGGTCACTGTATTCGTACTAAAGACAATGTTGATTTCCCAATCTTCGTTATTCATATGCGGTGAACTGTACAAGTATATGCTTTCTTCATATATTATGTTTGTTGATTCATCGCAAGAAATGTGAACACGGCATCCAACCAATTATATCTCGTTATCGGCTACGTACTGAAAGCACACAGTCAGGAAGAATTTATGTACTTGCCTAGGAGTACATCAGAAGCGCACCATTGTTGGTGGTCTCTGAGCCACATATGGATACACCGTTTGTTGACGTCGGACTAACCTAACCAAACCTAGCCTAACACCAAATAATGTAAAGCGATTACCATTTGCCGATTAAATTTTGGCTTATAGTAGTTATTGTAATGGGTGAGAGGGCTGTTCCCTCTAGTAGTCTCAGTAGACCTGATTGGGATTTGAACACCGATCTTATCGTCTTCAGCAGGCCAGTTTAACACGAGAGTGACGCCTTAAACCGTTTGGCCACTGAATCGGGTAATTTTATTATTGTAATTGTTGTAAAGGGTAAGGGGTTTTCCCTGTAGTTTTACATGCCATTATAATTATTTAAAGAATAATGGGTTGTTTATAATACATAGTTGCTATGTTGCCACGTTATAAAGTATTGGTTTTTTCCCCTGTACGGTTTTGATGCAAGGTCTGGGTGCGCGCACTTTGGATATTAAGTTTATCTCTGTTCTTTCGATGTTCTCCACTCAATAACATCATCATCATCATCATCATCATTATCAACTGTTTTCAGTCTGTGATTGGTTCAGTTTACTAAACTGCCTCCCTCTGCCTCTTACTTTCCACTATCTCGTACACGACACCACCTTAACTCAAGCACCGGTGGCCAAGTGGTCTAAGGCGTTAATCTGGGATTGAAAATGTTTTTGTTTAGCTTATACGTCTTAAAACTAGGGCATTCAAAAGCTTAGTATGTGTAACAGGGATTAGAAGGGTAACGGGAAGAAATGTACCCAAAGAACATTAAAGAGGTATGGAAAAAAACACAATTATTTACTAGATTTACCACATGCAAATAAATGTTAGTTCAGATACTGACTCAGTGCACCTATTTTCTGCTTCCTTCTTCCTCCTTATCAATTAGATTATGTGTCAAATGGAAAACAAATACATTTAATCTATTATTTGATTGGTTGTCAAGTCTGAAATTTTACTCAAAAACCCAGAGTTTTAATCATGATTTTAGTTCACTGAGAATATTTTTCCAAAAATGTATTTTTTTTAATTCTTTTTTTGCAGGTGAATGCTCTAGTGTGCTTTCTTAAGATTCACTCCACGCACACTGTATCTGATGATATAAGTCACTAATGGACTGTACAAGTATTAGAGCATTACGAAAAACCTATTCAAACAATTTATTTTACTCTCCGTATAATGCCAGCCTCCACCGTGGTTCGGATTCCACGTTAAACTGTAGGTCCTTCATTTTCATCTCACAATCACCCTACCACTACACATTAGCGTAAGTGCGTGTAACCCGAACGGGTAGTAAGACGCGGTGCTAATATAATAATAATAATAATAATAATAAATAATAATACTCTCTGTATACTCGTTTAAAAATTGTATTATTAACAACAAACTGAGATGGTAGGAATAAAAGAGTGTACCGTAGTAAAAGCACATTTTTTTACTGTCTGGATAAATAACAATGAAACTCTCAAAGCAGAAAATATTTCATTGCACCTGACCGGGGCTTGAACTAAGCTAAATCCTGATCGCCTAGGGCAGTCAGGAGTCCAATACTGTAGCTCAACGCAGCCGGTTTAGTGGTCGTATTACGTGTTAAAGTTGGGGAACTAGGGAACGCGAGAAATAGCCAGTATATTTACAGGTTTATTTTTATCAAAACTTTTTTTTTTACAAAATAGGTAAAATATTTAGTGTAAACATATAGAGTTTAATTTCTTCACATAGTGATATCATCAATTGTTAATTATCTTTAATTAGAATAGCAGCATTAGATGAAAATCTTTTTAAATGAAGAAAAAAAAGTTGTTATTAAATTCTAGGACACCCTTGAGAGATATTCAAGAACTGTTGAAGTAACCGTGTGAAGAATAACTCAATGTTTGTAATGATACAATTCATTTTGAATAAACAAAATTTTTCTATAAAAATTGCAAAAACACCTTTTCTCACGTACCATACATACATCCCCACCTTAAAGACATGTAGGCCTACATTCAAAATGGGTCATTAGCATCTGGAAAACATGAAATAGCTTCAAAAAAATTCTCAAAATAGGCAGATTATTTTCCTAAAAGATTAACAATTTCTTAACAGACACGCTTTAGAGAAAGAAAGTTAGGACAAGAAAACAGGGCCTGTTCTAGAAAGGTAAAAAACAAACAAACACAAAACTGGACAAATGCTATGGGTGAGGATGCTACGTAAACCATAAGCTCACTCACTATTTTACTTAGTTTCGTTCCTTTTGTTAGAACTATCTCAAACCTAACAGTATTGAGAGACCATCTCATTCTATGGATAGCTCGTAGGTAGTAGGCCTATATTACGAGCCAGTCGAGAATTATATAAGTAGCATAGATTGAACCAGTATATAAATAATACAGTCTAATCTTAGATAGGGAATAAAGTTTGAACCAGTAGAAACTTATATATGTAACACAGCTTGAAGCAATAGAAACTTATATATATAACACAGATTTAAACATATATAGTTAATGCAGATTGAACCAGTTAAACCATAGATGGGTTATCAAACTAGGCATTGCATATTAGTGAAATATTTTAAAATCAAATATACAATTGTGAGATTTATAAAAATGAGTCAATTTTACTTTGTATCTAGAGAATTTAAAAAAATATAAAATAATTATGAAAAAATTAAACACTATGCCATTACTCTAAACTTCACTTTAGTCAAGGGAATAATGGAGAAAACCGCACTTCTGTGTGATTCTTGGCTAAAGAGTACTCGTGTATCTTATTTACCGACTAATCCGGCTCTTAAGATACACCTAAGACTACAACTAGCGACAAAGTGATGAAGATTTGTTTTAATCACGTCTTACCACATGTTCAGGCTATACGCATATGTTAATTACTCTAATGGTGTAGGGAGAGGAGCAAGTGGAAAGAGAGTGGGAAACCATCTAGAGAGAAAAAAAACTCCTTCAGTAGACCCCCCACTGTAATTTAAACCCCTGTCGCCCTGTTTTCAGCAGGCCCATGAGCCCGAGAGTGTAGAGTTTAGAGTTTAGAATCTTTAGATCATTCGGCCAACTAAACGGGTTTCCTGAAGTTCCTATGAGCATGAACAGGTGTAGGCTAGAGAGTAGAGCTGAGAGATTTTGAGGGAATATGCCACGCTAAACCATAAAAACTTTAACTGAGTAATATAATTACCAATGTAATCCTCGGCAAAGACGAACACTGCAAGTTCTTACTATGACTCATGTGTTGTTGTTCTTTTTTTACAAATAGATGGAATGTATTACACAAGAGAAGAGAGACACAGTGTTCAAAATGTTTCAAATTAATCTTCGTCTTTTGTTTTATGATGATTCCAATTAATAATGTGCTGAACTAATTGATATTAACTCACACAATCATGTGAATTTTTCACCTCTCAAGAGTTTGTCTATGTTTCATGAACTACCCTACTGATTTGTCTACCCTTGACCTAAATGTCTATGTGAGTGTGTTTCGAGGTCTTTGCCTATAAACTTAATTTCGTTTAAATGCAGTTACCAAACATGTCAAGAAATTGTAATGTTGGGGCCTCACTCGTTTCGTATTGTCTCTTTCTCTTTGCTCTCAATACGCATGTGCTTACCTCCCCTTGATGACCACTCTGGGCTGTGCTGTTGCTGTAAGATGTGATTGGCTGACACATGTTCTCCTCTTCCTTTTTCCTTCTCAGTCTTGAAGATTTAATATACCACTCGAGCGGAATAAGATACAGAACTTGTAATAATTTACGACTGATCTCGCCTCACCTGGATCACCAACACCACCATAGTCTATCGCTGGTGCGCTAGAAGTGCGTCGTCTGCTCTACCACTGGGGCTACAATAACTCTGTGCTGTCACAGCTAATTCCTACGTATGAGTTGGGTTTCGCACGGACTGGCTAATTCCCGTCTACGTACGGTTTGTACTGTTGCTCGCTGAGTTGTGTATCTTGCTATGTAATTCTAAAAGTATAGCGACGAGTAATGTGAAGGTTAAGCACCGGCTCAACTTATTTGGGATTCATGAAGTGCTCGTTTCTTCCTAAGTCATTCCCCTGGTAAATTGATGTATAAGTATTGAACTAATTAGGCAGATATTACAAGAGTTGTCACAAGAGTCAACTAGGGCATAAAAAATCAATGAGCAGATATAGTTTCTTGCCGATTTGTACTACTTGTGTTGTTTATTGTGTTAAACGGCTTCTCCGCATGAGTTTGAGTTATGTTAGAATTATGTTATAAATACAGCCATCACAATGGCTATGTGGCTAATTTACGTTAGATTGGTTGCTTGGCAATGTTGTTTGAATAGTTATTATTATTAGCACCGCGTCTTACTACCCATTCGGGTTATACGCACTTACGCTAATGTGTAATGGTAGGGTGATTGTGAGATGAAATGAAGGACCTACAGTTTAACGTGGAATCCGAACCACGGTGGCGTTTGAATAGTTAAGAAGGGAACGTCTTGAGTCAATAATGGGGAGTGCTAGATGTGTTTTTATGACCGAATTAGGTCTCTTGGTCCTGGCTAAGTATCTAGTATTATGATATTATGGGATTGTGTATTTTACTAATTATTGGCTCTGCCCTCGGGAAGATTTTATATCGTTATCACAAGTTTATTTGTATCCGTGTAGACGGCCTCTTTATGTCGTACGCTCGTTTTACTTGGACTAGTTGTGTATACCTCGTAGACAAGTTTTGTTTGTGAGTGTGGCCGCTATAGCTCTACGGTGTAGCTATTTTGCCCTAACTGGGGCTAATTATCCCCGTATAAGAGGGACTATGTTAGCGCCTCCTCAATCCACAGATTATTATACATTTCTTTAAGAACGTTGAGCTTACATTTATCAACGCATATTAATCCATGGGTATATGGCATTATCAAGCATGTCACTTTTTGAGAATATCATGTTTATGTCAAGGATATATCAGTAAGCACATGCAGGGATATACATTAAACAACATATTATTTAATTTATTATATTTTATTGACATTTCTGTTCTATCACATTATAAAAGATCTTTTTGACACATCCATTGATATAAAAAAACTATTCTAAAAAATGAAATAATTTTGCCATATAAATCAATCCCAATTGTGTAAAAGTTGTCTACACATGATTAAATAAATTATAGGCGTGTTAAAGTGAATGATAAAAATAACTCTTCCTGTTTTAAAATAATTGTTTACATACGGCACTTGAAATTGGGTGTATCGTTATGTAAAGAGCTGGCATTTTTGTAAAATCTCAAACTTTCAGAATGAGATAATATTCTTATGTTATGAAAACTAGTTGTGTAGGGTTCGCTGCTCTCTAGAATATATAGATTTTAAGTTAAGGGTGCAATCGTGAATATATTAAAGGGAGGATTCTCTATTCTAGTACACGCAAACGATTATAAAATATTAATAAAACAAGATTATTATAGCCTCGCAGAGGGGTAGTATTAAGGTGATGGTTAAGATGGGGTGGGAGGGAATGCGAGTTATTGTCAGTATTTTTGTTTTGTTTTAAAACAAAACACTTTTTTGGCCAATATAATAAAATTTAGTATTAAACGTTTAGCTTAATTTTATCTACATGTTAATTTCAACAGTTTTTAATACTTAGCATGGGTGTAGTGGCATTTTAACATTTGCTATTTTTTAATGAATAGTAAAAGTCTTGTTATAATTCCACGGTGTTCATGACAAATTTTCAAGAACTGTTGATATTATAAAAGGTGACCTGGTGCTCTAGGGGTAAGGTGTCGGATTTCTTTGCTGGGGTCCGGTGTTCAATGCTCGGTCCCGGCACAAATTTATCTGATTACCAAACACTTCCTTCACCTCTGACAAGACATCTTGTGAATGTGGAGAATGCCAGGCTTCCACCGTGGTTCGGATTCCACGTTAAACTGTAGGTCCCCCATTTCATCTCACGATCACCCTACCATTACACATTAGCGTAAGTGCGTATAACCCGAACGGGTAGTAAGACGTGGTGATAATAATAATAATAATAATAATAATATTATAAAGTATAGAAAATTAAACTAAACACATTCACTGAAGAAATATTTTATTAAAAAAAATCTAGGGCGTTAGCACACAATCAACTCATAGCAATCAAGTGGCTGCCATCTGATGATAAAGATTGTGGCGACTTCCGTGGATATAGGATGTAATGTGGTCAGTGCAATGAATCATCTGGCTACTAATATCAGTTTTCTAGACCGGATTCACTACTTTTTCACTCTAGTTCCTCATTTGACATCACGAGGCCAAGTTTGACCCCGTTACAAACCAACTGCATCACATATAATATGTACTAGCCTGGAATCGAACCTGGACTCCTGAATCTGTAGCCAAGAACTCTGACCACTATACCACAAAAGCAGTCAATATTTTGTTAACCTAAACCCAAAGGTATGCTTGTTATAAAAACTGTAAGAAAGAGCCTTAAATTGCTCTTTCTGCTCCCGCCTTGAGAAATGCACCCACATTCATCTGGATGAAGGATGATAAATATTTATAATAATTTTTTTTTATCCTAGTTACCAGTTAGCTTTGAGATTTGGTCTTCCGAATCGGAGTCAAGAACCTTTTCAATCAGTTAGGACAACTTTACCAGTGACGTAACATTGGTTAGTAATTCCACACTATTGTAAAACCCATTTTCAGAAAAATAATAATGAAAAAAACTTATATTCTCGTTTAGATAACATTAATTCCACCACAACCCATAGTTACATATTTTTGACAACATATATCAATAGCTAGTGAGGCTATTTACAGATATAAGGGTTACAAGTTCGATTCCCTGCGAGTATCATAAATTATATAAGGTGAAGAGCATCAAAAAGTGATAAATTGGGTATGGTTGCTTGCCGTAATGCTCAGTAAAGTCACTGATGCCAGATCACTTACAATAAAATGCATTGATAATAAATAATAATAATATTTAGCACCGCGTCTTACTACCCGTTCGGGTTATACGCTTTAAGTACTAATTACGCTAATGGATTAGGAATAAAGTATATAAAATTAGAGAGAGGACATAGGCTGTAACAATACAATGGTTGTATTTTACAATCTAAGCCCCACCCAAACCGATGCTGCATAGACTATCGTCCTATTCATACTACCCACTCCAAGAAACGTCAACATTTATTCAAATCGCTTACAATAGTATTCTTCACTATTGTAGTTCCATGTAACCTCAAGCAATATACAAACAATATCATTCAATATAATTCACTATCAACTCTCTACAATGTAAACTGTTCATATACGTACCTTCTTGATAAACTGGCTTGCACAGCCTTAGTAACCTGCGGGGACTTCAAAACGTCCTAAATCGAGGAACGGGGCAACCTTGCCTTGGTGTATCAGCACTTGATGTTCCGACCAGCCCGGTTTAGACATATCTGATGGGAGATTTTCTTCACACCTGGCGAAGAGTGCACGGGACATGGCTGCCTCTTTCTGATGGTTTGTGCAACCATCACCTGATCTCTGACGTCAGCAGCCAAGCAGTTAAAAATATTTTTGACAACAAACCCAAGCATCGTCTATACGGAGCGGAATGACCAATCAGCGACCAACAAGCACTATGGCCTAAGTGAGAAAGATAGCGTGATCCTCCCAAAAAGTTACGTCACCGACTTAGTTTGAACTATTCCTCCCTACCATAACTACGCAGTAAGACCACTATATAATATGAACGTGTGGAAGAAATAAGCTGACTTTTGAACTCAGCACCATCGAGGATGGACCTCTGTAATATTTATTTATAATGTTTGAACTCGACGCCATAATGGATGGACTGCGTTTATTATTTTATATCGTCAGGAGACGACTTGCAAAAATCTGGACTCTGTAAAGGAAACTCTGTAAATATTTTTTGTTCTTCTTAAAAGTTTGAATTATGGAACTTTAACTATTTAATTTAATTTTGTTAATGTCGAGATAGGCTGATATTTGTTTATTAAGTATGGGGATTATTTGATACTATTTTCAAATTAAAAGTAACTTCAGTTTCGTGTCGCCACTTAAGGGCTTGTTTCTTAAAGATGTTAGTAAATTCTCAATGTTTGCTGTTTTAACTTAACGAAATGTTAATTGGAATATATTAATATTATCTATCTTAATAATCTGGATATATTGACTATCCGTATTATCCTAGCTTTTGTTGTTATACATTTAAAATCATTAATTTTTATTCTAATATTTTGTGTAACGTAAATTTGGCTATTCTTTTCATATATTTATATTTGAAATGTGGGAAACTTTTAAATGTTCTATAACTTAGTATTAATTATTAGACTTAGTTCATTATTTGAATAATGCTGATTCAAGTAGTCCCGCGTGAGTTTACATTAGGTTTGAGGTGTGAAACTCTCGTGTTAGTTAACGTAATGTTTGTAGTATAAATATATATTGTATTATTATTATTATTATTATTATTATATTATTATTATTATTATATTATTTACCGCGTCTTACTACCCGTTCGAGTTATACGCATATATTGTAGTACTTGAAGGTACTTTCATTTTGGGTAAATTTTGAATACTCTCGTGATATTTAAAGTAAAAGTTTGCAAAATATAAAGCTATAACTTTACATAGTATATGTTTTCATAATGTCTGTAGATATTCAGACGCTTTTGTAACAGTTTAGAAAGGCTCTTCTAGTTTTTTATTTTTTATGAATATATTTGGCTATTAATTGTTTTCATAGCTTTATTGATATAAAGCTAACCTGGTCTAATTGAATTAATCTTTTTTAGCAATAATGTAATCAACTATGTTTTTCTTCGTTCTACTAGATAAATTAAGGCCACTTAACTTATTGTCTGTTATTTTTGAATGAATTAAATTATTCTTTACATTTAACTCTTGCTGGTGCTATTTTATCTTTATTGTTATTATGTTAGCTTATTCCCTCTTATCCTTGTAGTACTTTCTTTAGTGGCCCATTGCTACGAGGTAAAGAACTGAGAGGGTGTTACAAGGCCTATGTGAGATTAATAAAATGTATTTTCTATAATGTAATTTAATAACAGTATATCTTGTGTAATTTTTATGTGCATGTAATTGTATATGTATGTACATTTTAATTGTATATGTATTGTTATTGTGTGTGTGATTGTGTATTGTAATTGTATGCGTGATTGTGTATTGTAATAGTATGTGTATATTGTGTTGTAATTTTATACATATATTGTAATTGTATGTGTATTGTGTGTTGTTATTGTGTGCATGTATATTGTAATTGAGTGTATGGATGTAATTTGTGTGATTGTGACCTAATTCTATTTTTGTTATATTATTTACATCGTTGGTCCAGCCAGCTCAAAAAATGCTCAACATGTTCTAGTTGAAAATATCGTGAAAATACATTATTTATTTTATAAAAATATTTCTGCATACCTTATAGCTTATTTAAAACAGCAACCATTCAAAAAAGGACAACTTTTTCCTGATTCCTATATATTTTTTTATCATGTGTAAACTTTACAACTTAGAATTTCTAATTCAAATAAACGCCTTGTTCTAGAACCTATTTGGCCTGATTATGCTTTTGAAAATATAATAAAATAGCATACAACATATAAAACATCTTAAACTTTATAAAAATAAACCAATCCCTTGCTTGTTGATCTATTACGGCAAAAGGTATGCCTCAATTTCTCCAATGATACAAACAGGGAATCGAACCCTGGACCCTTATTTTATTAGGGAAACTCACTACTGACTAAGCCAAGGTGTCCAAGGCGTATGAGGTGGAGAGAATAGGATTACTATAACACCCTCGTCCACACCAAGGTTCATGTAAACAGTTTAACGAGCTCATGGGGAGATTGTTGTGGAAAGGTGTGAGGTGGCGAAGCCCCAATTATGACGCCATTATTATAATAAAAGGGATGTTAAGGTATTAAGTTTCCACCACGATGGGTCAAAGCACACACTAGATTACTCTTATCCTCTTAAAAAGATTACACATTGTTACGCTAAAATACCAAATCGTGAACCTTATTCTCTGAATTTACACAGAAATACTCCATAGAGCAGCACTCAGCAGAATTACCAGAAGAAACTGTTTTATAAACTTGGGTTTATATCTCAAACAATATTATAAATGACATCCATTTGAATAACCAGTAGAGCCTTTTGTAGAATAAGGTACCTGAGGCAGCTAAGGCCCACCTTATTTAAAAATCGAATAACTTGTATAAGTGTTAATATTAAAAATTGGTTTATTACTAATAAAATTAAAACAAAGAAGTATTTGAAAAAACAAATAAAAACTATTATTTGTGTCGTTTGCATAGGAACTAACTTGAGATCATCTTTAATCATAATTCTAGCTTAAACAATGTCACGGTCTTCTATGATGAGCTCAACACCCTCTTCATGGTACCATTGAAGACACTGTGAGAACTGCCCAATATCAGCGACCTTTTCTTCTCTGCATTCATGGCAATACCATCCGTCTTTTGGTGGTCTGTTTGTTCCTTTATTTTGCTTTGTTTTTTCCTGTTTATTATTGTCAGCCATCTTTTCTCTACCATCGTTTGCTTTGAAAAGTTATTTGGTAGCTCTCTGACCCTGATAATTTAATGCTTTCCTTCGTGGTTTTGCCTTCACAACCGAATAACTTGGCGTTGATATTAACTCGTGAAACGGGGACTTCAAACGATCCTTTGTTTTTAGATTTGCCAATGGAATATCATACCGGATTTATCTTAAATATTAGGTAGAGAATTAGGAGATGTTCTTACAAGTACTGTTATTGTTGCGGCCTCTTCTGATGTCTGTTCCCATCTTGACACTTGCTCAATAATTTCACTGTCGGAATCTGGAGATGATGAGCTGTAATTTCGAAGTGGACGATGTGGATGTCTTGGCTGACAGGCATAAGGCTCGGGTTCGCTGTCAAAAGATTTGGAATCGTAGATAATTGGACACCTTCTAACATTCAACCCAAAAGTAGTCGTAATTGGAGAAATATACTGAGTATTTTCTTCAGTTATCATACTTTGAGAATGTGGCTTAGGAATTTCTGTCAATACAGATGGTGGAAACGCTACTTCAGGAATGGCGTCAGGGCTAAATTGATACAGGCCAGTTGCTCTGAATCCACTGATGATATTGCCGTGGATCATACACTTTGACCAGACTTTACTCAGAACAGTATTAAAACTCACTTTGGGCAATCTTTTATCAGGCTTTTAGTACATGAACAACAAGAGGTATTGGTCCCAATGATGCGTGAATGATCTATAGTCAGCTTTGTCAAGGGTATGTAGCTCGTGAGTGGTGTTTGAAGGAAGGCATTACAGCAAAATATTATTATTCTCTGCAGCATTAACTATGAAATAATCTAAGCGAGACGATGCCCCATCAAAAATCAGGAGACATTTTCCAGGAGCTTTGTGTTTTCCACGATGGTTTATTATTATTATTATTATTATTATTATTATTATTATTATTATTAGCACCGAGTCTTACTACCCGTTCGGGTTATACGCACTTACGCTAATGTGTAATGGTAGGGTGAATGTGAGATGAAATGAAGGACCTACAGTTTAACGTGGAATCCGAACCACGGTGGCTTCCTGGCATTCCCCACATTCACAAGATGTCTTGTCAGAGGTGAAGGAAGGGTTTGGCAATCAGATAAATCTTTGCTGGGACCGAGGATTGAACCCCGGCCGCCAGCATAGAAGTCTGACACCTTACCCCTAGACCACCAGGTCACCCCACGATGGTTAATGAATTCAATTAATAATGGCGTAGTCATGGTCCCCTTTGGTGGAATTCATACTAAACTCCCAGCAGGCAAATTGTCATCGAACTCAGGCTTATGCCTTTTACCTTTGAAGATAATAATAGGGGGGGATATCAGCCCCTACTGTATTTACACAACCAACAACAGTGACACTCTATGCATATTCTGAAAAAAACATATTTAATCTTCGAGAACCATTTTGCGCTAAGACTGACTGCTGTTTATGTATCTTGGGACGACATCCCTTTTACTCCATGTTGTAGAAGCGTTCTGGATGATTATTAATGTCTAACTCCTCATAAAACTTCTCTACTCCATCAAAGTGCTGCTTCAGTAGGGCTTTATTTAGTTTCTGAGCTCGATCAGGATTAAAAAATTGGGCTTTTCGTTTGGAAATGTTTGGGTTTCTCTTTAAAACAACTTAAACCAATCTTTTCCTAAGAGACCATTTTCTTTATTGAAGTTATTATTAATTTTATTTTGTTCACAGAATATAAATGTTTGCATTCGTCTAGCTTTTGGAGTTAAAGGGACATCAATTGAAGTAAACTTTACTATTCTTTTTAACAAGCTATTCTCTTGTTCTTTTGTTAGCACAGTCTTTCTTCCTAAGCATTTAGTCATCTTCTCTGTCTTCAATTGTTTCCTCAATGTTCTTCTAGGCACTCCATAGTGTTCTGATTCTGCACGTTGAGATAGTTGTCCTCTTTGTACAGCTTTCATAGCGACTTCCAGACTTTCATCAGTCCAAAGACCCAGTTTCTTCTTGACTTCTGACCTTTTCAGAGGCCTTTAGCAACAAAATAAGTGACTATCACGATCAATCACCAAAAAATAAAATCATTCAGCCCTTTTTCTCTATTCCTTGCTAGAAAACTCAGGCCTATTCTCACGTATTTGCCCCTTGATATTGAAGTTTTATAACAAAATAGTTATAGAACATATAATAATTCAACAAAATCAATATTATGCATATATTAAACATTAAAGAATTCTAAATAATATATGTGTTATCAAGAAATATACTACAAATATTTATGAAGAAAATTTAACAATATGAAAAATTGAAAAATTGAAAAACGACATTAAAATGTTTAAATTAGACATAATAAAGAAACTTAATTTTTTTTCTTTATCACCCAACCTGAAAGATGTAACATTAATTTATGAACAGTTTGATACAAGTTTGCTTTTTTTAATATTTTTTATTATACACTAAATCACTTTTTGTAAACTAATGTAATCGGTCTCAATTAAGGGTTTAATAAGGCCCACCAAAAAAATTATTGGGCCCTGTTAGCCACTGAAGAATAAGTAAGATTACAACTAATTTTACGTAAAGTTTTAATTCAAATCAATTAAAACAATCTTAATTATAAAATTTTAAATTGAAAGATCCATTTAAATACAAAAACAATGTGAAAAGAACAAGATATTAAATAAAACTTACGAATTTTAACGTCGTAATTTTATAAAATGGAGAGACACAACCACCTCACACAAAGATCTCGGCCAAACTGACAAGATGGCGCCATTAGTAAATATCGATCCACTGAATTGTCACTGTACTGTAATTTTTGTGTGTGTAGAAATAACCCAACCAGCGCAACTGACGGTAAATGCTATTTTTTTAAAGCGGGCCTTATTTGCCTCAGGTACCTTATAAAAATAAACTTAGTAGAGCCAACATTGACAAAAAATAGTATTATATATTTAAAAGTCGACAGCATTGATACGACCTATTAAAAATATCAGCTGTAGAGAACAGCGTTGAGATATTACTTTCTCCGCACCGCGTTTTACTGCCCGTCAAAGCTACCTGTAGCTAGCTGTAGTTACTCTAATGAGGTAGGAATGAAGGTATAATTTATAGGAAACTGAAGTGGAGGGAAAGTGGGAAACTCTGTAAGGAAGAACACATTCATAACACCAGACCGATATTATAACCCTAGACTACCTTTACCAGAAAACCAGTGTTTACGATCATAGCATTTAGTCTGAATTCACAAGAATTCTGGTATTTTAAAATAAATTATGTGCATTTTTTTTAAAAAACTTTTGATTATACGCATAGTCCGACACCTTAGCTCAGTTGATAGCATATCTGGCTAGTGAACTAAGGCTCTCAGGTTTGATTCTCGGCGTGGCCAAAAATTTATCATTGATGAAATGTAGGTTTACCCATTCATAGTGATAAATTAACGACCGGGAACTGTATGTTGTGTCTGTCCTAGTCTTAAGATAAATTATAAGGCATATAAAGCTATGACAGCCGGTAGTGTAAAATATATGGCTTTAATATTATTATTAGCACCGCGTCTTACTACCCGTTCGGGTTATACGCACTTACGCTAATGTGTAATGGTAGGGTGATTGTGAGATGAAATGAAGGACCTACAGTTTAACGTGGAATCCGAACCACGGTGGCGGCCTGGCATTCCCCTATGGCTTTAATAAAAACTGGCACAGGCCACAGGCTGGAAACAGTAATGGATGTAAAGTAAAGATTATTCGTATATTCCGTTTTCCTGGAAAGGTAGCATGCTTACTTTGATTGGTCCCCCTGTGGTGTGGAAAGGGCCATAGTGTAATCCGTCAAGGTAAGACTGCCTGCCATCTTTCATGGTATACAGAGTGTAGAGTTCATCTATGGTGGAAGTTTAGGTAAGTCAGTGCTACCAGAAGCTTTAGTGCAAACATCGTCTGAAAGTATTATTAGAGTCGTTTGATAACACTTTTTTATTGACAACATAATATAGCTAATACAATAATTATTATTTCCAAATAAGTTGACATTAATTGAGATTATGTTTGCAATAAAGATCCTTTTGATAGTTGTCACTTACCTACCCTCTAACTGTAGATAGGATATATATATATAATCTGGCCTTGGCAATATTCTATAGCAATGGTATTCAATCTTTTCTGTCCGTGTACCCCCAGATATAATTTCTCTGAAACTATTTGGACTAGTGTGCCACTTAAGGACAAGCTGAATTTTGAACTCAGTGTGCCACCACTAATTTGTGTTTATTAATGAAAAGATGAATATACATATTTTTAGACCTGCGTCTTAATACTAATTCGGGTTATACACTCAACAACTGTTGAATATTATGATATGTAATGATTTACTCAAATCAAATTGTAAATATATTATTAATGCCGACATTTTAAAGAAGTTAAATTCATTAAATCGTCAAAGTGAGTGTCTTGTACAATATTAATTTTAATAGCTTAACGTAAAACGATTAAATAGCACTTTCAGTGAAAAATCAACAATAAATATTGATATTTATGCTAAAATCAAAAACATATAAATAATTATAAGCTTTTTTTTATATTAATTTGAAACGTGTCGGTGTATTTTGTTAGCTAAAATATTTATGTCCGGGTATCTTGTAGTTAACGCTAAATTTTGTTCCGATTGTTCAATTTATCAAAAAATACAGATATTAAATTGTACGTACTCTCTAAGATGTATTTGCATATCCCTGAGGGTATGCGTACCCCATGTTGAGTACCACTGCTCTATAGCAGGCGTTTCAAAATGGTGGCCTGATACATTATTCTGTGCAGCACAGAGACTTTTTGGTAAACCGACATACAATGCGGTCTGGTTCATCGTATTATAAACGTTTTAGATATACATAGTTTGGGATTATGATATTTGTAAATTGGTCACTGTTTGGGTAAATCTAACAAATGAGTTGGTGAACCCAATTTTTACGCTTTATTCACCAAAGATCGAGTCTTAAAACATTTTTAAATTTCGTATAAATATATGCAATTTTTTTCTTACATTAACATTTTCCGTAACCTATCTGTCCCGAATCCTAATATTAAGCTTGGGACATAAACTGCTTCTTCACTTTGGTTGACATCTTTTAGCTACTTTAGTTTTATTTACATACAATAAAAGTTGAAAAAAAACACCTAACCTATGTTTGTCCTAATTATCCTTCTTATTTATTTATATCTATCCTAATATTTGGTCCACCCCAGGTATATCACATTCCCGGTAAACTACCCCACACCCTCCTAAGCGGCGTCCCACCACTGTCACCAGTTGATACAAGTCCCAGTGAGGATGGACATACCCCTATCCGCCAACTTAAGAGGCGCCCTATCGGGGATTTCACTCCACCCACTATCTGCTATACCACCACCTATGGACTTTAACTAATTTAACCTAAGGATACGTAATAATTATTTTCTTTTGTAATTGTAATGAATGCCAGGCCTCCACCATGGTTCGGATTCCACGTTAAACTGTAGGTCCTTCATTTCATCTCACAGTCACCCTACCATTACACATTAGCGTAAGTGCGTATAACCCGAACGGGTAGTAAGACGCGGTGCTAATAATAATAATATAATAATAATAATAATAATAATAATAAAAGTAAACTTAATGCCAACCTAACCTAATTTGTCATTCCTTCTTGCGTGCAGGCTGCAGGGTCTTTACGTTGCTATCTCCGATCCATCTTCTGTACCAACCCAGAATCACGTACTTGTTACCAAGTGGGCTGGACCCTATGAGCGAGGAGGGAGGGGGGGGGGTTCTTCAGTCATCAGATGTTGCGACCTTAAACTCCCTAGCTGGTATCAGGGCTCTCCCGATTCGTCAGCAGTTCTCACTACTGGAATCCAGGGGACACACCTTCCCTCAGCTAGGCCCCGGATTGCCTGGAGATCCCTATCATAATCCACCCCGCCAGCCGATTGATCAGCTATCTCTGTCACATATTCGTCACGTATCGTCCGTATCTGTAGCTTCGATTCGTCACTGTCTTCTGTCGCGTCATTATCACTTACTGTCCTCTAATTTCGTTATTCGTCATCACGTCTTTCACGTCTCATGTTTTTCATTTCCGTTACATATTTGTCTTGTTAATGTTTGTATATATTATCCGCGATTGCATCTAGGAGACCCCACCGGTCCACGTCCCGTAGTATGTGATACACCGTAGTAGCTTTCAATGGAATCTGTAAATTCATTCTACTCGCCAATGACTCTGCGCACTCCAACACGACGTGGTCCAGCGTCATATCCCTTCCACAATTGCAGCTGCTTGAATACGTCAAGCCCTATATGGGCCATGTCCGGTAGTTAATTGTACCAAGCCTGGAGAGGGATGCAGGTGTTCCATTCCTATCCTTTCTGTAACACTCGGGAAATATCTCCTATGCTATTCTTCCTGCCACATATTTTCCAGATATTTACTAACTTGGGTTCTCGTTGCTATACCCTCTCTCGTGAGTTGAGCTACTTTCTCCATATTACCTCTCCTGATCCAATACAAGGCCGCTCTACTCATCTCCAGGGGCTACGCACAGGGCATCTGTGTTATAGGCCCCAGAGGGAATACTTCTCTGGAGGCTCCTGATATTTCTTCTTATCTGCTTTAACTGATGAACCCACGCGCTTGCCCCATAGCCCACGATTAGAGATCAACAACGTATGATGGTATAACCTGATCAACAGCACGGATTAAATCTACCCTGCCCTATGCTAATCCTGTTCGTTGTCCACAGAGCCCTTCCACATGCACTCTCCACGTGCGTCGTGAAGCCTCGCCTCTCATCCAACATGTTTACAGCACACAAGTGTGTAGTAGTTATCTCTTATGACAAGACACAAACCGCCTTGAGATAACAGCTTGCGTTAACGAGTTCTCCATCAATTACGAAAGTTATCAACACAAGATTTAAGGTCTTACACCCTTACTGCAAATAATAAAAAAGTGTTACAGTTTTGGTGTAAAAATAGGGAGTAGGTCTTAAAATATCATTTAGTTTTAAGATTATTTTTGTATTAAAAATTGTTTTGAAATAAAGATTTTTTTTATATGGTGACAATATTGAATTATCTGAAATGCAGCCCCATAAGTATTTTACATTTTCATTTTGTGCCTTAGCATCAGACGAGTTTGCCATGTCTGGTAGAGAGCGTTGAGGCATCATTCACTTCAGTCACTAACCAACTACCTTTGAGAAACATGAGTTTAAATTCTGACCCCCTTTTTAGTCTTAGCGTGTTGTTGAAGGAAAATGAGTTAAGGGTTATTTGGAGCCCACAAATATCTAGACATACTGCTATAATAACGTAACTTGTATTAAGAGCCCGTGTAAGTTACACTATCTCACTTGGTAGCGTGAATACCTGCTGTATTAAGAGTCCCGGGTTCTATTCCCAGAACAAATGAAAAATTATTGTTGAGGATTAAATTGATGACCTAAAACTTGTGTTTCTTCTAGAATTAATTTTAAAAAAAATCATATGTCAATCTGTTAGATTAGAAATTACACGTTAAAATATTACATAACTTTAAGAGAGTATTTAAAAAAAAAAATTATACCTTTTCGTGGGAAGATAACATAGGACCTTTGAATTAAAGTAGGGTCACAATACAGCGTGTAGAATCTGCTTGTATCAAACCAACTATGAAAATATAGGTGTGAACCAACATAAAAAATGTACAATACCGAATCGATACTCTAACAGACTGGTATGCACCTACCTTTAGAACGCTAATCACACATAATTCGTACCATATCTTTGTCAATAGATTGTGAATATATTTATATTTTTATAAATATATCAAGATAATTTAGATAGTCTTAATTAATTTTTTAAAGTGATATGAACCCTAATGAGTAGAGTGAATAACAAAACATCATGGTTAATCTTCTCTTGAAAAATATAAAATAGTTTCTGTCAAAACTATTCCCGATTGGGCATGTCGGGTTAAACCGCATTTTGCTACTTCGTTGAAAGAAGTATTATGTAAACATTTTGTAAGGTAAATTTCCAAAGGTTTGTGTGTGAGAGGGTGGGGGCTCTTATTCCCAACCGTTCGGATCATCTTCAGAAAATAACACACATTCTTAATGTGTTCCAGTTTTGGATGATGTTGATATTCCTCCTCTCAGCTCTATATTCACTCTACTCGACATGGAATGTGTATTTCTAAATTCGTTAAGTCTATATTCAGCTTATCGACGTTATATGGGTGGGGTTGCATCTCAAAGCACAGTCTTGTAATCCAACCCGCTCACCTTCCTCCTCTTTAAACTCTTGGGACTATATATCTACTTCCCCTCAATCAAAGTCTCGGAAATAATTGGTTCGCTCTATAAGGAGGCTTGATTAGTTACACCTGATGCTTCCCCTCTGTCAACTACTGAGACCTGAGCGCCCTCTCACCTTACTATAAAGGCTCGTCAATAAACAGTTCCCCTTGCTAGGTTGCTGGCTTACTTCTTGACACTTTCTTGTCTTACACGTCTACATACACACACTCACGCTCTCATCAAACTCTGCCCTTGCTAAACATCGATACATATATTTTTTAAACATTCATTTTATTGTTTATAATAGGAAGGTATATTATTAAAAAAATTCTACCTACATGCTTCCAAAAGATTTCATGTCAGTTTCATGAATAGTTTAAATTACCGACGTAGAAGACAATAATTCATACAAAATACATCAATATAAAAATAGTTACAAGGTTCCAATGAAAACTAAAGGTTGTACGGCAGTTTGTTTTATTTATTTAAGTATTTATATGTGTTATAACTGGCGAAATGTATCTGAATTAATGTGATTAATATTGGTAGTCATCAGAAATTGTCGCTATGTAGTGGTCAACAGACACTGTTGGCATCAATGAGGAATTCATTGTGTAATTTCACAGTTCATGATTTCATTACCTTTCAACAGACGAGAATAACTTAGTTTGTTGTTCAGTGAATTATATTATTTTACCTATCGTTTTGGATTGCATACAAATGATCACGTTAACATTTTCGACGCTATATAAATTCTCCGAGAATTTCAATATGGTCAGATTTTATGGCTTTGTCACTATGTATAAAATATAGCTCCTTTTAAAAGTTCTTATAATTTTTCATATAACAAACTTTTTATTTGCTAACAAATACCAGTTTTATCTAATTAACATGTTAAGTAATCAATCAAATGTGGAGTATTTTAATTTGAGTCAAAGTAACAACATTTTACTGTGGTATTTTAACTAACATTATAAGAAATATTATTTCCCTCCTATTTTAACGTGATATAGTAAGTGATGGAAAATTAAATAACCCATTGACACTAAATATTCTAATAATAAAGAGGAGAGTGGTAGATAGGCTGGAATTAAGCACCAATAATTGTACTAAGGGTTTCTTTCTCCCTTCCTCATAGTTTCCACAGTAGTACTTTTCCACTCTCCCTCCAGACCACTGTGTGTGCAGTTCCTCTTAGATACATTTATCTTATGTGCAGTGTGTCTTACAACCCTTTAGGGTAACCTGCAATTTTACTCTATTGTGATAGAAATAAAGAAGCTTGAAATTAGAATAAATGTACTCTCATTTGCATTATGAAAAAATGGGAAGCCATTTAGTAAAAACACCTGAGGTGCACCCTATTGGGAAAATAGTGATATATTTTTATTACATGCACTGCACATTTTTCATTTTATCTTTGAGTGTTTTACATACATTTTAAGATGTTATTTTTAAGCAGTGCATCTTACTACCCATTTGGGCTATACGCTTATATACTAATTATGCTAATATATTAGGGATAAGGAAGGCTAAATTTAGAGGAAGTGAACCCTCATTTATGTAGAGAGACAATGGGAAAACATTTAGAAAAAAAACATCCTCATTAGGTCTACACTCGACTAAGATCAAACCACGATCTCCCAGTCATCAGCAGTCTAGTATATTGCGAGTATAGCGCCACGCGGTCATGAAGTGGGTTATATAGGAATTTAGTTAGTAGACCTACAATTTGTCTGTAATCTTCACAATGATTGAAATAATTTGACAAAAATTATATATCCACTTATTGATTATAAATGTATATTTAAATATTATAATGGGTGATTTTAATGATACGTTGAAACCTTTATAATGTATACACATTTTCTGAGAAATAAAAAATTCTCGAAGTTTTAGGGTATTGTTATGAAAATAAAGACTTTATAATGATTTTTCAGATTCAAGCATCTTTAGTTAACTAATATTGATAAATACGAATCAAACATACTCTTTATTTAAACAGTTTTATATTTAAAATTGAGCAAGTTACATAACTAAACTAAATAAGTTTCTTTATAAGTTAACATTCCCAATGTTCTTTTTTACTAAATACTAGAAATCCCTCATGGCGTTGGCCTTGATCCACCAAAATTGGTTAAAAATAGCCTAATTCATAAGCTTATTATAAATTTAAAAATCCGGCTTGAGGTGCATTTGGACCCCCTTACATCCACCTATGTTAAACTGTTCAGATATATGCATGCTGTAGATTTGGCTGGGCATCGCACACAATCAAATACTTCCTTTTATGATTATAGAAGATATCTTGTACACAAGAACGAACAGGAAAGCAAGACAGATGATTACATAACGGTTTTTGCTACAAATTCATGATATTATTATTATTAAGAATTGAACCAACCTTTCTACGTTTCTAGAGCTAGTAGTAGATGTAAAAGTGTTCGTTCCGATGTTTAGCATAGTCATTAATTGTACAGAGCTTAGAAGTTTGGATTTTGTTTCAGAATATGAACACCAAATTGCATTCATCTTCATTTTACTCCAGTCATGGAAATAAATTGGTATAAAAAGTTGGTTTAGAAACGTTAAAAAAAACAAAAAAAAAACATTCATCTCTCGTCTCGTCTGTTAATAGTAATAAATAATCTAAATGTACATAATGTGTGTTTCAAAATGTAAATTTTAGTTTAATTTTTTTAGCCTTTATCAAATATGAGTGACATTATTTTGGTAAAATCTGAGAAAAAAGTAATGCTCAAACAAAGGTCCTACTATTAATAGATACCCAATCATGGGTACTACTATTAATAGATACCCAATCATGGGTACTACTATTAATAGATACCCAATCATGGGTACTACTATTAATAGATACCCAATCATGGGTACTACTATTAATAGATATCGAGGTTCAAAAGGAGATTAATATGTTCACAGCAAATAAATAAAATCCAATGTTGACAATTCATTAAGATACTATAAAACCTTTAAGAACTTACAAAATTGTGCAAGAAAATGTTATAAAGTTCTCTATTATTTGTTGTTTACTTAGTTTTATAAAGTGTTTGACCTTTTTTTTTTTTCATTTTTGTAGTTTTGGGATGCGTCGTATCAGATGTGAAAGTTTGGGGAAAAGAAATACTTCCCTTATAACGTTTGGCGTGATTGTACACACAATATTGTGCAATAAAGTATTTTCACGTTTCTTGATAAGAATTAATAAAAGATTTTTTATTATAAATAGACCTACACCTTTTCAATGATAAGCAATTTCATATCAAAGACTTACGGAGATATATTTTAATAATTAGAATTTACGCTTCAGTGTGGCGGCCTTAAATTCATTTTTACAAAAAATTGAGGGTAGTCATTTTATTTGGAATATTGATCAAAGCTTAGGAATGAAATTTAATCAAAATTGTTACAGCCGATATTGATAAAATCGATTTTTCTCTTTTCTCATTAAGGAAACTACCCTTGATTATAGGGTTGGATATCCAATTCCCAAAATCCCTCGGGGTAGCCCTATGAAAACCCTAGATACCACGTTTAAACCCAATCGGTAAAATAGTTTATGTTCTAGCGCGAGGTACAGCAGACAAACAGATAGACAGCAGACAAACAGATTGCATTGCGAAAACAACATTTTTGGATTTGGTGGAGGATGAAACGTCTTGACTTTTTTTTTTTTTTTTTTACGATCACAAGAATTTCTCTACCTGTAATGTAGTGATAAAGTAAAAAGTTATAGTGCGAGCACTACGCTCAGACAAAATACGTTCCAAATTAAAGACTGGACGTGTCAGCCATTATGGAAAAACAAACATGGTGGGAATAAAGTATATACTATTGTGGCATTATACGGTGATTCACACCCTTGTCCAGCCACCAAACATGCTCTTTACCCTTGTAAAACATTAAAATAAAATCACTGATGAGTTTGACAGCCACAGGCGTTTAGTTTTGAGAAGTAAACATTTTGTCCCTTCTGCTTAAAAGACCTGTCGTTTAGCGGTAGCTCTCTTGTCATTATTCGCTTTTGTTCTAGTTAATTTGTGAAACACTTATTGTTATTTACATTTAAAAGGAATTGATTAATTTTTGACAAGTGACTGGTGATCGAAATATCTTCTAGAAACAAAAATTAAAACTACTTGCTGCTTGTCGTGAATACACAAGTTACATGTAGCTTGAAAAAATTTGTCCCTTTGTGAAATAGGCTGCAGGTGCGAATAAAAATGTATTTTAAACAACACACGTGTATTAAATAGTATTTATGAGTTAATAATGTCCTGAGAGATTAAAATTATAGATTAATTTCTGAATATAATAGTGAATTGGTTAAATTATATTTTGAGATTATTATGAACATAGATTTTATAACCATCATGTTGATGTAGATATATGATTGTATTTTAATAGATTTAAAATATATTGACTTGAATTTATTTAAAATTGTTTAAAGCCGATTTCATGGGCTATGAGAATATATTCACGATAATGTTCAAACTAGAAATCGAGCTTTAAGGACATGCACTAGTGGTCACGTTGCCTTAGGTATCAGGCTCTAGATAAACTATCCTACTTGTGACGATGGATTTAAAGTTTTAATCTCGCCCGGGTGACCTGGAGGTGATGAGAAATATAATTGTGGTCTTTCCATGCAGTTTCCACGCTAATGCGGGTGCGTTCTATCAGAATGACTCATTTCTATCCTTTAAAATAGCAATCATATATTTTAAAACTTACTTGTAAAAAAATTAAATAAAAACAGCATGAGTGAAATAGTTTGATCATATTATATTAATTGTATGTCAGCTTTTTTTGTATGTTTAATTAATGGTAGAAATATTTCATTCGCATCTACACCCCCACACCCGCTCTCCACCAACGTATAATTACGTTTTCATGAATCCATAGCAGCTACTATGCGAATATCTTGCGGCATTAATTTTGAATTAAAGGTATATAAATATATTTTCTGTTTGACGTTTAATAATATTTGTTAGTAATTTATTTTTAGAAGGATTTATTTAGTTGAGTAAACTAATGATATAATTGTATTTTGTAACTCATATGCTACTGCTAGTTGTTATATTAATTGATATGTCATGTATTTAATTAGATTCACATGAGTTAACAACAAAATAACTATCAGAGTGGTACAATATATAATTGTGGGGGCCATCTTGGTGACATGCGGGGTCACGGAGAGGATTTAGGGCCTTTGAATAAGAACACATACAAGGGAATGTCACAAGTGTTTTGAGTTGAGATGGACAGAAGAAGCAATCAATGATGAGAGGGATTTGTGTCAAATGGGATGGTCTGACTGTGGGAGTTTATATACGCTGAGTAGTGTGGTCCGAAATCACACAAGGCCCGATAAAAGACCTTTTCTGTATTGTTCTCGTTGTTCATTTAAGAGTGGCAAGTGATTTCAACAATAGAGAGAGAGCCGCGGAACACCTTAAACTAGTTTGATTATAGTACATATACCTCCGGCAACTAACCTAAGGGTTTGATTTAACTATAATAACAAAAATAACAAAATTGTAATTTATAAATATAGGACATGATTCGCTTCGGTGGCCGACAGGTCTAAGATGTCACTCTCGTGTTGGTCTGGCCTGCTGAAGACGGGGAAATCAGGGCTTGAATCCCGGTTGAGTCTACAGAGTGTGATTTTTCTTAAAAGGTTTATCACTTTTCTCCAACGCAAATGCCAGTAGATTACTTCGAAAATACTTCATTTCTCATTCTTACCCCATTTGAGAAAATTATCCTAAATTCGTATAGTCTGAAAAGATAGTAAGACGAGGTGATAGTATACTTTATATATTGTAAACACAGACTCACTAACTCATAAGACAGTTAAGGTGTCATATAAAGTGCTATTTTAGATTTAAATGGGAATTAAAGGCACATGAAATAACATTAGATCATATTTGGGATTATGTTGTAGCGATATGAGTGGAAGGGGATTGACCTCCAATTCAGAGTGAGGCACCTGCTAGATATAGGAGACGGGCTACTTTTCCGTGGGCCACCCTGTATTTATGTATACACGCGCTACAACATAATCCCAAATATGATCTAATGTTATTTCATGTGCCTTTAATTCCCATTTAAATCTAAAATAGCACATTATATGACACCTTAAGTGTCTTATGAGTTAGTGAGTCTGTGTTTACAAACGAGTTTGTTTTATTCTAACACATAGTTTTAACATAAAGATATCCACTTGTATACATAACAAAGGGGCCATTTGAGAACGATTATTGATTTTGTGGTGTATGAGTAGATACTTAATTTAGTAAGGAATAACAGGGCAGTGCGTAGAGCTGAATATGGAACGGATCACTTCTTATTGATATCGGGAGTAGAGTTGGATAGGAATTTTGTGAGGAAGGAATGTAATAGTATTAATAAAATAAGAGTAAAATGGAAAAATTGCAGGATACAGTATGAGAGTGCGATAATTTTGTGTGAAAAATTAACTTTACAAAATATGAATGGAATGTTGAAATATATGCGGTGGCGTAGTTAGCTAAAGCTACGACTACAATAGGCCGGTCCGCACCGCACCGAATTTCTATCAAGTGGCTGGTTACACTTGCCGCAACGTACCGCACCGGATGTGAAGGAAGGATCGAAATTATGCGTGTGCATGGCACTCCCGCAAGTAGTGTTGTGGAAACCGTGCAAGAGCAATGTTGTACGTGTTCGAGCTCCAGCAACGACAAAGAATTTCTTCTCACCTGAAACATTAATTTTGTTTCCTATTTCTTCCCAAATGTTTACTCTCGCCCCCATTGTTCATATACCTCGAGTTTGATTGGTCATAGAGTACTTTGTACTCTTGTAAATAAAATATCAGTATCTCGTCATCCATCTCTTTAAAACGCACTTTATTTTTTAAATAGTAATAAGCGAACAAACTTAACCAACAGTTCACCACAACTATCCATAGTGCCCTGTTTCGTGGCCGGTATGACGACACGGTTCGGGAACTACCGAACATTTACGGAGTCACCCGATGTCCTCGATATTCGGGAGTAAGTGGCTACACTACCCCGGCCCGTCCAGTAGCACACCGCAAAATTGCGGATGAATGCTCTCTCGACAATTCGTCCGCTCCTGTACGGTGCGGAAAGGCGCGGACCGGCGTAGTGTAGCCACTTGCATTGAAATTACACGCTAGTTTAGCAGTTGAAGTGGTATCGACAGAGGCAAAGATGGCAGTATATTAAAATGTGTTAAGCCCAACATTTGTTTTATGGGTGTGAAGCATGGGTTCGTCAGGTGAGACCCAAGAACATAGTAAATGCGGTTGGAATGAGATATCTAAGAGATGTGGACAGAGTCAATAATGAATGGGTGCTGAAGGAGTGCGTTTCGAAAGGGAATCCAACAGGTCAATGTTAAAGAAGCGTTTTACGTTGGATTAAGGAAGGGGTAGGTCATGTAAGACATGGCCAACTGTTGTTGACAAATGTGTGAAAAAGAGAAACATTAGGATTTAAAAAAATAAAAGAGCATGTATGACTCAGTGTTTTAATTTTGTTGAAACGAAGGGAGTATGCACGGATAAGAAAGCGTGGAGAAAGCTCATGAAAACAGCCTGATATATATATATATATATATATATATATATATATATATATATATATATATATAATGCCTAAAGTGTTTTTTCTAGCAAAATAAATTAAATAATATACACATAACTATTACGTTTTATGAGTGCTACAACATAGCATAGTTATCACTCAGTTAACCATGGGAGTGAGAAAGGCTTTTAAAAATGCATTAATTTTTCTTTATAAAGTGAGAGCTGTACTGAAATAATTTATAAAATATAATGCTATAATATTACTAGTTCATCCCTGTGACTGAACTAATACTTGAGGGGTGGGGGGTCTCAGGTTTGAACCTAGGTGCTTTCTGAAGTCTTCTAATCTTTTCTATTCATTCACTATCAATATGACAATACAACTAAATATCTATAATTAGTTTTTGATAACATAATGTTAGAGTTCACGTCAAATACTCCTTGTAAATTAATTAATTAAATCCTACAAAAACACACACCTTTCTGCTCGTTGAAAGCTATTCACATTTCTCTAGCCTACTGAACGAACCTTAGTTAAACCTACTAAAAAGTCTGTGAGTTACAGAACAAGATTCTCTAAAGGCAAAGTTTCATTTTCTCAGAAGCTCAAGTCTATAATTAATCCTGGTAGAAAACAACTTCTAAGTACCTCCGACTAAACCATGTTTTCCTTGTACATCTCATTTCAACGTGAAGGCCTTAGAACTAGAGAACGCAGTGGAAACTCATGTAGATTTTTCATGAGTTGGGAAAGTCATACTTTCTACAACAAGGAGCGAAAAAGAAAGTAAGAATTCTTGAAACATTAAAAGTGTGATTTTGGTAATTCTGTTTACTTTTTGTGATTTGTAATAAAGTTTTTGTATCGAAGAATGTAATTGTGTTCTGCTCAGCAACGACTGAGGAGTGAAAATAAAAGATGAAAGTCAAGACTCATTGATAGCAAAGTTTAGGGTTTTAATCAAAAACAGCCACCTCTGGGTTCAACATTTGCCAGCATCACTCTATATTGTTGTGCGTAATTTTACTCTAGGACCCTTTACCAGCCCTACATTTGATTACACCGTTATTAATTAATGTGTTATTATATAACACTAGACAAAAATTATCCATCAGTAGTAACTTTAGGCGATAGTCAAAATTAAATCTAGCTTGTGTCACGTATTGTGAAATATATAACCTAAAATGTATTACATTATTTAAAAATTTGGTAAAGAATGATAATCAAACAAAATAGTTGATCACTAATCTGTACTTCTATTATATTTAATAGCATAATTTAATCACAACTTGTGAATGTGAGGAATGCCAGGCCTCCACCGTGGTTCTGATTCCACGTTAAACTGTAGGTCCTTCATTTCATCTCACAATCACCCTACCATTAAACTAGCGTAAGTGCGTATGACCCGAATGGGTAGTAAGACGCGGTGCTAATAATAATAATAATAATATAATAATAATAATAATAATAATAATAATAATAATAATAGCATAATATTATTTTTTATATTTAAATTTTATGGATTGAAAATAAAACCAAAGTTGTTAAAAAATATATAGTTTCAGTGAAGATTTTTTTGTTGTAAACATGACTATCATAAGTATTAAATATATGATTTTTTATTAATACATGATAGTTCAGATAATAAGATTTAGTGCTGGCAAATTGATTGATAGCAAAAATTGAAAATGTATTTATATTTTAGCACTGCCTCTTACTACCCGTTCGAGTTATAAGCCTATGTACTGACTACACTAATGTGTTAGGTATTGGGACTAGAAAGGTTTAATTTAGAGGAACTGCTCTGGCATTTGTGTGGAGAGAAAGTGGAAAATCCTTTATGAAAAACATCCCTCAGTGCACCCAACCAGAATCAAACCCTGATCTTTCTGTCTTCGGCAGTATAGTCTATTGAGAAAGTATCTTCTTAAATCATGTGGTTACCGAAGCGGGTGCAAATATAATTTAATGATAAATCATCATGTACTGACTTTATTTATAAAGTAAAATAGATACCATTTTCAACCCTGATAATAGTTAGTTAAAATATGAAAATTGATAACAGACATGCCAAACATTTGGCCCAGGATCCATATGTGACTAATGTATACCTATGAAATTGTGTGGCGCCGGAACTTTTGATAAACCAACATACAATGAGGCCCGATTCATGTTATAATAAAAGTTGTAGCAATAAAACATTTATTATTTAAGATATTTGGAAATTAGTCTTTATTTGGTAAAATCCGTCAAGTGAAATTGATGTAAAGAATTTTCCCTCTTTACTCACCAAAGATCGACTCTAAAAAAAAGTGTGTAATTTTCTCACCAAATATGTGCAATGTTTGTTAGTACTAGTTTGTTAGCGGTTGTTTTGTTTTATTTTACTAAAGAAACTTACAGGTGAGAGACAAAGGCTACGGACACACATTTGCCAACATTTATCTTGATTCACCACAAGATTTAAAATTCATTCATGCTGCGAATATTTATGTATTATTATTTCTATAAAAATAATAAAACTAGTTCTAAGTCTTAGCGTTTGAAGATTTTTAATTTTCTGTTTGTAATAACACGGATTATAAAATTGAGTTCTTCTATTTCAACTGGTGATAGGATTGAAATATTTAAATTCAGTTCTCTTAATATTTTCAATTTTCAATGTGGCCCTTAAGATCAAATGAGTTTGAGATATCTGATTTAGAGGGTTTACTATATCAATGTCATAAAATGTAGAAAAAATATCCCTAGAGCTTTAACCGTAAATACATATTTCTAAAAAATATTTATTAAAATAGAATAAATAAATTGTGTCAAAACCCTTAAAAAAACCTAATGTTTTGAAAATATATTTAAAATGGGTTTGGTTATACCAACACCTTGCTCATTTGATAACGCTTGCTCAAATGAGGGTTTCAGCTTCTATTCCTGCCATGACCGAAACATTTATCACTGGAAAAATAGAGGATTTCCTTCTCAAATTGATGAATTAACTTTTAGGAGACTTTTCTTGTGTTAGTTTTATACATATTTTTTTAGCGCCACGTCTTACTACCCGTTTGGGCTTTACGCTAACTACGCTAATGGGCTAGGGATGAGGAAGTTATAACTAAGAGGAAGGTACTCCCATTTTCGTGGGGAGAGAGTGGGAAACAATTTAGTAAAAATCACACTCAGTACACCCAACCGGGATCGAACCACGAATCTCCCCGTCGTTGGCAATCCAATCTATTGTGATAGTGATGCCTTAAACCATATGACAACCGAAGCAGGTGATTCTATGATTAAGCTAGTTTATAAGTCATATATGATATAACCTGTTGGTTTAGAAAGATCACGCTAAATAAAGAAAATTATATATAAAACATTATTTGGTTTGGGTCGAGTTAAATAAATAAATAAATAAAATACATTTTACTCAATAATAAAACGCGAATTTCTTCTCCACCCATAAATATATCTCGTATATTTAGAAAAACTTTTTGCTAGGGTGGTCAATAAAGCCCATTAACAGCAGGATGTACAAAACTTCGTTCATAAAAAAGTAATACAAGCCATGTTTGTGAACCTAGGCCCTTGTAGCTAAGCCCAACGTAAACAGCTTACGACGACACACTACACGACAATCTTTCTTCATTGTCATAGAAATTGAATATTAGATCGAAAGGCACATAGAGAGGACTAAAGAGCCCCTATGTATAAGCCATTACACGTACCATAGTACTCGGAACATGAGCTCTCGGAATGTTTACTTTCGATAACGTCGTAGATGATCTATTTTAGAGAGTGCTTGGCTTTGGCCAATAAAGCCATATAAACCGAGCGTGAGGGGCAGTAGAAATGTAGGGATGTTTAGTCGATATATGGGGGGTCATGAAAACACCGCATGGCACTAAACACCTGGAAGGGTCAACTCCCACAATACACTGCTCAAATAAGATTTACAATTATTGTTTAAAGAAGTTATTAGCAAGTTATGGTTCTGACACAGATGAAGTGAACCGGTGCAAAAGTAATATAATATTTAGCACCACGTCTTACTACCCGTTCGGGTTATACGCTTTAAGTACTAATTACGCTAATGGATTAGGAATTGGGAATGTTGAATTAGAGGAAGTGAAGCCGCATTTGTGCAGAGGGAGAGTGGAAAACCATTTAGGAACCCCCCCTCCCCCCAATTCACCCGACCGAGATTCGAGCCTCGATCTCCCCGTCCTCAGCAGTCGAGCTCAACACGACAAGCGCGTTAGCTAACTACGCCATCGAGGCGGTTGAATGAGATAATAATAATAACTTATACCTTTACATCGTTTATGCTAAAAATTGAATGGGTGTGCCTGTCACAAATATATTCTGTTTGCCTGCAAGAAAGGAAGGTTTAATTCACCCACGTACTGCTTGACCGCCAAAACGTGATTCTGAGTGTTTAATGCACCCTAGTACAGATTTACTGTCAACAAGTGAGTGTCCTTACAGACTTGGCTCGTGGGATACAATTCAATTCCCGTGGATCTTCAAGAAGGCTCCACCAATAGTAAGTCAGCTCTGAACGGTTTATCTTTTCCATATAATCATGTCAAAGATTACATTTTCACTTAAGAATTATCGTAGCCCAATGGAATGGATATCCTTTTAAAGGATAGTATTTTAACAAAGTTTTTTATGTAGGGTACATAAATAGCTACCAACAGGACATATTTGTTTATATGAGTGTCAAATCTCCTTGCACTGGGTTATGAAACCAAAGAGAAAGTGATGGCCTATAAATTTTATACTGCGGACGATAATTCTATAAGCTGGGAGATGATACTTAAAAAACGTCAAGCACGCTACGCACCCACAGTCCGGACATACCATATTGTACCATATGGCGGACCCTGGCCAACTGCAGGGTGTTTAAAGACCCAATGAAGTGAGTGACCTTTCGACCACCAGCGCGAGTCTTTCTTTAGAATTTACATAAGCCCCCCCTAAGTACCCAGCTAAATGGAAACTATTTTATTAAAACGTGTGAAAATCACATTATAAGACTATATACAAATAAACTTAACATACACTTTGACACAGTTATCATGGGAAGACAGGGGTTTAACTCTAATTAAGGTGGTTTTACATTATATGATTTTAAATGTGATTTTATTAACTTATTTAAATATATATACTTTATTAAAATATAGTTTTTTCATCCTATGTCCTCAAGTATAAAATGTGGACAAGCCGAACAGAAAATAATAAACACACCAGTAAAAATATGTATTTCAGATAATATTTATAATGTTACTAAACAAAACAGATCGCTTACGAATATAGAGTTAAACCCTAAAGGTTAATGGGGAAAGAACCTTTAAACTTCCACCAACACAGTTCTCTTCTAAAATGGTAAACTAAATATGGTATAAGGTCAGAGGTTAGTCTATTCTCAAACTGTAAAACTTTCTTAATTCATTTGAATAAGGAATGGTCAATTTGAATGAACGAGCAGTTAAGCTAATGCCTCGTTTTTTACCACCAAATTCTTTATCCAAAATTCATCGAACGAAACATTTACTTGAGACTTTTTAATTACCCGTAGAGCTGGTTCAGAGTTAACGCGTTCGGCTCACTTTGTCTCTTAACCGGGAGTTTGAAACTTGAGTTCTAACCTAAGTCACGAGCACTAAGGATGCCTTTCTAGTCAAAATAGAATTTCATTCTTACTTTGACGAATGCTGGCACATTTTCTCTAACCAGTGTTAAGATAACCATTTTGGATATGATTTTCAGTACAAAACAAACTGGGTTGGATACATCCTTAGGAGCAATTGTCTTCTGTACGACGTCATAGAAGAAAAGAAGAAATTCTGGGGACTGAAGGAAGAGGCAGAAGACAGGGCGCATTGAGGCTCTAAGTTAACTGACAAAAGGAATGGATCTGTCGTAAGATAGAACACCTAATAATAATAATAATAATTACTGCAATGAAAAACTCTTAAAACTAGATTCAAATAGTAAACTATAAACTGTCTAGTTTAAAAAAAGTATCTATACCTCACGTGTAATCTGTGTCTAGGCTAGAACAAAGCTTAGAAATAAAATATCACATCTATCAACACTTATCAAACTTAGCACGGTGGTCAATATTCTTCTTCTCTGGTATTATAAGCCAAAGTTTTAGATAATAGTGCTTTGTAATAACCTAAAAATTATTATAATCAAATTATACTATTTAAAACTGACCAAAATAAGTGTTTTACAGTAGATAAATAAAATATAATGTCAAAAAATGAAAAATTAAATTGTAATTTATTTAAACCAAACTTAGTAAAAGTATAATGCTCTAATAGCATATGCTTACAAATATTTTTAATGGATTCATCAATCACTACTCAATTTTATTAAATGTGGCTAAACTTTGAGGAAAAAATAAAATAAAGCTATTAGAGTAGTTACCTAAATAGCTTAAAATGTAATTAGAAATAATTAGCTAGTGGTTCCTGGTTTAATTACTAGCATAGTTTTAAAATTTATAGTTAGTAAAACTTTGGTTTCGTTTTTCAAAGTGATGAATTAACGTCAGAGGGAAGGAGAAGTTTTCATGCATGTTTTAAATTTAGATTATTTTTATTAGACGTGTGCTGATATAATTAGTTGATTATTAGAAAGTGCATGACCT
This sequence comes from Timema cristinae, assembly GCA_039000515.1. Lineage (NCBI taxonomy): Eukaryota > Metazoa > Arthropoda > Insecta > Phasmatodea > Timematidae > Timema > Timema cristinae. Next base: position 133,567,292 of record JBCFYV010011172.1, read on the forward strand.
AAATACTAATCCTCCCTGGTAAAAATGTATCAATTGTCTGAACATGTCCTCATGCCCCATATGAAGCGACCCATTAGGCGACAATTAATGTCAACCCCTCATTGGATCTCAGTGACCTGGCGGTCTAGGGGTAAGGTGTCGGACTTCTGTGCTGGCGTCCGGGGTTCAATCCTCGGTCCCGGCACAGATGTATATGATTACCTAACCCTTCCTTCACCTCTGACAGGACATCTTGTGAATGTGGGGAATGCCAGGCCTCCACCGTGGTTCGGATTCCACGTTAAACTGTAGGTACTCCATTTAATCTCACATTCACTCTACCATTACACATTAGCGTAAGTGCGTATAACCCGAACGGTTAGTAAGACGCGGTGCTAATAATAATAATTGTTGGATCTGAACCTTCCGGGCAAGCATACACTTAACTTTGTCATTTGAAGGTTATTACCAATCAAATGTTAAAATATCACTGACTATTTAAATGAGTTTAGAAAAAAAAAATATTTTCTAAGTTTTCCCTTTCTCACTGGTGAATTGACTGTCAAGTTAGTGTTGTATTTGTTCAAGTGTTCAGTTTATTTGTAAGTCGTGCCCTGATATAATCATTTGGTTCAGAAAGTGAACTTTCTGTATCGGTACCACTGGGTATATAAACAACAGCCAGTTCACTTGAATATGTCAATTTTAAAACATCATAATCCTAGCTCAGTCGATAATATGGGTTTCTAATAATCTAGATGTCACGGGTTGGATTCCAATGGCGTTCAACATTGTTCCGCGTCGGTGATCGCATGGGCTAAGGCATCAATCTCGTAATAGCCTGGACTTCCAATGTCGGGGAGAAACCCCGGTATTAATGAACTGACGATTGTTGTTCCTAAGTTGTCCCTCCCTCTCTCTTTGCTAATGTGAGTTAACTTACTCTAAATTCAACCTTCATCATCCTGCCTGAACGAGTAGTCAAGACATTGTGCTAAAAGAAAAATCAAACACCTGCATCAGTGGCCGCAAGGTCTATGGCGTCACTCTCGTAATAGAATAGACTGCCAATGACGGGAGGATCGGGGTTCGAATCCTGTACTGGTGTATTGAGAGTTTTTTTTTCAAACTGGTTTTACACTCTATATCCACGCAAATGCCAGCACACCTCCTCTGAATTCAACATTATCCATCCCTAGTACAGTAATGTAATTAGTACAAAGGCATAAAGCCCAAACAGATATTAATATGCACTGATAAAAAATATAAAAAATAAACCCAAACAATTCCTTCATCAAATGAAATTGTATATGTTACGTGGGGACAAGTATTACATGCGTTAATAATCTATGTGACCCGCCTCGGTGGCTTAGTTGGCTAACGCGCTTGTCGTGTTGAGCTCGACTGCTGAGGACGGGGAGATCGAGGTTCGAATCTCGGTCGGGTGAACTGGGGTGTTTTTTCCTAAATGGTTTTCCACTCTCCCTCCACGCAAATTCGGGTTAACTTCTTCTAATTCAACCTTCCCAATCCCTAATCCATTAGTGTAATTAGTACTTAAAGCGTATAACCCGAACGGGTAGTAAGACGCAGTGCTAAATAAAAAAATAATCTATGTGTTAAAATACTTAAAAAGTAAACCATAGAAATCAAAGCTGGTATGAGAAGCTTGTTTGTTCTAGCTTGAAAGGTCGTGGATCAAGCTCAGATTGAATTAATTGGGATCAGTAATGGTTGGTGTTAATGGCCTCATCAACCCCATTGTCAAGTTATTCTAACTCTAGTTAAATGTTAGTCAGAGAGGGAGATTTTTTCCCACATTAGTAACAACATATTTTTTTCATACACCACTTTTTACCAACTGTCTGGGTTACACGTATGTATATTAATTATAATACTGTGGTAAGGACGAGGATGGAATAGTTCAGAGTAAATGTACACACATTTGAGTACAGGGGATTAAAAAAAACATTTTGGAAATAAAAACCCACACACAGCCAGAATTTGAACTCCAACTTCTCCATCATTAGCATACCAGACTAAATGATATTGGACCTCTGTGCTGGTAAACCATTTGTTACTCTTGATGTGTTTTTTATTATTCTGGTAAAAACTATTCCCTCTCCTACCATCATTTGCCTGGAGAGGATTGGAGGGGATTGAACCACAATCTTATGAGTTAGGTAATGAACATGCGTTAATCTACAGCCTATTTGATTTCTATAATTAGATGACTAAAGCGTAAGGACATTATCTTATAAGCCTCTTAAATTTACATAGTAATAGTAATACGCTATTCTATTAAAAACAATAGTAATAATATTTCATAACCGTTGTATTTCAATGTATTTCATCACTCTATCTTCTTTGTAAGTAAGTAAGCAAGTATGGAAGGAGAGAGTGGTGCAATACACGGATCATTCGAGAAGGTAGAAATCCTCTTACTTACGTCTTAAAGATCGGAAACTCTACCCACAAACACACTCGACTGAGATTTGGTGAAGGCGACGCGCTTAGTTCGCGTTCTTTTCTTCAGATCAATAATGATATTAAATATATAATGTGTTGATATTTCATGATTGATTTCAATTTTAATCTAATAATAGTTCACACTCACATACCCGCGAGTAAGAGACAGGTCATGGTTAGTAATAATAATAAAACCCAGAGTTTTACGATCGTCAAGACGGGTTTGTACAAAGGTTAATATTAGGGTGCCATCAATTTAGGTATATAATACTCTTCATATTAGAGAAACAAACATTCTTAAAGCTTCTAACCAAATAATGTGGTCATCAAAGCTAGCACAACGGTAATAAACATAAAATTAATAAAAGAAATGCAGTTTATCTGATAACGCTAACATTATATAACTAAATTGATGGCATGAAATAAAAACATTTTAAAGGCGTGCTATTTTCTATTCACATCAAGAGTAACAAATGGTTCTCCTGTTAGTATTCCAGGGAAAAAAAAACCCTCCCTCCCCCTTCTAACCCAAAGAGAACGTTTCGTGCATCAATTTCATCCCTTCCATTGTGGATCTAAGGACGACCACGTTGATCCTATTGAGTTGGTGTCGAAACGAGAGTTGTAAGGAAATGAGGAGTAGATGAGGTTAGAAGGAAAGATAAAAAAAAAGAATGTGTAGACATAGACAGAGACAGAACCAGATAAAGAGCTGCTGGTGTATCTGTAGCATTCAGCCGTCACTTTCCCACACCCGTCTTACCCCTCTTTAAATAGGGGTTGGAGGGAGGTAGTCGTAGTGTTGTCTTAACCGGAACTTACTCGTCCGTTGTTGGCCCTGTTTTGTTATCTCTTCTCCTGAGAAGTTCCACCACCCGCCTTGCTAAACCACATTGCACACGGGTAATGGATGGAACAAAGAACTTTTTTTTTTCTAAAAATAAATAAATATTCTTTTGTACTCTGAACTCCCTATTATTAGAATGGATCTAATTAATTAGATTTTATGACTACTCTTTACAGATAACTTTTTGATATATGTTTTAAAACTTCCAATTTGACTAAGCGAGAGTGAACCTCCTTAATATTTTTTTGGCAGATGGAGTTGGTGTTAGCATTCAAGTTCGCTTACTAGTTCAGCTCCCCTTTTATTTTCCCAAGTTTAAGAGGAGGCTTCAACTCTACAAATAGTGAATACACAGTCTATCTTCGTAAATTCCCTTTTACATTATTTGAGATACTGTAAGCAAATCTCATTATTATTTTTTATTTTGTTTCATTCAGATTAAAGCAGATAAAGGCTATGTGTTTTACAGTTATAATTTATTTATTGTTTACTGATTGAATGTTCTACCCAAATCCATCTACTTTGAATATTACGTAAATCTACTCACCTTGTTGAAAACCAAAATAGACACAGTAGTGAAAAGTGATATGTATCAGAACTAACAAATATATCTAATTTGAATTGTTAATAGATCCCTTTCTTGTTTTCCATTTTGCATTCGTAAATTTGCTATTATTGTCCTCTCCTTCTATTACTCTATCTTGAGGCCTTGTACGCTACCATTAGTAGATTAATTTTTCTTTCTAAATTACCTTTAATTCATCTTAAACAAAAAGGGTAGTTGTTGAATATTGATAATTCATCCAACATGTTCCGCTCAAATAGTTATTCCTACCATTAGTATATTTTTGTCAATATTGCGTGAAAATTAAAATAGGAAAAGGGTATATTGTAACTTTTGAATAATTGAAGAAAACAAGGAAAAGAGGGGTAAAGTAACACTATACCCATTTTCCAAGACAACTTTTATATCTCAAAACTCATAAGGATCAGCAAATATATATTTTTAATTAATTTAAATATAATATAAACCTCTTTTATTCATAGTCTAAGGTACATCAGAAAAGTCTCGTGATTGTCTAACAGATGGCAGCATAATCTCAATTTAAGCTAAAATGGGACTTTCCCTCTTTTTCCCGTGTACCCCCAAATATATTTATTTTTCCTTATTTGTTACTGCCTATATTTATTCATTCCCTAGCCTCTTTCCTCGCATGTTAATGAAGTACATATTGGGGTGGACGATATATATATATATAATTTTTCAATTTTATTAGGTATGAATAAATGAATTTAATTTAATTTATGTATATTGTTATAGTATTGGGAACCAACTACTAACCCTTTTTATTTCCTGAGGTACACAGATTTTTATTATTAAATAAACTTATCCCCAGAAACTGCTCAACTGTAAGACGAAAAACCCCATTCTCTCAAGACCCCTGGATTTTACCTAAAATTTTAACTTGATTTGAACACCTACAAAATGGACTGCATACTTTGCTGGAACAGATTTTTATTCTTAACATGGACATCCAACCTACTGAAACTATCTATAAATGGAATGTAATGTTTAAAATACAATGTACATTAATATTATAAATAAATAAATTATACAATGACAATTTTGTATGTTTGTAATTATTTTCGAAGAGAAAAAATCCTTTAAACTAACCCTACCTAATAAGGCATGCCTCCTATGTTACAAAATTTCTAAAAGTATTGTTGGGGCAATACTTTTAAAAAAATGTAAGATTTTCACTTGAATTGTGAGGACGACATAATAGTCATTGATTATGATACATAAATAGCCTTTTGGATGAAATAACACCAGGTTTGAAATATCTGTATAGCATGTTAAAATAATGAGTTCTTTAACAATTTAATTTTAATTCTAGTAACTGGATGATGCTAGATGATAAATTCTATTTCACCCAATAATGTATACTGATGATCTCTGGTAACAATTTTTTTTATTTGCTTATATTTTATATCATCTTCATGAAAACTCACATTTATCCCTCCTTGAAGGTCAGCCCTTACTTTTGACACAGTTTTTATTGTGAAAGTGGTAATTAACTCTATAAAATTCAATATTAAAGGACGGCCCAAATTAGGTCCTTCCTTTTTTTTTTACAATTTTTTCGACTCAACAAAACAAAAAATCTAACAATTCACAAACATGTTCTATCGTTTTTAAAATAATTTCCGGCTTAGGAGAAAACTAGTTGCCGAGATTTGTAACAAAACGAAAAATCTTGACTCTTTAGACAGTGAAAGTATTATTATAAAAAAACTTAATATTATAATTTGACAAATAAACATAAATAATCTTTAAAATTAATTTAGATTTCGCACCAAAATCCAAACTAGAATAATAATCTCTTTCGCTAGGGACAATTAGTTCTTCAAATGACAGCCATATGTTATAAGCGTCCAAGAACATAAATGAAATTAAGATCATAACAGTTCCGAAATAAACCACTTTCTAAAGCAGATTGCCATCTACAAAAAAAAAAAAATGGTTGGTTGGCAGTTTATGAATCAAAATAAGGTAAGAAAATTTAATATCGTAAAATAAAGGTAAGTAGATTAAATATATAATATATATTTTAATTGTAAACAAATAATTTATGTTAGAAACTTTGGGATTTGTGGTTGTAATAAAAAAATGGGTGTGTGTACTTATGTACGCGCGCGAGAAGTTATACTTCTTTGGCATCATTAAAAAATAGTTTTTAATTGCATGCAAATAATTAATTACAATAAAATGATAATATTAGTATTAATTATGTTAAATAATAGGGGTGTGCGAAGCTTCGAAAAATTCAAAGCCGAATCGAATCTCAGGGTACTTCGTATTCGATTCGAACCTATGTTTGGCTTCGGCTGCCGTTCGAAGCTTCGGTCCATTCGAAGCCTTGATAATGATTTACTTACAGTCTGGTTTCAACAAGAGTTAAACCAAAGTACGGTACCTTAAGAATTAAAAAATATTGTTATTATTATGGGCAACTGATAAAATTCCTTAACGTTGTGATTTTCAAGACGGCCATTACATTATGATCATACCGTATTGATAAACATTCATTAGTACCAACTGAAAGTGTAGATAAAATAAATAATAAAAGTAATATTTTTAAAATTTTCGGCCAGTTTAAACTTTTAAAGTATTTCTTAGTTATTAAAAATATTTTGTAATAATTTTGAATTCATATGCGCAAGCAGACATTTTAGTTGTTTAATTACTACATGACCAAAACTCCTGTCTGTGCGAGTATATGGATATCGGCAGAGTTGAGCGATAGTTGAGCGCGTGCGAGGCTCGAGTATATGGATATAGCCAGATATGAGCGATAGCCGAGCGCATGCGTGAGTAAGAAACACTACGTGCCTAATAATTATACTAAAAAAACTTAACGTTATAACTATAGATGATAATTGCTGTTAATAACTTAAAATATTATATATTTTCTTTAAAAAATAAAAGGATATATTATTTTCTAAAACGTAGATCACGTGTTTTTTGAGCGCCTATTTGATTGAGTCGTACCTCGTGTGTGAACAATTAATTTAACAGTATGCAGGGTGAAACCAGTGGTGATTGTGCAAATACTAATCGGCAAAGAAGTACTGTGTGGAATTTTTTTAGTAAAAATATTGATAAAAAGTCGGCTGAATGTCGAACATGCCGAAAGAACTTCAAGACTCCCTCAGGTTAGTTAGCCGTTTTCTGTATTACTGTATTTGATTGAAAATTTGTAGACCAGCCTAAGTTTTGTATTAGGCCTATAAATTATGTGCAACAATTTTTGTAAGTGGCTTATTTTCCTAATATATTTTACTTTTAAATAATGTTTCCTGTAATTATCATATGGGCCCCCTTGAGGCCTAGTGTATGTTATTGTCCATTGTGGAGGGCATGTGCTTCCCTTAAATCCGCTTATGCTCATGGGCAAATTTTCGTGAGGGGGGGGCACGAAATTTTGTGAAGAAAGGTGTGGATCCTCTCGAATTTCATGAGGGGGTTACGGGAACTCTCACAGAACAACAATAAAAATTAATAAGATATCTGGTTCGTGAGATAGTAGATGGATCCGCCACTGGGTCTAGGCCTATTATAAGCCAAGTCGATTGGGGTACGATAGAGGTTTTAGACTTTTTATTTAAGTTATCACACTTACCTTAAACTAAAATGGTGACTCTAAAATAGGGGATTGAATCCTGGTTTGGTGTACTGAGGGTGGTATTTTTCTAAATGGTTCCTCTCACGCAGTAGCCCTACAGGTACGCTATATTTAATCTAAATTCAACTTTACTCATCTCTAAAACATTAGCGCAATTAGTACAAATGCATATTATAACCTAACGTGCCATGAAGCAGTAGGGGCCTACTAAAAATAAAGTTAGGCCTATTTTATCCCATGCTTTAATGGGAATATGGCAAGACTTTAGGCAATGTAATAGGCCTATCACATTTACTAAATTCCTGCTAGATTTTCATTAACTTACCACAATATTAAATTTTAAATCTCCTTTTCCCCCTTAAATTATTTTTTTTTTTGGCAGGCACAACCAAGACACTTCTTAACCACCTCCAAAAACACCCAGGCAAATACAAAGAATTTTTAGATGAAAACAACAAGAAGGATCTGCCCGCACCTGCTCCTAGAAAAGATAGGACAGTACAACAAAACATCCAGACTATGCTTAGTAGAGAAAAGATGGTCTCATCACACCCGTATGCTCAAACCACCACTAACAAGATTACAAATATGCTTGTAAAAGGACTTTTACCATACAGCTTTGTTGAGGAGGAGGGCTTTGTTGAATTGGTTAAACATTTTGCTCCCAACTACAAGATTCCTGCACGAACTACGTTCTCTCGGAATTATGTATCAGTGCTCTACCAAGAGACTCGGGATCGTCTCAAAACAGAGTTTCTTCAAGATCTCCCATTTGTACAGGCACTAACCCTCACATCTGATGGCTGGACATCTCGTGCCACAGACAGCTATGTCAGTCTAACTTGTCATTACCTGAATGAAAAATATGACTACAAGACATTCACTATGAAAATCATTCCAATGAATGAAAGTCATTCTAAAGCCAACATAAAATCTAGACTTGAGCAATGTGTTGTTAATTGGGGCATTTCACTGGAGGACATGACAATCCCAATTTACTGCATTACTGATAATGCACCCAATTTCTGCTCTGCTGCCAAAACACTATTTGGTGACAAAGCCCGTCCTTGCTTTGCACATTCTCTACAGTTAGCTGTTGACGATTCCAAATCTGAGTGTCCTGGTGTCAAGAAGCTGTTACAGAAGGCAAAAAACATTGTGGGTCATTACAGGCGTAGCTCTCAAGCACGGGAACGCCTTCATAGTTTGCAAGAGAGAATGCAGGTACCCCAGCTGGAGCTTATTCAGTATGTGGAGACTCGCTGGAGTAGTGAGTATTGCATGCTTCAGCGGCTTGTTGAAATGAAGGGCCCCATCGCTGCTGAACTAGCACAGTCTGAACACAATATTGAACCGCTGACAAATGCAGATTGGGCTCAAGCAAAGGGTGTGTTGGAAATTCTTGAGCCACTTGCTCAAGCCACAAAGGAAATAAGTGGCGATTCATATCCAACCTCTTCGATGGTCATACCCATCCTACACTGTCTGCGTTCTCATTTAAACTCTCGCATACAAAGGCAAGAAGAAGGTATGACATTTGCGAGAAGCCTTTTAAAGACACTTAAGTCTAGATTTACGTTGCATGAAGAGGATGAAATATTTCGCTTATCTATGTTAACGGACCCAAGATTCAAAGGTGTAGTTATCAATAATATTGTTGCTTCAGCAAATTTGTCAACTGCTTTAAGAAACGAACTATACCGTGATTTTGAAGAAATGGATTCAACAGCTGATGAGCCAGAACCATCAACTTCAAACTCTGGACTGTGGTCATTCTTCGATTCTCTACCAAACGAGAGAAAAGAGATGAATATTTCTGATGAAGTTGAAAAGTATTTATCTGAGCCTAGGGTGAATAGATCCACAAACCCTTACCATTGGTGGAAGCAAGAAGGGTTTAGTAAATTCCCAAATGTCGCTAAGGTTGCGCTTAAATATCTTGGTATTCCTGCTACGAAAGTCAGTAGTGAGAGACTATTCTCATCAGCAGGAAATGTTGTTATAGCCCGACGAGAGTGTTTACTCCCTGAACATGTACAACAGCTTACCTTCCTCCATAGCAATCTTAAAAAGAATAAGTAAGACTTCAATAAAGCATAATAAAACCAGACTCAAAGAAATATATTTTTTTACCTACCTGCTAAGTATAAAATAAAAAGGTGTTTTTTTTTGTTTGTTTTTTTTGCATAGAGGTAAAGTGATTAACATTATCAAGTTGGCAATAAGCTACAAATATTAGTGCTAGAAACAATAAATAGCCTATAATATTCAGTTTGATGCTAGATAAATACCTATATTTAATAACAATATATTAATAGTTTTACTCAAAATAAAATAGAAAAATATTCGAACTTCGATTCGGCTTCGAGAATATTTCACATATTCGACTCGACTTCGATTCGAACCAAAAAAGTGGACTTCGCACACCCCTATTAAATAATAATATTTTAATTTATATCAATAAATAATACAAATGAATAGCTTACCTCAATTATATTGGAGCACTTGAAAAAGTCTATAAGCACCATTTTTTTCACTAATTTTTACGAGTAGTAAATAATATTAATCAAAATATTCAATTTAAATCACTACTGAATATAATTTATTAGCACATATATAATTCGCACTTGTATGAAACTAAAACACGTGTTGTGAATGTAGAAACTAGAAACATGTGGATAAATATTATAGATATGAAAACAGTGATCAGAGGCGACGAGCGTACCATAGAGAAAGGAATAACATAGTATACATTTCTCTATGAGCGTACCAACATGCGCGACTAACAGAGGTTCTATTTCTATTTTGTTGGTAGCGTTTTTTTTTCGAGACTTAGTGAGCGGTTTACCTTCAACCTGTTACTTTTGTGTTACAGTGATGCGCGCGCATCTTAAAATTTCACTCTCATCATTTTTTCATAACGCGCCTAAAGAAGTATAACTTCAAAAAACAGTAAAGTTGTCAACGTAATTACATATTTGAAAGACTGAGTAAACCGAATATTAAATTTATATTTTAAGTAATTCCTTTAGCAAAGATAATATCACGATAATATTCTGTATCGATGTTTGAAAATTGTTGATAGCTTCAGCACGTCATATATTTCACAGGATAATTCTTTGACACCTTGAGATCGCATCACCTCACCTGTAGCTATGTTGAACATATTTTTATTTAGAAAGATCAGGACAGAAAATATATCAAACATGCCATGTAGCCTATATGTTACAAAATAAATGTTACGGCACACCACACAACTTTCTCTCGCTTTTATCTTAAAATAGGCGTTTCCTAAAATCTCGTAGATTTGTGAGACAAAATATGTCTATACATTGTTGTAGAAACATTACACCAAAGATTATACTTGCAAAATGATACACTGTTACTTACTATATAGCACTAGGAACTAGGAACACTGTTACAAAAAAATTGAGAACAAAGAAACATCTTAGTCCATAAAAGATCATAAGAATCAAATTCAATTTCAAACATTAATTAAACTTTGTATAAAGTTGCTTATAGATAAGAAATTATTGGTTTTATAAAAATATATTTCAAATAAAAGATTTTTATCTTTAATAGTAATAGAACTTTATTTACAATGATAAGTTATCTCGTATCTCAAATATTTGTGGAGATATTATCAAAATTGGAAAATGTCCCATTTTGTAAAGTACCCTATAAGTCATTTTCATGAGAAAATGATAAATGAAATCTTATTTAGGATGATAAACAGTGTTTAGATATAAAAACTAATGAAAAAAATTAATGATAGATTTAATTTCGAAAAAATTGATTTTTTTTTCTCTTTTTGTCCTTCAGTAAACTACCATTAAAATTAGGCTGAACATTTAATTTTAAAAACCCTTCGGAATACCTGATGGACACCCCACCCCATATACCAAGTTTTAACATGATCTGTAAAAAAAGTTTAGGCTCTATCCCAAGATACAGATAGACAGACAGATGGCATTCCGAAAACTACTTTTTTTTATTTCAGGGGGTCATGAAACGTCGACATTTATCAAAAACTCGAGCTCGCTTTTTTACGATCACAAAATTATGATTATTATTATTACTTATAATATTAGCACCAAGTCTGACTACGCGTTCGGGTTGTACGCAAGTAGCCCTCTGGCCCTATCAGCACACCGCGAGATAGTATTGTGATGCTCATTGACCTACTTTCTACATCCGTTTGATTTACCGTTATTCCCCCTCCTCCTCCGCCCCTCCTCTCACACCCCTGACCTCTTTTTACAAGTGCTGATTACGTCCTCCCATACAGACCCTCCCCTACAACCCCTCACCTACCACCCGGGACATGTTGGTTCTTGATGATTAACTATTAATGATTGTTAATTAAATATTGCTAATTAATTATTGGCTAGGATTGAGGTGTTGGAGTTTTTTATTCATTGATTAGGGCGTTGTAGTTTTTTTTATTATCATAAGGTCCGTGACGTTTTGGTATGAGGGCGCTGCACAAACCTCACACTATGGCTGTCGGGGATAGAATGAACTACCGCTCCCTGGACTGTCTTCAACTTCCCAACAGCTCATCATGCCACCCACTTCTACTATACTTTCTCTTCTCTCTCCCCCGCCACCCACACACACCCCAAAGTTCACGGACTCGGAAATAGCAAATTTAAACATCTGGTTTAACCGTAGGCCCTATTGTTAATAGCATCGACCCCATTGCAGGCTCGTTAAATACGCATTGTCCCATTATATGGCACTCGACCTCTTGAGCTCATCGAATGTGGTAGCCAAAGCTATTACCTAGCCACCAACAAGGTGTTTTCGTGATAGACAGACATATATTCAAACCTCGAGTCCTTGCACTAAGATTGTTGGAAGGTATCTAGCAATCCCCGACCACGACAAATTTGCGTCCTAAATCCGTATGTACCAAAATTTCGAGAGAGTAGAAAATCACGCAAGCAAGATTCAAACCCACGACCTCCTCAAACGGGTGTCAAAGTCCTCTGAATGTGACCCAAGCCAAATAACCTTGTCGTGTTACAGCTCACGCCATGGAAATAAACCGTTAGAAAGGCATTGATATAAGAGCAGCCTGTGAGAAAGGAAGCCAATTGCTTATTTAGAGATTGCTGCGCCACCTGTTACCGAAAAAAGTAACACTGCAGCTGGCATTCATACTATGCAAGAATGAAATAAGTGTTCATTGATTGGGGCGTTGTAGTTTATTTGGGGGAGCATACAATCCATGACATTTCGGCGTGAGGCCGTGCCACGAACTTCTCGCAATGGATGTCTTAAGCAGACTGGTAACATCTTCGCTGCTCGTCCGTTTACAGAGTAGTGACCACTGCGTAACACTAGTGCGCTCTTTCCACCTCCCCCTTAGTTTTTTCCGCTGATGTCACAACAACTACTTGGTGTCGCTACCCCTTTGGTTATTTTCCCTGTGACTCATACGTGGTGCCAGTTTGGCGGGTCGACAAAACAAGTCAGGACAAGAATAGATCGTGACCTTGAAACTGTGAGCTAGGTCATTGATTCTGGAAACCCTCCTGATTTTTTCCCGGTGATGTTGCAACTAGTCATCGCAACCCCTGTTTTTTTCACATCTAAAGAGCATTGACACAGCTCTAATTATGCACAATCAGGGGCCTCTGAATCAATAGTAAGGGGCCGCTAGCCCCCGCCACAAAAGTCTACTAAAATTGGTTGTTTGGTATCGTCTGTCAAAATGTATGGAGGTGGGTATCCCTCATGGACCGGAGGAGAAAGGTAGAATTGTTCCAGAATGTATGTGGAGTGAGGGAGAGTATAAAACCACCCCCAGTTCACCTGAGCGAGATTCGAATCCTTGACCTCCCTCCTGCCATAAAGATGTTAGTATGACATTTAGGTTGTGTACCCAGCCCCCGATACCACTTAAACTGTGTTACACCCCCTTCTCCTCAACTGGACAAGGGCAGGTGAACACGTACAATAAGGTAAAGAGGGCATGAAAAAAACAAGAAAATGAGTTAATTGCAGAAGAGCGTTAGGACCGCATATTTGTTGATAGGCCTATACTTGGACCTATTCAATCATCTGCCGCCATGAACCCTTCTCATGTACCATCCACTACCATACCTAAAGACTCAAAAGGAACGGTACGAGAGTCTTTTGTTTGATCAGCCAAAATTACTTTGAACTTGTCGATGTAAATTAAAGATTGCGAGTCTAATAAATAATTATTTATTTGAGAATAGATTAACAATAATTATATATGTATATATGTGACTATATATATATAAGTAACAACAGATAGTTACAAGAGAATTACATAAAATAAAAAAGGGTTATGCCCATAACAATACTGAGGCGCTGTATCCATAGCAACCTTATCCTAACGGTTACTTTTACAATGTAGCCATTACATAAACAAAAAAAAAGGGGTAAAGGGGTTATGCCCATAACTATACTGAGGCGCTGTATCCATAGCAACCTTATCCTAACAATTACATTCACTACGTAGCTTACAGCCCCTTAACAGGCCTCAGCGGCAACCCGCAGTGCGCGCTTCATAGTTACAAAACATTGGCGTATTACTTAAATGCCAACCCAAAAAGAAAGTAATATACTTATATTATTCTTAGCCCAAATTAATCCAGGCATTCGCCTTGTAAAGGTAAGTTAAAGAAAAATATAAAAGGTCCCTCATAGTTTCAATCACGGGACAACAAGCCGGAAGGGCAAAACCCTGGCAATATATTTAACAAATTATATATAGCATTACGTCATATTAATCTACGTACTTAGCCATTCTTACAATATTACAGAAAATGACAGATGAAAGTCGAAAGGAAATTTAGAATGTACTGGCCAAAAAGAGAATTTAGACCTAACCTATAGTCTATTTAAAATATTCTTTAAATATTTTCCAAACAGTAAATTTTGAGTAGTACGGCCGAAATTTGAATTTATACCTTTGGGAATAATCCCATCCCGTGATGTGTGTCCAAGACACGGGCAAACCAAGAAGTGCCGCTTAAGGCAAACGACATCAGATTATAAGCAATTTTTCTCTGAGAGGAGGGGAACATAGGGGAAGCCAAAAGAACATAGTAGAACATTCACATGAAACAGCGGGATTGGTGGTAAAGAACAAATAGGTCATTGGAGAGACGTCGGGAACATCACGTGATCACAGTCTGACCACTTCCCATGGGGCAACGTGAGAAATGCCACGCTCACCACGCCACACCTCCACAGTCTATCAGTTACGCCTTTTCACTCGGGGCGAGAACAATGTACACGGGCCGGGATGTTTGTTGATGAGACTTCACACACGGAGACCGAGAAACGGGGCAGTTTTGGTGAGTCTTGTTATGTCCACTCTTCGTGGTTGTAGACTTGGTGTTATTTAACTCATATTTGCTTCTTGCTTGTAACGTTGATCTCAAGCAACGTTACAAAACAACAAAGAAATTTAATGTTTCCGTATATAACTTTTACAAAAACTTCATAAGTAATACAATTATGGAGACCTTGAAATGATTTAATGTCCGCAAATATATTTTGACGAAATAATATATAACATGGCTGAATACATGGCAACAGTTTGGCGGGTCGACAAGACAAGAATAGATCGTGCCCATGAATGATGGCGCAATGGTTTTCCCTGGCGCCAGGTTGGCGGACAGACAAGACATATCAGGACAAGAATAGATCGTGACCTTGGCAACCGGGGTATTCCCAGTGACGTCCACGCAATTCTGGCACCAGTTTGGCGGCTCGAAAAGACGAGTCGAGACAAGAATATATCGTGACGTTTAATTATGTCGCAATGGGTTTTCCCTGGTGCCACCTTGGCGGCTCAACAAGATGAGTCGAGACAAGAATAGGTCGTGAACTAGGTCATTGACCCTGTTCTTATTCTCGTATCACGTGACGTCGATCGAGAGGGTGGCTATAAAGAGGGGCACCCACTTGGTTGTCTATTTATAAGCGTTTGTAGAGCAGTTCAAGATGGACAAGTTACAGCAGCTGGTAAATATTGTTGACGCCGTGCAGACCGTAAAATTGTGTGATCTAACCGTAGATCAAAAGTACTCGGTAGATAAATTAAAAGCGGTCAACACAAAGTTCAGGAGACGCCTAATAGCCTATCTAGATGGCGAGTTTTGTGTATTTTTACCCTGTCGTTTTGGTACTCCAACAGATGGAGACGTGTGTGAGCTTAGTAAAGAAAAACTTGTATTTACCTGCGCCGGAGTAAAACCCGGATCATCTACCATTGTGAACTTTGAACGCGTTTAAGAGACGGTGCAGTTAACAACAACATCGGGCAGCGGAACAGTTAATACATGTGCATCGTGGACCCTACAAACCATACAGCACGTTTAGCTCTCAGTTACGCTCACCATGCTTAGAACCGGCTATATTAATTTAATATTTGTGGGTCATACGATTGCGGGGCATGTCTATATGACTGTAGAGAATATTCACAGCGTGGCGGTGAGTGATAAGACAATTTACAAAGTAGAGGAGCGAGGCTACATCGAGTTTTGCGACTCTACCTGTCACAAGATAAGAGCGACTGAAGTACTACCCTACGAGAGAATCGAGGAAACTTACATGTGTGATATGACGTGCGCCATGTACAATTTCCGCAAAGGGGACGTTGTGGCTACCAGCCCCCAGAGTCACAGGCTTATCAGTCGTCAGTCACCCGAGTACCCGCCACCAGAGTTGTAAACCTATCAGGCATCAGATTCACCAGCGTGCCCACCACCAGTGGAGGAGTAGGTAAAGTCCGAAGAACCCGTACATCTCGAGGATTTAACAATGTACAAAAAATATTCAAATGTTAAAATTATAGGTGAAACGCCCGACGACTACATAATTGGTCTGGGAAGTTTGGGTAACGTTTTCCTTCCAAAGTCAATCTATTATTTGGATTGTAAGCTATTTAAATTTAAAGCACGCTGTATGATATAACTCGGAGGACAAAGTGTGATGTTTAAAAGTGAATTAATAAACTATGCGTGCTCATGTGTTTGTAGCACTATGCTGGCGTTGTTGGAGCTAGCGGTGACATTTTGAAAAACGTGATAGGGGGAACGCAGTTTGTGAGTAGAGAGCGTTGCTACTTGAGCGAGAGAGTTTATTTTTCTCCCAGGGATATTTCTTTTGCTGCATCTCCAATAGACATAATGCCATTTAAATGCGGCATTTGTGAGGGATACTACGCAAAGCTCTCCAATCTTATTTGGCACAAACATCAATGTCATCAAACACCTCCAAATCCTGCTCACAAGGATGCCTATTGGGACGAGGAGATATTGGGCAGTGCGTTAGACCTGAGGAATAAAACCGTGTTGAGTGCTTAAACGAACTTGTGAATAACAAAAGTTATAACGTTGTGCTATCGGAAGAGATCATCAATGAACCGAATGTTATTGTGCTTGAGTTTGTTGGAAGAGTAAGATTGCCAGGTAAAAACTGTGGAAACATTGTCAATATTCGTTATAGCGCCTCGCAGCGTGTCCTGAACTATTTTGGAGGTGGGTAATACTCATTTTCTAGATGGTAGATGTATATTATTAGGTAAAAGAGTGAATATATGTTTTTCTTGCTATCACCATTATATAATTACTTGTATTGGTTACAAGACCCAAATAATATTTCTGCTTGTTATTGTTATGAATGTTTTAAATTAAACAATTGCTGATTGTCAATAAAAAAAACTGCCAATAAAATTGTATTATTTTTTATTCCCTAAAATAAGTTGTCTGGAGAATCAAAGACCGAAAGGGAACGGCAACATTGTTTTAAATATTATTCTTGTAATTATATCTAATATATTTCCATTTTTTTTAGTGAAGTGATCGAGTAGCTCTGGTTAAATAACGTAAATTATGTCTAATTGTATTGATTTTAATGAAACAAACAAATTATTTGTAACACGTAACAAAAAATATAAAATGAATGTTATTTTACCAGTGCCCAAATAATAAGTACCGTGTTTACTTAGTAGACTTTAGATTGCTACACAAAAAGAAAGTGAATGGGTTGAATTGTTTTATACTGAACGTTTCAACTTATCCATAACATTTGAGACTGAGCTTCTAAGTCAAATAAACTTGTATTTATAGGATAGGAGAGGGAGAGCTATTTAGGTGTGGAATTTAAAACACAACATAGCAGTTTTTATAATATTTATTTCTACAAATAAAAGTTTTTACAAATATAGCTCAAACCATGAAAATGATACTAATAAATATATGTAAACATTGTTTTAAATATTATTCATGTAATTATTTCTAATATATTTTCATTTTTTAGTGTATTTATTGAGGAGCTCTGGTTAACTAACAAGAATAACGTAAGGAGCCACTTAAACAACAAAGAAATGTAATGTTCACAAAAAAAAATGTATATAATAATCTATTTAACTTTTAAAAAAAAATCAAAAGTAATACAATCATGAGGATCTTGAAATTATTTTAAATTAATATGTTGTGGCGGTTTAAATGTCTAAGTCATAATAATGTGGCATCAGCTTGCGCATCACGGAATCTACATCAAAATCATCATCAGTTGGAGTGGTGTTGATTTTAAATCTGGTGAAGGGGATGCTAATGTTATTAGTGGAATATTATTGTCTATTTAAGGTTTTGGAGTCCTATTAGTTCATTTAGCTCACATTGCGATCCTCCTGGCAATACGTACCACTCGAAACCTCGCAGACCGCATGCATGTGATGGATGGGGTAATCCAACCAAACTGGAAAAACGTGGGATCCTGCGCTTCCTGGGGTGCCTGATGGTCCTGGTGTCCGGGGTGCCTGCGGGTCCTGCGTGTCCGGGTGCCTGACTGGTTCTGCGTGTCAGAGGGTGACCACCGGTCCTGCGCTTCCTGGGGTGCCTGATGGTCCTGCGTGTCCGGGGGTGCCTGCCGGTCCTGCGTGTCCCAGGGTGCCTGACGGTTCTGCGTGTCAGAGGGTGACCACCGGTCCTGCGTGTCCGCGGTGGTGCCTGCCGGTCCTGCGTGTGTCCCAGGGTGCCTGACGGTCCTGCGTTGCTGTCCTGCAGTGTTTGATGGCCCTGCGTATCAGAAGGTGCCTGATGGTCCTGTGTGTCAGAGGGTGCATGTGTGTGCCTGAGAAAGCCAGAGTTTTGGCCCCTCGGGGACTGTGTTCCATGATTTGGTGGAGAGCCACCCGTCCTCGGGATCAAGGGTGTCTAGAGGCAGCCGCTCCCTTAAAGGCCGTCGGCGGACAACATCGGCCAGATAGGCTACCATAGCCTCTACGAGGTTATCCGACAATCTCAGACTTTCACTGTTCTGTGCTAATTCGGCTGCCCGTTCTACGAGCGTCAAACCGTTAGCGCTCCACCAGGTCTCATCTAAACAATTATGATATATATGGTGCATTAACAACCAGTGCACCAAGCTAAGAGTTTAAAAAAACCTAGATTTTCTCAAGGATTGTAAACGTGAAAATGTATTGGGCGATACATTGTTATAGATCGCTATTAACAGTGTTCATAGGTTCTAGTTCAATAGAGTAAATATTATTTATTTATGATCTTTGGTGTAGTGTTTCTACAGCAATATAGATACCTATTATCTCATTTCACAAAACTTGCGAGTTTTTAATATATAATAGCGAGAGAGAGACAAGTCTTTGCTGTGCACCGTACCATTTATATTTAAATAACTTACAGCTTACTTATTCATTAACGAGTGAGAAAGTTTCTTCGTGTCAATCAATAGCCGATAGATATTATAAATACGATCACTAAGAAAGTTTGGATTCTAGGCACACATAATAGTTATAGGGTTTTCCATCAAACCCGAGACTCATGATAGAAAAAAATTGGTATCATTCATGAATATATATTTAAAGTGTGAGCAAGAAATTATCAAAGATATTAAACAAGAAGTTCGTATTTTAGGCACACATAACAGTAAATGTTTTCTTGAGTCGAACCCAGACCACTACTATAGAAAATGATAGTCACCTATGAATATAAATTTGAAGGGTAATTATGAAATTAGCCAATATATTAAAGAATATTTGTCAAACAGGGAATAGAACTGGGACCCCCTCTCACAGACAGATTAAACCCTCTAAGCATTAGCACGGTTTGTTTTGTTACAAAAATATGTCAACAAACCATTAAGTAGAAGGTTTATTTGTCAATCGTGACACTGAGCTACGGGTAGTGTAGCCAACGGGCCAGCTCGTGTGTGTGTGTGTAGATTTTCTCTTAATACTACCTTCATTAGCTGTGTAAACTAATCATACAAATAGTAAAATGTGTTACCGGAGACTTGTTAATTATATGCTTTGGATTAGATTTAATTAGAGAATACTTCAAATGTTTTGCTAAATTAGCTCAAACATGGTTTATGAACAGGTTAAACGTTATTCACTACACATAGATTTATAGACGGAATTTAAAAAAATGCCGTGTTTATATCAGTCACAAATTTAACCAACGCAAATAAGCATCCAACTTGAATTAAATAGCTGAATCAATCATATAATGCCCGATAATCGGTTAGATAAAAATTTTGAAACAAACTTGGTCTATGAATAGATTGCACAAATGTTAGCTTTTAGACAGGCTAAAATTTAACCCTGGCAAATACACATCTGATTTAAAATTAAATTGCTCTCTTTTTAACCTATGTAACAGAATGGCTTAATACAAACATAAGAGAATTGAAATACCTGATGTCGATGTTGTTGAATGCTCCATCGTCTTGATTAGTCACTCGTTCCGTAGCTAATTTTCACGTGAAGAAGAAGAAGACCGGGCTGCTCTAAATCACCCTTCATATATATATATATGAACCAAAACCCTCTTTCTCTAGAGAACCATTGACCCGTCCTTTCTAATTTAGGTCGAAATAGAATCGGGAAAATACTAATGTTCTTATTATCGATGGTGTAATATTAATTTTCAGCCACGCTTAATGTTTTAAATTGGATCGATACAATTGAAATTAAAAAACTTTTAGTAACGATATATATTATAGCGTATTGTCTTTTTTATATTCAACATTAAACTATTATATTAGGTGATCATTAATGATGGTAGTTCCGAAATTAATTATTTAATATACAGCCAATCTGAATGTGAGTCATAAATTTATAAAGGAATAAGAACATCACAGGATATTATGGGTTAACTAAATAAATAAATGGTGACAGAAGAAGCTGGGATTCAAATCCCTCTTGTGAGTGTGTACTGAGACCGGTTTCCTCCCTCATCGTCCACGGTTTGTACCCAGGATGGGTAGTAAGAAGATACATTTTGTTTTATACCATCATGCGGATACGGTCTCTCTGATGGGTAATAAGCCACAGTTCGATGTACTGATAAGATTAACTTTGCGGCTATTAGCAGGGAGATCACCCCTCGCGTTCAGTTGTCAATGACGCACGAATGCGGGTGCACAATCGCTTTACGACATAAGGAGGTAGGGGTTCAAGTCCCATGGAGGGTAACAAACGCTAATTATCTCACATTTCAATCCCTGGCAAAGGCAGTTACACATTTAGCCTTGCGAAAATCAGCGCAGGAGGACTGCGGGAGGGGAGGGTGGTGGCATGAGTTAAAATCTCACTCGGGGAACTAGGGTGGTTTTCTACACTTCCTTCACGCCTGGAGCTTGAGGTTCGACACTCGTTCATAATTAGAGCGGTCTATCCGAGAGGCCAATTTTTTGTTTTTACATATTTTAGCCCCTACGTCTGATTTCTGTCTGTTTCAAACCCTCACATGGCATTTATAGTATTTTCTTGGTCAGGGTTCGATTCTAGGGCGGGTAGACCGAAGGTGGTTCTACGCACACTTCGTGAATAGCAAGGGCGGCTACACAAGGGTTGTGGGTACCCCATGGCGCAGAATGAATAAGTCTGGTTTAGAAAATGTGGGACTTCTCTCTCTCTCTCTCTCTTTAGTAGTCGTAATTTTAGATAAACATTAATGTTTTATTACAATTTATGCTTGTGTTTGATGTATCTAGACTGCACTTTATACACTTTGCGCTTTATCAGTATTTGACATAGAAATGCACAACATTAGAATATCTAAGCGTAAACACTACATTTTAACACAAAAAGATACCCGCTTCATTTGGAAGAATGGTATGAGGCGTCACTCTCATTATTGACTGGTTGCTGGTGATGGGGGATATGGTAGTTCAAATCCAAGTTGTGTCTACTGAGTGTGTTTCCCAATCTCCTTCCACGCAAATGTGGGTAGTTTATGTACCTTTAAATACTTATTTACACATCCCCCACCCCATTAGAGTAAGTAATACATACTCATACATGCAAATAACCCAGACCATTAGCAAGACACCTGTGACAAGATGTGTATTAATCCCAACTAATGAATATGAGGAATGCCAGGCCTCCACCGTGGTTCGGATCCCACGTTAAACTGTAAGTCCTCCATTTCATCTCACAATCACCCTACCATTGCACATTAGCGTAAGTGCGTATAACCCGAACGGGTAGTAAGACGCGGTGCTAATAATAATAATAAAAGAAGAAGAAGAAACGGCTACATGAGAGGTAGGAAGAAACTACGAGTGATGAAGAGGAAAATCAAGTGATTAAAGTCTGACAAAAACCTCTAACATTTTGCTAACTGTTAAATCACATCATTTCAGTGGCAACTAAGTGCAACGAAGGGTTTGAAGGGTAGTAAGACGCGGTGCTAATAATATTAATTAGCAAGACGCGGTGATATTTTTTATTTTAGATTAAAATTTTTTGCTAAACAAGGATAATAAAATCACAACATTAACAAAAATATGAGACTCCTCTTAAATAAACCTGTCTTCGTTTTAAAAGAAATAGTTTATAACTTTTATCATTGATCACTTTTTAAATTATTGTCTACTGATGATGATGGACGTGCCTGGTAGATGCTCTGTTCATGCAAAGGTGGGTAAACTTTTGCGCAGAATGAATAAGTCTGGTTTTGCACGGACGCAAATTCTACTTGATTATTACTTGTTTAGTTCTAGACAAATTTGAAACTATCTGGTAAGTACGCTCACATAAATCAGCACTTATTTCTCTCTTGCATAGTACGAGTGCCAGCTTCAGTGTTACTTTTTTTCGGTAACAAGTAGCGCGGCAATCTTTAAATCACAAATTGGCCTCGCTGCTAACTGTATCTTCCAAAAATATCGCAAAGACAAGCCAACGACACGGTAATGGGCTCACGTCATCTATTCCCAATGACTTGCAGTTCATGACTTTCACAGGGGGTAAGATGGGGTGGGTCATTACCGCTCAGGTATTTCCCCGATATTTTTGAGTCCAGGAAGTGAAAGGAGTCGGTTACAAGTGGTGTAAGGAGGGTGGGGGCTGGGGTGCGCACTAGTGATGCGCTGTGGTCACTACTCTGTAAGAGGCCAAGCAGAGAAGATGCCTCCATTCTACTTAAGACATCCATAGCGAAAAGTTCGTGCTGCTTGTTCCGTGACAGTCCGACAGAGCCTTGTGACGGAGGAGCCAATGTACATTCTACCCAAGAAAGCCATAGCGCGAGATTCGTTCCGCGGCCACATGCTCCCCCAAATAAACTACAACGCACCAATCAAATAATAAAAAAAACCTTTTATTTCAAATAAAAATAAACTCCAACACCTCAATCCTAGCCAACAATTAACTAGAAATAATCAATTAACAATCATTAATAATTATTCATCAAGAACCAACATGTCCGGGATGGTAGGCGAGAGGGTTGTAGGGGGAGGTGTTGTGGGGAAGGACATTTCGTAATCATCACTTGTGAAAAGAGGGCAGGATGAGGGAGATGGGGTTAGGAGGAGGGAAGGGGGGTGGGAGGGGAAATAACGATAAATTAAACGGATGTGGAAAGTAGGTCAATGAGCATCACAATACTATCTCGCGGTGTGCTGATAGGGTCAGAGGGTTACTTACGCACACACGCTAATGTGTAATGGTAGGGTGATTGTGAGATCAAATGGAGAGCCTACAGTTTAACGTGGAATCCGAACCTCGGTGGAGGCCTGGCAATCCACACATTCATAAGATGCGATTAATATATGTCTTGTCAGAGGTGAAGGAATGGTTTGGAAATCAGATAAATCTGTTCCGGAACCGAGGAATGAAACCCAGACCTCCAGCACAGAAGTCCAACAACTTATCCCTAGACCACCAGGTCACCGACTATCATAATACTTTCTCGCCAAGACTTTCACAGTAAGTAAATGAGAAGAGAAATAGAGTAGATAGTGTAAAAATAATATAAGAAGAGGAAAAAAAAAAGGTTGAAACACAAAACAAGGGACATTTTTTCATCGCTAATTCAATGTAGCATTAGGTACATCAAGTCAAATAATACCATAAATTGTATAAGAATATTGGTTTCATGATCACATTAAATGGTCACACATTAATGCAAAGACAATAATCTTTTAACAGACATCATATAAGTTTTAATTTTTATTATCGACTTTCATTATTGATTACAAATAAATGATGTTGGTTGCTAATCACTTCAAAATAATACTTCAAAACAAAAGTTCTAGTAATACACAGCTTTAAGAACAAAATAACTCCAAGAACAAATAATAGATGGTAGCAAGAAAAATCTTTGAGGGACGCATGTAACAAAAAAGTAAAACGTAGGTTTGTTTTACAATGATTATGGTAGAGAGTTCGTTCTTATAGGTCTTTTTTTCTATCTTATTCTTACCATACAGTAGGATTCTGGTAGGGACAAACATCTTCAAGAACGGGCTTCTTACAAAAATCAGTGTAAATGTTCTTCCCTTTACATGGGAATTTATATGCTTCACATACTAAATATTAACTTTAATTGTAATTGCACGTGTACATAACCTTTGAAAAATATAACATTTAAATAAAAATTCTCAAAAAAATATAGCTCAATGGTGAGGTTTCTTTCGCTAGCGCTTTTCAATTCAAAATAAAGGCCTTCATTTTAAGAACCTAGATACAATACTAGATTACAACGGTAAATTAGTTTTTGTAATTCAATCACATGTCCACATAGGTGGTTACGCAAATTAAACGTCAAGATACTTTAGTTTGATTTGCTAGTGTTGGAAAGTTTGGTATTTAGACACCAGCTGAGTGTACAAAAGGTGATTTTCCTTACATGGTTTTACATTATTCCCTCCCGTAAATACGGTTATATTACCTCTAAATTCTACCTTGCCCATCCCTTAACATAGATTCAGCCCGAGTGGGTAGTAAGAAGCTGTACCAAACCACAAATTAAATAATGCGAGACTTGAGAGTTATATACACCCAAATGTATAGTTGAGACTAAACATCTGATACAAATAACAAACGCAAATATCACAAACAATTTAACGCATTAATTTTGTATTATTCTCCATTATGTGTCGTGCATTTCCTTTCAAGTCAGGATATTTTCCACATTTTTGAGTGATGTAAGGTGTTTATATCTTTGTCTTCTACATCTTCAAAGGTTCCTTGGTATTAAGTACATGGTAGATGCCATTTCTATCAGGAACTCCAAGATCAAAGAGAAAGAAAGGTTGTGAGTGGGAAGCAACCAAGCAATAAAGGAACTACTAAGACAATGTTTTCTCAATTGTTTGTGGGATAATTTGATTCCTACCCCATTGGGGGAATTTATTCAATTTCAAAGTAAAATAAAATACAAGCCGAGTTAATTAAAGTGTATCTAACAAGATAGAATCAGATAAAGCCAACAAAAAACAACTCCATTTTATGTTGTTAAATAATCCAATTTCATTCAAGACAAACATTTTCAATTATGTCTCATTGAGAAGATTTAAGATGCTCTGTTTTGAAAAAACAACATAGGCTAGAACCATAGCTATAAGCCTAATTATCGTATGAAGAACAGTATCTGGTGCTTACTAAAGTTGATAAAACAATTTAAATATATTCATACATCAAGCTATCTGAGCTGTAGCTTTTAATGGATATTATTAATAAGTTACCTATAAAATAACACAAATATGGTAAAATGTTACGAATGTTGGCCGCAAAGAAATATGTTTGAATTTTCTAAAACTTTCTTCCAATCAAAATCAGGGTATATGAATTATTACTATTATTATTACTTGTACTTTTATACTTTTCAATGCTGGCCTGTCATAGATCTCACGACTTTTGGCCAGTACAATAGCAATTGAAATTGAAATTATTATTAGTACAAAATACTTCCTTTTCTACACATAATCAATTTTAAATTATATGTATAATACGTATGATTAATTGATAAGCAACATAATACCATAGCTGTTTATAATCAAGTTATTCAATTTATCATTGTTTAATATATGATTAAACCTGACCTCCTGTCCTCTCCACATTTATAAATAACCTCTTTATGCATCTTAAGGGAGTTGAAAATTGTATTACTAACTTGTACCAAATTTGCTATTTGGTAAATTGGTTTTGATTGTTCATTCCCTCTGGTATCTAATCATTAAAGCTTAAGACTACGTAATATCACAAACAGGTTCCCAATATCTAAACAGGTAATTAACCAGGTGGTTGTCATCTACCCAGGTAATTAATCAGGTGGTTGTCATCTACCTAGGTAATTTATCATGTGGTTTTCTTATACCCAGGTAATTAACCAGGTGGCTGTATTACACCCAGATAATTAATCAGGTGGTTGTCATCTACTCAGGTACTTAATCAGGTGGTTTTCTTTTATACCCAGGTAACCAGGTGGCTATATTCCACCCAGATAATTAATCAGGTGGTTGTCATCTACCCAGGTAATTAATCAGGTGGTTTTCTTTTATAGCCAGGTAATTAACCAGGTGGCTGTATTCCACCCAGATAAATTAATCAGGTGGTTTTCTTTTATAGCCAGGTTATTAACCAGGTGGTTGTCATACACTCAGGTAATTAACCAGGTGGTTATAATCTACCTAGGTGATCAACCAGGTAGCTGTCATCAACCACACACCTTTAACCCTGAAAGGTCTAGACTTGACGGATGACACAATAACCCAATCTTATTAGCTATACCACAGTAAGCTTGCTTCCTTACAGGGTAAATGTAGGGTATATCTAATATGGTAATAACGTAGAAATAAAGACGATTCTTGGAACGAGCCGAGCTAGAGAGACCGGAATAAGTTAGTTTTTTTGGTCAATTTGTCACGCTTATTTGGAAACTTAACATTTTGTAGCACACGGATCCCTATATACCCATATAAGAAAAAAATGACAAATTACGTAAAATTTCTAGACCATCCACCCTATAAAAATTATAATTCTACGTCTTTGGCCTACACATGTTGACCTCGGTAGTATTGGGGTAAAGTGCACGTCTCAGGAGCCGATATTCGTGGGTTCAAATCCAGCCGAGGTGAACGTATTTTTCATGAGCGATAAAAATCCGTCGCACAAGTTTCTTCAGATGGGAAGTAGAGCAGTAGTTACCATGTCATGTAAATTAATCTTGGAAGGTATTGTGAAACTACCTTGTACGAAGTGGTTGATACACCCTTTCACGCTCCCTGATAGAAATTCAGTATGGAAGGCAACAGGAAACCGTATGAGCTCCCCTAGTACAAGGGATATCTACCAGATGGTGCTGAGTGCGTGCCCAGATACGGATGGATAGTGAGCACATCAAACCAGTCTTCGTGATGATGTCTTAAGAAGAAGATCGACACATAATATAGCAATGACAAACTATAAGCAAACTTGAATTGTTTGTATAAAGTTGTCAAAAGCACATATGTTACACGAACAATTTCTCAAAAACATAAGTTTACTTTTGCGGCTACTAGCTCAGATTGGTATAAACCTAGTCGTCTGGCGTAGTGGGACATTCAGTGGACATTAGTTACAAAGCTATGAAGTATTTTATCTTTAATAATGCTACAACTTTACAATGATAAGTTATTTCCTATCTAAAATACTTGTGGAGAAATGATCAAAACTGGAAAATTTGCCCTAAGTAAGGTAACCTCAAAGTCATGTTCATGAATAAATGAGAATTGTCATCTTGTTTATAAAACAGTGTCTATATATAGTCAAAATCAACATTTTAGGAGAGAGTTTCAAGAAAATCAATTTTTTTTGCCTTTCAATAAACTAACAATAAAATTATTGTTAGACATCTAATTCCAAAAACCCCTTGGGGGGACCTTATGAAAACCCCAGATACCAACATTTAGCCGAATCGGTAAAATAGTTTCGGCTCCATCCCGAGGTACAGACAGACCGCATCGTGAAAACCACTTTTTTTTTTTTGTTTCAGAGGGTAATGAAACGTCAACATTTAGCAAAGCCTCGAATTCGGTTTTTTGTTGTTGACGATAAAAATATGTTACCGCCGAGATGGCGAGAGAAAGTAAAAACAAATAATGGTAAAAATGCATTAAAATGGTATTAAAAAAACTGTGTATTTGTTTGACTATTTTGAAACATGTGAAACTCAGAAAAACTGAATATATATTTTTTCAAACCAAGGAAAATAAAATAATTTTATTTTCTGTAAATTTTATATTAAATAAACAAAAATTTAAGTTGATAGACAATAAATACAATGAAACATTAGATATGAATTTCTATAAGATCTATTTTAATACATTTTATCTTAATTTTTTTTTCCTTTTGAGTAAAACATCAGACCATTATTAATTGAGTATAAAAACAAATAACATGGACCGTAGTAAATTTATATAATTTAACATTTATCCCATCTCTTTTAATCCTAGTTTAAATGTAATTGTTTCCTTTCTTACTCACAGTGTTGTGTAAATGTGCTTCAATATTGTAAAAACAAACGTATGTATTAGGGCAATTCATTTTTCGCAACTGTCATTGTGTTCCGTGAGTACTATTATGTTTGTAAATATAAATAAACACACATGCTATTCTCTCCCTAGTCCACTACTGTTTGCAGCACTCATTACAATCGCGCAAATATATTTTAAGTTTTAAATAAAACGGACCAAAATAAATTCGATTTAATTCTGTTTGTATTCGACGCTTGATGGCGTGACACTTGCGCCATTACAATACAATTTACGACGCTACTAGTGATAGTAACAGAGAGAATAGCCACCAATGGATGACCCCATAATTCTTTTTACAAAACGACTGCCTCAATTGGAACTACTTCGTTCATTGGTTACCATAAAAATTGTCTGTTAAATAATGTTGCTTAGTGAAGGAGGCTCCTAATTTATGTATTTCATAATAAACATCTGTTGACCTCAGTGGTCTTGGGGTAAAGTGCTCTCCTCAGAACCCGATGTTCGTTTGTTCAAACCCAGATGAGGTATACGAACTTTTCTGGAGCGATAAAAACCCGTAGCACAACTTCCTTCGGAGGGGAAGTAAATCCATCGAGAATATGTTAATTTTGGCATGTAAAAGAACCCGGGAAGGTATGTGAAAATACCTTTCCTGCAAAATAAGTAGGCCCTTTCACTTTGGTATTATAAATTCAGTGTGCAAGACAATGGGGAAACAACATACTTCCTGAACTCACCAAATACATGGGTTTTCTACCAGAAGGTGTAGGCAGTACTAACCATCCGATGGGATGAATGCATGCCCAGCTACGGACGAATAAAAACTACATCAAACCAATTTTTGAGATTTGACTTGATGAAGTATAAACACCTAGTAATTAAATTACATTTAATTTTCATACAAATTTTGATTATGGATTCTTAGAATTAAAAATATAATTGCAAATCAACAATTTTTCATCTCCATCGGAAATTGATAAAATCCCTTTACACTCATTCTTTACTCTTAAAGATATCGGATTTCTTATTGTATTACTACTATTAATTATTCTAATACTTTTAGAACATTATATTCTAGGAGTCCCTGGTAAATATACACCTGCAAATGCTCTTGTAACCCCTATTCATATTCAACTATAATGTTATCTTTTGTTTGCTTATGCAATTTTTACAATCTATTCTTAATAAGTTATTTGTATTCATTTTATCAACTTACATTTAATTTAGTTTACCTTTTTATAATACAACCTCATTTTAAGGGCCACTTTCACTAACTAAAGCCTAGAAAGGTAGCTTATGACTGTGATTAAGGGTAATTTAAACCACAGTAGTGTTTCTACAACTTTAAGAAAAATACTATTTAATTTATGTGACACTTAGGTTAATAGCACAAAATTAAGCCTTTAAAGGGTTTTAGAAATCATAAATTTTGTAAATGTTGTTAAAATTGTGTCCATAAAGTTAAAATACCAAGTTGAAGCTACAAATAATACAGATTAAGAACAAGGAATAATTATTTTGAGGGAAAATATGAAATTAGCTTTTGATAAAATAAGTTCAATTGAAAAAGACGTTTTGTACATGATATGCTTAGTTATTAAGCCTATCTAGATTATTGTATTCATTTATTTTTGTTACTAGCTTTACAAATACAAAATTACAAAAATTGACATATAATCCACATTAAATAATATATTTAAAAAAAATCTGAATAACTGTATCTGTTGACCCCTTACATATACCCGTTCATTTTTCTAGAGCAGGTAAAGAAGGATTTATATTAGCAGGTAAGTTTAGGAGGCATTTAATTGGTGTCAATTACAACT
Source organism: Timema cristinae (assembly GCA_039000515.1). Taxonomy (NCBI): domain Eukaryota; kingdom Metazoa; phylum Arthropoda; class Insecta; order Phasmatodea; family Timematidae; genus Timema; species Timema cristinae. The sequence goes on from JBCFYV010011172.1 coordinate 133,597,375, forward strand.
TTTGATTTTGATAAAACGTTGATAAAGCCATCCGCTACAGTATTTGTGATTTTCAACAAAAGAACATCAATGGTAAAAACTAAATAAAATAATACACATATTAAATATGGAGCGATTGACAAGTAAACACAACCATTTTAGAGTTTTAATCCATTCCCAGATAATATTTTTAAATATGGCAATAAATAATTTAATAATATTAATATAATGTTCTTCATTACATTATGAATAATATGTTATTTTGTTTGCCCAGCATTTAATTAAATATACAAAAAGATTGCTATTAATTCTGGTTCAAACATAATATATAATATAGAGATTATTTATTTATGCATAGCTACTATATTTACATACTATTTAATAAGCTGTATGATAATTACTAAACTGAAATTGCACCCTACCTTATAGAGCTAAAAGGGGAGGGGTGCAAGTTTACATAACACAAATAACAATGAAAGCAACAATTTATTGGGTGAACACATTAGATAATACATAACCAAATCATTGGAATGTTCATAGGATTTTGGTTGTCCATCATTTGCTTATCACAAGGAATCGTAGGCGTTCTCTTCAACAGATTACAAAGGAATAATACAGCTGGCTAGCAGCCAAGTACTGTGCCTGGGGGTACCCTAGAAACCAAACTATATTAGATATTGGCTAAAGCCACAAGTACAGTTTACTCAATATGCCCTAAGGCGGACGCTAATCAATAAAATACTCTAGTATACCCGTTTAGGTAAACAATCTAAACGGCGTTAAGGTCATGCCCACAGTACTGGGGAGTCAACTGTACCCCACAATCTAATAAATAGTACGCCCCAATAGGGGACCCACAGCATTGGTAGTGGTATACCAACACCGAGTTAAATATCAAGGTTTACAATTAGAAAGTACATAATATAAGGGTAACTGTCCTCCAGGGCGAGGCTTAAGGCGATCGTCTAATGGAAGAGATAAAGTAACAAACCAGCGACGCCCTGCGGTGTCGCATATACTCGAAACTCCCAAAACAGGGGCTACAACAATACTAAATAGCAATAAAGTAGGCGGGTCCTAGAACAGGCCCGGACAACCCAATTAGGCAGATAATTACTTCCAGTAACTCCCTAATACCGAAGGCAGACGTACCCCACAGTAACAATTGTATTTAACAAATCTTAACAACAATACAACGCTTCGGCGCAACTATTTTTATTTAGTCGAGGCACCCACATATTGATATGGGTAAGTTCCCTACAGGTATAAAAGCTAACATGTAACCAACACAAATTAACTTATGTGAAGCCACACTAATACAGCTGGCTGCATCACCTTGCACCTAGTTGAGAGGTAGGCATTCACTTACAGAGATACAAAACACTTAAACAAGACTAGCTGTCAGAGGCCTAGGTATAGTCATCCACAGTAAAGCTAAACAAACAACATAAACTAAATGTGAACCATGCTAACAATATGGGTGGGACACCAACTAGACAGGAGCAAGGTAGGCATTCCCACCTCACAGAGTATACAAGAAAAACATATTAGCAAAACGAACTAATTGCCCTAAGGGGGCCTAGTTCGCTGCTACTCTTCACTCGGTTAGTCGGACGATATCACATCCATATTACTATAGTCGGTGGCACGCCAAGAGTTCAGCGAAGTAACAAGACCTCCACCATGTCTCCTTCTAACAAGTACGGTACCTTACAGTAAGACAAGTTCATTAGCCATCGGAAAACGTAGCCAACGATCCTCTACTCCAAATGTTTCTATCGGAAAACAATAGAGCGTAGAGTGCACCAGCAGATTAATATGCTGTGAGCAAACCAGCAGTGGCGGGGGCTAGCTCAGGCGAGCCCAGGATACCACTCCTTTGGACGCCATAGCGTCCTGATGTAGAGGTGAAGTTCCTCCGAGACACTGCCGAATCGAACTATAGTAGGTCAGCCAGTCGGTTCTACACAATAAAAAAAGGTGTTTTTCTCAGCACGACACTCGTAGTATTAAAAAAAGGAAAGTACGGAAAACTCACCGCCAGGGATGAGAACCAGGGATAAGAGAGGGGTGGAAGAATAAGCCAGTCGCACCTCAGGAAGGCCACGCATGCGCAACCAGCCAAGAAGGGAGTAAAAGGGGGGGAGGGAGGGGGCAGAAATCAAACGACGGAAAGTCTAGGGGTTCAGGGGTAGAACATGAGAATTCCCGACAGACGCCAAACTAGTCGGTAATTAATATTTCATAACAGGCAATCACTTGTGCGAGCTAAATCATTTTAGCTCGGCACAAAATTACTTCCGACTAAACAAATAAATACAGCATGAACCGTTCAATCGTCACTACCAGCTTCATTAATGTCAGTACTATTTACTTTTAAAATATCATTATTTCAACCAATAATAGTTCTATATAATTAAATGATTCACATTCTCAAGATTACCTAAAACCCCCTTTAAAAATAAATAAAATATTTAAAAAAATTTCAATAATAATTAACTCGCTATGAATGCCAGTAAAATAGAGAAGCGTTTTTTTTTTAAAAGCGTTCTTTTTAATCATGGTTTTCCAAGCGAGTCCTTAAAGAGTGGATTTGCTATGAAAGGTATTAAGGTCCATAAAATTACGTCATGAAGCTGATTAAACCACAAACAAAAGTTTGGAATAAAATAAAAACCGCAAACCGTTACCTTACAAATATTTAGTTATTTGTATACTAAAAGGTCAAATTGTGTTGCCCGGTGGTTGTGTGACGTCATATGGTAATCGAATTATACGTGGTAAGTGCCATATAGGAAGGTCGTACACTTGCACAAGCCCTTTCTGTTTACACCAGCATATGGTTAGACGAGTGGAAGGAGATATCACAAAGCAAGAGAATATTAAAATATCTTTTAGAGGAAATAGCACACACATCAAACAACATAATGAACTTTAGAGAGAATTGGGGCTGGTATGTTATTAGTGTAGTATGTAACAATCGTCCCGTGCTAAGCGTTATCCAAGGCAGATAGGCACCTGGGGATGAATTAAGCTAATTTGGGAGCCAGTCCTCAAATTGATCTCGCCTGCTTTATAGCTCACAAATTTGTCGGTGTGTATATTAAAATGCTTGAATATCCTAATTATAGTGAGTACTTTCTCTCAGATATTTGATCTCAACCATGGTGATAGAAAAAGAGGCAATTTGAATAAAATGCAACAGCATTCTCATGAATACATATTTAATTAAAATGGGAGGCATTCAACTAATCATATTGGAAAGTAGTGCGTACGTCCACCTACCACAGATTAACCTTTGACCAAGTTTCAGATCATTCTAAATCTAGAACCTGGATATAAAGTTGGTCATTCTAAAAAATAAAAGAGAATGTAAAAGTAGGTAATTCTAAAAATATATCCTGGATGTGAAAGTAGGGAATACAACATTGACGTTAAAGTAGATCATTCTAAAAGGAGGAACCGTATGCGAAAATAGGTCTTTTAAAATATAATCCTGATGAAAAAGTAGGTTATTCTAAAATTATATCCCAGTTGCAGAAGTAAATCATAGAAGCCGTTTGTTAGAGAAGGTAATTTTAAAAATATAGCCCGGATGTAAAAGACGGTAATTCTAAAAATATATTGCCCATATGCAAAATAGGTCATAGAACACTGATGTAAAAGTAGGTTATTCTAAAAAAACATAGCCTGGATCCAAAAATAGGTCATAGAAGCCGGATTTTAAAGTAGATACTAAAACCCGGATGTTAAAGTGGGTAATAGAACCCTATTGTTAAAGTAGGTCATAAGACACGATTGTAAAATTAGGTTATTCTAAAAATATAGCCCTGATGATAAATAAAGTCATAGAACCCGCATGTAGCTATCTACAAAGGTGCTGATAACATACGCGTGGTCGTTTTGCCCATAAATAGAAGCTAAATGTAAGCAGCGATTAATCATGAAATACTACTTGGTTGGATAATTCGCAAAGTAGGGAAAGCTTTGAAGAGGGATAATTTAACTAATATCTACTGTAATGTGATGGGATGTAGAGGCTACCCAGCAAATTATTGTCAATATACATATATTAACAAAATACACAAATAATAATAACTGATTTGACATTACATGAATAGTAAATAATATTGTTTTGTTTCAATTGATGAAATCATTAGTGATGCCATGCATGTGTTTGACCTTAACCCTGTGCCTTCCGACGCTACGGAGATGGTTGGAGCGCCATTGAAGGCTATAGAATAGGCTGAATCTCCCAAAATGCTTCTAAACATGTGGGAAGAAAGTGGTATGTTAGCAGCTTCAATTGAAATTAAAGTTTGGATTGTCACTGATTCAAAAGGTATGCCATCTAACGCATTAATTCTAGAGGTTATAAACAGTTGTATATTTAAAGTGTTTGGCACTTATATTAGGGAATTTTAGTTCCATTGATAGTGGGACATTGATTATTAAAATAAATTAAATACTAAGGTCTGACACCTAGGCTCAGTTGGTAGCATGGCTTCCTATTGATGTAGTTGTTCTGGATTCGAATCCCATCATGACCTATTACTTAAGGGTTTTATTGTGGAAATTTTGCACCTCAATGAGAGGTTTCACAAGTGCTGTGCTTGTTAAATATTAGAAATCGTATAACCTGAACGGGTAGTAAGACGCAATGCTAGATAAATATATATTATAAAGAGATCAACTTCATCTACATTAAAAACAAATAAATATATATGCTTAATTCAGATGCATAGGACAGCCATATAATGACCTCTATATCTGAGACCTCACAACTTACAGCCCTGCCAAGGGAAAACATCACGGTGTTTTTGGAAGTGTTGGTGACACCACCGCTTGCTCCAGAAATATCACCTTTAACGTTAATTGGGTACATCTTATCACACCTGGATCATATTTACGACACCATAAGTGAGAACCTTTTATAAGAAGAAAGTGTTGTAACATTCAACATTTTTGAATTCAATATTATGGTTGATATTTACTTTTAATGTGGCACCAATCCCCCAAAGGTGTGGATTTTAAAATTATGTCTACCTCATGTCTGTCTTCATGTACCATGGCATGGATTTTTACAACTTCATATATGGATGTTATATGTCTTTCCTCCAAATAATTTTTTATTTTAATCCTTAACCTTAAACTATAGGTAATTTACTGATGATTTGCTCTAATAATGTATATATTATGAATGATTGAAATTGAAAATAACATTGTATAAATAAATTTCTTTAATTTTTTTTATTATTTAGCACCGCGTCTTACTACCCGTACGTGTTATACGCTTTAAGTACTAATTACGCTAATGGACTAGGAATTGGGAAGGTTGAATTAGAGGAAGTGAACCCGCGTTTGCGTGGAGGGAGAGTGGAAAATCATTTAGGAAAACCACCCACAGTTCACCCGAACGAGATTCGAACTTCGATCTTCCCGTCCTCGGTGATCGAGCCCAACACGACTAGCGCGTTAGCCAACTACGCCACCGAGGCAGGTAAATTTCTTTAATGTTAGTTTGAAATTGTTCTAACGATTTGGTTAAAATGCGTATCTGGGAGTTCATACTATATGATACATTATTATTAAAAATAATTTATTGTTGACAAATATTTTTCAAGATTAATATTGGGATGTTTGGTGACTGTGATAAATTTAAGAACAGGTGTCATATGAAGATGGCTTTGGGTATCTGGGCGTTTTTCTACAAGTTAAATTAGAACATCATTTTACAAATAAAAATAAATTGAGCGAAGCATAATAACTACGTATATTTGAGAGTTTTACTTTGTTTAAAAATGGGTCTAAAAATGTGTTGAAGAGTGTAAGATTAAATGTTATTTTTCCTTGAAAAAAAACCTTACGTTAGTATAGTTTTAAAAAATATATTTTTTTTCCCAATAAACTACATTAGAAAGTTTGTATGAATGTGGCATTTCATTTAATTTCCATTATAATTTAACCCAATGAATAGATGAAAACAAAATTTAATCTAGTTTAATGGAAAAATATTTTTTAAATTAATGTATAAAAAAATGCCTTAATGTAATTAAATGAAAAAGTAATATTTTAAATATATGTTCCAAGATATATTAGAACTTTTGCATGATTGCACCTTACAATTTATTCCAAACCTTATTTGAATTCAATCAAAGAATTCAATAATTGTTAAGAGATTTATTACCTTTAAAAATAAAAGTTGACTCATGCCTTTCGTTGTGAGTAAAATTAAAATGCTAAATAAATACAAATTAGTGCATACACTGAGATTATTATTTTACAAAATGTGTTCGTTTTTGATTTTAAATTCAATACTTCGACTCTTGTGTTTTATTTGAGGCAGAAGATTAACAACATACCAACTCTCCGTTAACTCACCAGGAACAAGCCCTGGAGGTGGGCTCCCTCAACCAATAAAAGCGTCAGACTCCAAGGTTGAAGCTTCGCCGATGGCTGGTCTGTCGACATAACCCCAACTCTTCATCCCAGGGCCTAATGACCTGGTAGAGCAAGTAGGTGTAGGTTTACCAAGATGCGTCTCTTTTGGTATCTTCAAGGAAAGAATTAAACAATTGAGCCACTTTTATAACGTGGGCAAAAATTTGTCATACAATCATATATGCCAGATACCGATCGCTACGCTCAGGGCTGGCATGAGGAACAAACGATGCTTTGATAGGTAATCTACAAGATCATGGTGTTAGTGCTGAGGATCACATAGAGGTATTATTAGACAGCATATAATCATCGTCAAGGCCTGTATTTGTGCGATTCTTAGGCGCAGTTCAGCTTGACGCACGAGCTGTACTGGATAGTGTAGAAGGAGTATTAAAAAGCAAGTCTACCTTCCTCACATCCTCACCGGTGTATGTCAAGTTTTATCACTTTAAGGAGCCCCAAAGGAGTGGTAGCCATAAATGGAATAAACTCTGCCCCTCTGCTACATACAGTCAAATAAATCAAGGAATCATTATGATTATAAATTGCGACAACACACTATGCCTTGTTTGTGCATGGTCTTCACCATGGCTAAGTGTGATGCTAAAGAAAACCGGAATGCATGGGCATGAACACTTTTAGAAGAATTAAAGAGGAACGCAATATATTCAAAAATACTAAGCAGAGGATTTATGCCGTGATTCCAGTGTGGATCATTTGAATTGTGGTGGAGTTACTGAAATGAAATAATTTCAAACTTATTTCTCCGTGTACCAAATCACAATGTTCCGTGAACAATGTGGAAGGCATGTCCTTTATAAACGGCTAAGCCCTCCCAAACATTCATTTAAGGAGTACCTAGTATAGTACTCTCACGACGATAGGCAAAACCATTTTGATGTCATCAAATCCCTAGCAGCCACCTTTAAGTATGGGTGCTTTTGCCGTACGTGCCACGTGCCGTTTCAACACAAGAACGCGCAAAAGTGTTATTCAGCGGGCAAAAGCTGTTACTATAAAATGGTTTTTAGTGGAGGTCAGTCGGTTCCCTGTAAAGACTGTGGCGATGATTCGTTAAACAGACAAGTCACGATAACCACAAACGTCCTGAATTTCACAGAGGTCACATGTCGATATGTGACGCCAAAAAGATTTGCGAGGCTTATGGTAAATTATTTTTCAGCGTGAAAAGAGCAAACTATTCACATACGTGTTATAAGACTTTTGGTAGAGTATACAAGACGCATCGATCTTTTGGTGATGTTGGCTAAATGAGGCAGGCTCAGTCCACGAAAACCTTAGAGAAGAGCAACTTCTTGTTTGTATTCTATGGTTTTGAATGCAGACAAGAAATTCTTCTACAAGTTGCGCCCAACAAGTACATGCACGAAATTAACCTATTTGTTGTCCATACGTGTTACAAGTCTTGCCTTAATGTTGATGACAATGACCATTATTGCACTGATAGCATGGGAGATGGGATAGGCATATTCAAGGATGACGTCACAATAATGCCACAATATTTTATTTTTTAAAGGTCAGGATGGATTAAATTGAATTAACTAAGTTTTAAAACATCATATTAACTGCTCAAATTTTTTTCTAATCTAATCCCCTCTATTTTTAGAACCCTATTTTGAAACATCCCATTTTCAGCTTTCAAGCTTAGCTCTAACAGCCTTATTTTTTCTGAACACACACACACTTACGTTCTGCTTTATATATATATAAATTAATCTAGTATAAGTACTCATTCGAGCTACATGCATACATGAATTTTGTTAATGGAATAGAGATGGGAAAGGTGTAGGAAATGTAAACGCATTTGCGTGGAGGAAAAGTAGTTACCCTATAATAAAAACTACTGGACACTGATGAGTATTATGGCAATGTTCTTAAAAAGAAATGATATATAACATACATAAGTTATCTAACTGGTATGCCCCTATTATATAAAATATACATATTAGTCTCAATAAACATACACGTATTTAACAAACTCTAAAATCACGGAATACTGTTTGAAAACGTATGTAATATAGCACCTAGAAGTTAGTTGAACAAGGGAACTAAAAGTCAATTTCGTCTATTATCGTTTAACTTTGACAGGTAGCCGGGGTGTGAATCCCTCCCGTATGTACTCAATACACTAATCTGGATATAGTCCCTCTATATGTCTCTTCCTCATTTCTAACCAACTAGCGCAGTAAAATTTTAATAACCCAGCCATGTTCAGTGCAAATACATATGTATATATTTTCAGGACCTGTGACCTTAGTGAAACATATACTATTATTTGGCTGTAGTGTCTGAATTCTGAAGATGTAGGGGACGAGTCTTCATTAGGGTTTTAGACGTTATTTAGTTTAATAAATAATAATAATAATAATATATAATAATAATAATATTTAGCACCGCGTCTTACTACCAGTTAGGGTTATACGCTTTAAGTACTAATTACGCTAATGGATTAAGAATTGGGAAGGTTGTATTAGAGGAAGTGAACCCGCATTTGCGTGGAGAGATAATAGAAAACCATTTAGGAAAAACCACCCCTAGGCCACCCGACCGAGATTCGAACCTCGATCTCCCCGTCCTCAGAAGTCGAGCTCAACACGACAAGCGCGTTAGCCAACTACGCCACCGAGGCGGGTGTTAGTTAAAATGGCCGCTGCAACGGTCTGTATTCGAGCATGTTAGATATGATATATCCTCGCAGAAATGTATTATTAAAAGTGATGTTTATAAATTAATAACACCACGAGATGTTCGTCAAGCTATTTTAGAAACCCGCTCCTCTAAAGGCAAAAATAAAATAACTTATCCACTTTAATCTTCAACATATTAAAATTAAAGAGTAAATAAATAAAAACAAACTGATATATAAAAATGTAATTGTCGTTGTAAAGTTGTAAATATAAGATAGTTTAGAAAGTATTTATTAGATCAATAGCAAGTTATTGAATTAAATATTTAAAAAAACTTTTGCAATTAATAAATTTGGAAAATTAGAAAAGCCTACATTTATTTTCATCGGTTAAAACAGCTTATAATGGAGAAAAATCAAATTAAAAGAAAAAACTTATGTTTTCTCAAAAATATTTCTATGCACGATTCACCTTAAGTATCGTTGGCAGAATAGCTACTTCGGAGGTCGAATGGACTAGTTCAAAGTATCAGTATCACAAATATGGTAATGTTTATCACGAAGATATCTGGATTTTCCAATCTCCCTTCATACAAATTTGTGTACCCTTTCTCAAAATCTAATCTTCTTCATTCTTAGTATCCCTTAACCATATTACGCTTTCAAGTTATTAATAATAAAAGGAAATATTTCTGTTATCTGGTGAAGTATAAACGGATTGTTCCAAATTTTAGTACATCTTTAGTGGTAATCTAGGCAAAGTCGTGACAGAGGGAAAGAAATGTTTATAAAAGTCCATAAGCATCTCTTTGAATTATGCATCAATTTGTTTATCAGATATAATATTATCAAAACACATTTAATGTTTAATAAAGTTAATTGTTACGTCATGTACGTGCTACGCTTACTACATTTTGTGAGACATTGTCAATCAAACCCATAGTTTTTAACTATCTAATAACTTCAGTTAATCCAAACGCTATAAAAGTGTGTTTACTATTTGTACAAGGCATATAGATCTACATATATAAATATGTATATATCTGTGTATATACAGATTATATAAAATATATATATATATATATATATAGATCCATACAAATAATTATATGCATATATTTGTATGTATATAAAAATATATACTGCTTTATACATATAATAAAGTATTTTCATAAATACCACACATGCCAGAGATATTCTGTAAATTATTATTCTAATTTTTTATTTAGTAAATATGTGATAATATTGCTGAACAATTAAATTTAGTCACTTCATTTCTGCAACCGAGATCGGCCGAAAAATCCTGATTACATCGTGGCGCTCTATCTTGTAGTTCATTCTAGTTCAATAAACTAGTACATAGATCACAAATAGTACCCAGCAAAGATGTGAGCTAGTTCAGCTCGAAGAGTAGCTTAATTATTTGAAACAAGAGTCACGAACTACATTTTTCATATCACAAATCAATAACTTTACAACTTTGTCTATGCATTCATTGCCTCTATATTAACGTTCGTTAGTTATGAAATAAATTAATAGAAACCTTGGGTTGTATATATTTAAAATGTCAAAATATGACAAAGGAAGCGATTCAAGAAATTCTTTCAAGTATGTTTACAAAATTAAGGTTAAGGTTATTACAGTTTTAGAATGTAATATAGTAATAATTTATAACAATTGATTTTTTATTCTGTGGCGGGTGAGATGGGGTGGGAGGACACATAATCAGTACCGTTTCTATTGTATCACTTAAAACCCCTTCACCAGATTTAAAGTAATATTTTAATAACATAATAGCACACAGCCAAGGATAGCAATGGATACAAGCCGTTCGTGTAGCTGTAGCCCTGTCTATGTAACAGCAGTGATACTTCACTTGCAAGAGGTGCGACAGATGTATCAATTAGAGCTATTAACAATTCCAGCAGAAACTTGGAAGGCCTTATCTCGGAAACCATCGCACGTAGGACATAATATTATGTTTATATGGACTTTCTGTGTCATTTTGAGGTCTACTGTAAGCACCCCAGTTTCTACTTCCCACGTAAATTGGAACATCCTGAATATACAAGTCATAGTAAACAGGCATCATATTTACTCTTACTTCTTAATTTCTTGCAATGGTATTTTAATACCTTGAACTACGTGCATTTTTTATTTTATCTTTATCCAACCTTTAAAAACATATTTTATAAACCAAGTATAAAGAGATTTTCTATGTACACGGTGTAATATATATATATTAATTTAAATACATTTTGAGAATAATATCTAGCTTCACTCAATGTTTTATATACATTGTACCAATGATAAAGACAACTTTCTACCTTTTGGATTAACGGTAGTCAATTATCAGCCGCATAAGATTACCTTTTACGTACATCGCATGAGTGGAATCGTCTAGTCTAGTTTACCGGGTGAAAATCACAGCAGAGTGTAACTTGGGTGGTTTTAACCTAGATAATTTACCACTTTCTCTCTATGAAAAGGTGGGTATATTTTCTATATATTATACTTTCCCTTACTTTGCCCCGTTAGTGTAGTTGAATACGGATGGCCTTGACGAGTAGTTAGACGTATTTCAAAATATCTCAAATGACCCTTGTACCTTGAAACTATCTGGTGGCAAGTTTAGACGCAACTTTCAGATTTGTTTTCAAGTGCCCTTTATTTTAACATTTTATTTTCTCTGTTTCGATACATAAACTTGAGTTTATATAAACGTACGAGGCAACCAATAACAAGAAAGGTTACGTGACCTAGCCTATAAAGTGCACGATAAGATAAGGGTGGGGAATTATGTTATCGAACGCGTGAATATGTTGGAGTTATTCATGTCGAGGAGCACACAGTATAATAGGTTTCCCTTCCTCCAACGTGTATAATCTAATAATGAAATAGCCTGAACACACCCTCCACTCAGAGTGGTATAGAATACCCGCGCTACACATTCAACTGCGCCGGTCGCATTAAGAACTTGCCAACTTGCAAGATAAGCAGATATCTTCTAGTTACGGTTAAACTGGTCTGCAGGATTACGTCCGCCTCTTGCTAACCTAACCCGTCTTTACCAAACACACAGTGCTTAGTCGGGTTGGAAGGTGGGGTAGAAACTTTTTTTTTTGCTAGCAGCAAACTGTGATACACTGAAGCTTAAAATATAATATCCCTTTTGATCTGTAGACAGTGACAGTATTAAGTCGTGCACATGGTTTTTAAAAAGGGCCATGGTTTGTTAACGTTTCCAGAGGGAAGCTTCTAGTTTTATAAATGGGTAGTTGGGTTGACTAACCACCAAAGTCCACAAAGGCGCACACTTTCAAAAGGAGAAGACAAACTAAGCCAACCTTCTTTTCACTTTTGAGGCACACTATTTTTATATGGAAGAAGATGCAGTAAGGGAGGTTTTAGAGAAACAAGAAAATGAAAAGAATAACAATGAAAAGAATAACATAGTTCACATTTTAATATACTGCCATTGGATAAAGAAGTGAGGGTTGCTTCTTAAATAAAACTGGTCTTTCAGGAAAAGAGAAATACAGATCTTCTTCAAGAGCCAACCACTATCTTTTGTCCAGTTAGGTCAATGTAGATAATTAACTATGCTGCTCTTTATCCAGGGAAAGCAGTTTAAAATATAAATAAATTGTATTTTTATTTTGAAATACATGTTGTATTCTTTGTATAGAATTACTTAAAATGTTATCTTACTTCATCTTTTGATGCGCTAAGTTTATACATTTAAATCTAACACTACGGCTAACTGGCTATAGTCCTGGCTCGAGGGTCCTTGGTTCAAATTCCAAGGATTTCTTTGAGAAACTACAGTATACTTCCCAAGCTAGTAAAATAACTGTAATTGTTATAAATCCTATTATATTCTAATTTGGGAACTAGTAGACGTTAAAGTAAGCCACTAAAACTGTAGCATTTTACTATTGACACTGGATTTACTATTGTATTGGTTAGGTGAAGGATAAATAAGTCCTTTCATAAAATCAACCAGATCAACTATTTATCTTCTAAACACAAATTGTTCTTCCTGATGACAAGGCAGTCAGGGTTCAGTTCTTAGTAATCATATTTTAATTTTAGGTCTAAAATGAACCGGTATTCTTTTACCTTCTCAACCCACAATGCATTTTATGATAGGAGTAGTGAAAAGGAAGCGTTAATATCATATATTAATATCAAACAGTTTAGCCATATTTTTATCGACTATTGATTAAATTTTATTATACAAGACCCACGCTGGTGGACACGTATAAAAATACGTCATTCTAGTCTAGTCTGGATTTCCGATGACGAGAGGCGTGTGTTAGAGTTCGTGTCAGATTAGTCTAAGAAAATGAGATTTGTATGTTTAGATTGAGCTGTTAATGTTATTGGTTTAAGAGCTATAATCTTTTGTCTTGAAGTTACACATAAAATAAAAATAAAATTATCTTTTAATAACCATCGTGAGCATATTAGCATTTGTTGAACAACTTTTTTTTTAATGAAGAGAAAGGGCTATTATCAAATTAGTATGTTCTAAAACAAGGTGCTTAGGAATATACTTGGTTCAAAAAGGTATGAGGATAATGGGTAGTGGAGAAGGTTACATAATGATAAGCTATCTACCCTATATTCATCATAAGCCATTGTTAGGATAGTCAAGTCTCGTAGATTACGGTGGGTTAGGACATACAGCGCAAATGGAAGATTCTAGAACCTGGTTCATGTTATTGACCAGTAAACCCAATGAGAAGAAACCGTTGGGAAGACCTATAGGAAGATGGGAGGATAGAATTAGAATGGACTTAAAAACATAGGATGTAATGAGGTGGACTGGATAGAACTAGTTCAAGACAGGCATAGTTGGCTTACTTTTGGTAAGTGTGGCAATGAACGTTTCCGATACTCCTGGGATAGAGTAAGGATGACCATGAAAAAGATTGAAGAACTGTTTATATTTCTCTGTGAAGAAAATTTTAACTAAATGCACTTATTTATTGTGTCCAATTTATTTATGTGAAATAAAATGTAAGATTACCTACCTTAACTCATGTCCGCTTTCATCACAAAAATGATCTACTTGAAATGTTTTAGCCTAGTAGTTGTTTTACCAATGATCAAAATCACGCAGTAAACAAACTCTAGAACACAAAAAGAGATGTATTTACATTTTTTTCACGCCTTCCTTCCTGTTCCGCAACGTACTCTAATTTACAAGAGAAGGAAGGTCTATCAGAGGTGTGCGTGCTAGTTGAACACGCAGGCTTGTGCTTCAATTGTTTGAGTAAAATACAAAATTGCGGTAGCAACACTTTCTTCTCGGTTTTGTAAATTTCTACATTATATTTCATAAGTATTATTTTGTATTATTATTATCATTTTGTTTAATACAGTGTATTATTACCTGTTCAGGTGATAAGCTTATGTATTAAAAACCCTAAGGGTTTTAGTGATGAGGAAGATTATATTTAGAGTAAGTGTACCCAAAATTGCTTGGAGGGAGGGTGGAAAACCATCTTATAAAAACTACCCCTAGTTCACCCGACCGAGATTAAAACCTCAATATCCCCGTCATTGACAGTCTAGTCTACTGTTAGAGTAGCATCTTAGAGCATGTGGCCACCAAAGTGGGTTATTATTATACTATTAATAGAACATTTAGATTACAATTTATTATGAACCAACTGATTTTATCAGCACAAGACTGACAAATTAAACTAATCTAGCTCTAAAGAGTACACAACACCCAGTTTCGTGACCGTTAATTGATCATTGTGAAAGAGGAAGCCTAAGTTACATCGATGACAAATATCTCAGTTAAAAAACAAATACGTTCATTAGGTCTTAGATATTGAAAATATATATAATACTAATTTTTTATTTATTTTATCTAAGTTTATACACACCACATCGTCAACATATCCTTTATACCATCAAAGTATTGATTCTAATTGGAGTATAAATATTGACTGTGGCCTTAATCGTTATAGAAATTCACTTTGTTTTGAATGAAAAAGATCATTAAATCCCTATGGCATCATAAATTTAGCATTAACTTTGGGAGAAATGGGGTAGGATCTAACTCTATAGATGATCCCAGGGGATTACACCCCATTTGTAAATTGCTTGTAATAAAAAATATTCATGTGCTTATGTTCAATTTATTTACGTATTCATCCTATTATATATAATTTTTGATAATAGATAACTGGTCATCTTGTAAAATATAATTGATTCATTATTCTCTCAAATGTTGTTATTTTATATTTTAAATTGTATGTTGTCCACTTTGGGATTATTTTTTTAAAACACTATGGTATATTATTATTATTAGCACCGCATCTTACTACCCGTTCGGTTTATACCCACTTAAGCTAATGTGTAAAGGTAGGGTGATTGTGAGATGAAATGGAGGACCTAAAGTTTAACGTGGGATCCAAACCACGGTGGAGGCCTGGCATTCCCCACATTCACAGGTTGTTATTAATACACGTCTTGTCAGAGGTGAAGGAAGGGTTTGATAATCAGATAAATCTGTGCCGGGACCGAGGATTGAGCCCCGGACCCCCAGCAGAGAAGTCCGACACCTTAGCCCTAAACCGCCAGGTAACCTCACTCTCCCTAAGGTAAATATAAGGAGGGGGATATGGATGAGGGTGGATATTTTAGATCACGTGCACCCACGATGGCTTGGAGAAAGCTTTAGAAATGAACAATGTTCTATATTGTGTGAAAAACTACCTCGAATATATTAGGTCGAGATTCGAACTTCAAATTCTCCATTACTGGAAAATCAGACTATGTGAGATTGACGTCATAAGTCATATGACCACTGGTGTGGAGTTGGTAACTAAGTGTGTGTAAAGCTAGATCTTATCACAGGCTCATACCCACCTCGGTGGCGTAGTTGGTTAACGCGCTTGTCGTGTTGAGCTCGACTGCTGAGGACGGGGAGATCAAGGTTCGAATCTCAGTCGGGTGAACTGGGGGTGGTTTTTCCTAAATGGTTTTCCACTCTCCCTCCACGCAAATGCGAGTTCACTTCCTCTCATTCAACAGTCCTAATTCATTAGCGTAATTAGTACTTAAAGCGTATAATCCGAACGAGTAGTAAGACGCGGTGCTAAATTAAAATTAAATTATCACAGGCTCATAATAGACACGCCCCTAGAATGTAAAAAAAGTCATATTTGGTGTAATCGACATAGAGATGCATATGTATTGTAAGAAAGTTGTTATAATTTAATTCGTATACTGGTTTCCCTCGTATTTTTATTAAAACTTAGCGACGATTTATTTTAACTACGATAATTAAATGCGTATTAGGCACCACGCAAGTAAATATATGATTAAACTACTAATTTATTAATGTCCTGGACCACACTCCCCCCACTTCTCTCTTGACCAATCAGCGCCATCTACCCCGGCACTTAGCCACTGTGGATCTTTAAACACGAATTTTAAGAATAGAAGACCACCTGTGTGGGAACTAACAATCGTCACGGAATGCCACTGTAGAGAAAATACAAATATTTATAAAACAAGCACTCCTTAGTCGACCCAATCCCATCCGTGCAAGACGGACACAACATCATAAACCTAGTTCAGTAAACTTTGAATTATTAAATGAAAGTATCTTAGCGGCTTATTTCCGGCTACAATACTTTTAAATATCCATGAGATTTCACCACACCTAATTCCATTAAGTAATTGATGTGGCGTTGAGATGCATGTTACGTGAATTTTATAAAACCGATTGTTGATAGTAGCACACGATTCATAAACTTAATTTACTATAGTTATAGGCACACCACCCTTAAGATTCGGATGGACGTCTCGAAGTTTTGCAAATATCTCTTCCAAGTAGTTCCGTGTATTATCACTAGAGGGTGCGCTACTGAAGCTATGACAGTCACTACAATGACCCCTCTCCCCCTCCTATACTTCCACATTCAGAGTGTCCTTACATTCCACAGTTAATCCAGGCAGCCACCCCCACTCCTCCTTATCTTTTCAACTTTGTTGCTTGCTATTCAACAAAAGACAAGCTATCACCGATGTACTCTCCAAGGAGTTATGCAGAGTTTTGAGCCACAATCTCGGGGATTTATATAATGACTTCCAAAGTCAAAGTCAAAGGCTTGAATACTTTTCAAAGCATAATTTTTCTGAGCTACCATAGGAAATCATTAATTACAGTATATTGTGACATATTTACATAGTTTATCTATTACTATATAAATATTTATAAATATACTTTCTTCCCAATATATATAAAATAAAAATAAAGCCATTTATTTTAGTTTATTTTAGTGTCGTAGTTTTTAATGTCGCTACTTATGCTAGTTATTTAAATTTAATATGGTATGAGGAAATTAGAATTAAAATAAGTGCACCTTAATTTATTTGTACAGAAGATATAAAAACCAAAGTGAAAACCACTGGTAAAAAATTGGAAATATCTTTTAAAAAAACGGTGGCCAAAGTTATGCGAAAAATTGCAATATGTAATTGTTACTTCTATTAAATAGAATTTACATAATGCACGACTACCTCTCTTTACACATAGGCCCTACTGTTAACTTTTTTGAACACCATACTAACAAGAACATTGTATTCTAAAAAAAAACCAAATTAAAATCTTTGTAAACCATGTTTCCATTCAAATCATAAATTTATTATTATTAAGCCATCTAGAACTAGGTTTTTTCATTTTTGTTTCTATGTTTAGCACAAAGGTTATTAACGACTTAATCTGATTGGGTAGAGATGAGGAAGGTAGCTAAGAGGAAGTGAACACGCATTTGCGTGAAGTGAAGTTAGGAAAACCAGAGTGATAAATCACTTGTGGAAAACCGTTAAAGATATATATATATATTTAAGAGAAAAACACCTTCAGTTCACTAAGGCGAGATTCGAACCTCGACCTCTCCATTAATGTCGATCAAACCAACAACAAGCAATGGCTAGAACCCTGCTGCTGGTAACTAATCTTTGTAAACAAATATTAAATTTATCTCGACACCTCGGAGAGAAAGTAATGTGATCGTCAAAAAATTCGAGCTCAAGATTTTGATAAATGTCGAAGTTTCATGACCCCCTGAAACCAACTAAGTTGTCTGTTGGTCTGTATATTGGGCTAGAGTCGAAACTATTTATCAGATTGGGCTACAGCTTGGTATCTGGGGTTTTCATAAGGTCCCCCCGAGGAATTTTTGGAATTAGACATCTAACCCTAAATTAAAGGGTAGTTTATTGAAGGCAAAAAGAGAATGAATCGATTTATTTAAAATTCACTCTAACAAGTTTAAATTAATTTAATATCTGAATACTGTTTATCAATATAAACAAGATGTAAATTCTCATTTTCTCATGAACATAACTTTGAGGGTACTTTACAAGAGGGAAACTTGCCTATTTTCATCATTTACCACAACTATTTGAAATAATAACTTCTCGTTGTAAAGTTGAAGTACTATTAAAGGTAAAAATATATATTTTTATAAAACTAAGAAGTTCTGAGCTATAAACAAATATAACCTATATGCTTTTTAATCCAAGTCTTTGAAAATGAATTTGAGTCTTATGCTCTTTGTGTGACAAAGATTTTTCTCAATTTTTCTGTGACAGTATTCCTAGTTCCTAATGCCATAGAGTAAGTAACAGTGAATATTACTTCAATTATGATCTTTGGTGTAGTGTTTCTACAAAAATGTATATACCTATTATTTCATTTCACAAATCTTACGAGTTTTTAGTAAATGTATATTTTTAAGAAAAGTGAAAGAAAGTCTGTGCGGTGCACCGTGAAATTTTTTATTACAAAAATACAAAATTGTGTTTACCTTTATGTGTGTTGGTTTGTGGACCTATTTTTTCTAAAGATCTTTTATTATTATTATTATTATTATTATTATATTATTATTATTGGAGTTTACTGACTTGTCGACACAAGTAACATCATTGAGATTCCTTTACTCATTTTAATATGCACAACAATATCAATAATATGTTAACCTTTTTAACATCCTGTATGTATACGTGTGTGTATGTGTGTGTAATTTCTTATAAAATAAATAAGTTTTAAATTAAAATAATTTTTTGAATATTTTCAGGGGCATAAATAATAGCTTTGACACACATGGCCCACTCCCCTAAATTAAATTCCAGGATGCGCCCCTGAATTTTAATATCTTCAAAATTAATCCTGCTATAAGTACGAAAAGGCCTTTTTGTCTATAGAACATGAATAAAGTTATTTAGAGAAAGCATTTTTCTTGCGCCGCATCTTACTACCCGTCCGGGTTATACGTTTAAGTACTAATTACGTTAGTGGGTTAAGGATTGGGAAGGTTGAATTTAGAGAAAGTTAACTCACATTTGAGTGGAGGGAGAGCAAAACACAATTTTTTGAAAAAACACCCCAGTTCATCCGATCGAGATTCGAACTTCGATCTCCCCGTCCCCGGCAGTCTAGCTCTACACGAAATAGTGCGTTAGCTAACTACGCCACAAAGGCGGGTGTTAGCAATTTCCCCTCTTCTTACAAAACCAATGTTATACAAATTGGTTTTATCTAATCAAGAAACACTGTTTATGCAGATTATTTATAAGATAAACAGAATCAAGCTTACTCTATATTTTTTTTTTACATACATCATGCAAATATATCACAGGGAACATTTCAATAACTCAGGTTTGGAGGTAATAGTAGTAATAAAGTGAAAGACAAATAGTGTAAAGTAAAGAGTGTTACCTGATCAGGATATAAATGGGGTGAGGGAAGGGGGAGTAGCTGGCTTACAAAAAAAGATGGAAAGATAGATAATGCCAAAAAGGGGTTGGGAGGAGAAGGAGTGGTGGTTTGGATAACAGACCCATCTAGCAGGAAACGGCTGGACTTTTTCAACAGTTTAGGCCTGATTAAATTTAAAAATACCAAATTTTGTTTAAATAATTGTATTATAAATATTCATCGTGTATGATAGAACATTATCTTACTCTCTATAGAAATATGATAACTTCAAAACTATATTCTTGTATTTAATGTTTGATTTAATTTTAATTTATTCAAAATTATGTCTTATTGTAGCTATGTAAATAGTAACTTGTACTATTTTTTTTATAAATATAGTTCATATTAAATTTCCAAGTTAGATATAATGCAAAAAAACCGCATGTTGTTATTATGTATAGTTTTTGAGAAAACGGCTATATAACTTTATCGTTTTTAAATAGTAGGTGTCCATCCGAATCTTAAGGTGAGATGGAAAGGGACGCGAGAAAATGCCAGTGTGTTTGCAGTTTTTATGGCAAAACACTCTTTTAACCAAAATAAATCAAATATTGCTCTAGTACAAACATATAATTTAATTTTCTTCACACGGTGACCTCAAATTTACTTTAATGTCTGTCAAGGGTGTCCTGGAATTTGATGACTTTTTCTCTTAATTTAAAAAGTTTCTCATCTAATGCCGCTATGCTCATGATGGATATTCATAAGCTGTTGATATCAACATTTGAAGAAAATTAAACTATGTTTGTACTGGAGAAACATTTTATTTATTTTAACCAAAAATAGTCTTATCATAAAACTACCCTTTTATCGCGTTCCCTTCAATTCCATTTCAAATTGACTAATTCATCACCACAAAAGGTAAAACTTCGATTTTATAATGATAAATATTTTTCGGCTCTTTCGGGAAATCAAACTGTGGCTCTTAAACCAATAGGCAGACGTGCTATGATTCATCTATGGTTTCGGATGCAAAGTAATGTGAATTGATGTCTTGTATATGTTAAGTTACCATAACTGATTTTGTGCAAGTCGTTTAAATGATCCCAGATGTTGGCTTGTAATGAATTTGTTTATCCACTTAATGCCAATGTGGAATATCAGATGGCTAAGACTTAACTTCAATCTAGTAAAAAAGTCAACATCTTGCGTGCTCAAATAAGTAGACATAATATCAACAGGGTTAGATTCTTAAAATAATTTATGAGTAATATAGTGTATAGGCTTGAATTACTGTTATTAGGCTTAATAGGATCTAAACAAATTACGACATAAAATTTAGAGTATATAATATATAATGATGGAGCTAGTATATAGGTCATACTAATAAATCCCTTCGTTTAGAAACTTTTAAAACCCCCAATAAAAGCTTTTATTTCAAATAAAATGACTGAATGTGTGTGTTTGTTCGTATATATACGAACAAACACACACATTCAGTCATTAAGAATATATATATATAGACAAACGTAGTAAATGATTCATTGCACTTAGAAAGAGCGCCCTTTCTCAACGCCGTTCTAAGAGCGGAAGCGTTTTCTGCACACAGCCGTTGCATTGTTCAGCGTTGTCCTACTGAATATTGCAGTGCTTGTACCGGAAAGAAGTATAGTTTAGCCAAGTGTATATCCTCTCAGATATCAGGATGTACGATCTTCAATACCATTACTACGATCTCTTGTTTTCCTTCTTTTGTTTTCCAGAAGAAGGTCATGGCTGCAGTAGATCAATAAAGCGCACAAGTCGCTTTGATCGTAATGAACAACAGTTTGGTTTATTAAATATACTTGCTTATTTGAATAGGTCCTTAAGGCGAACGCTTTAATACCAATTTGGTTTACTCCCAGTTTAATGTATCCAACTTAAGGAACCAGGTTGAAAAGGTAAAAATTTAGGAATTGTGTCAGGATTCACTTGTATATTATTATTATTATTATATTATTATTATTATTATTATTATTATTATTATTATTATTATTATTAGCACCGCGTCTTACTACCCGTTCGGGTTATACGCACTTACGCTAATGTGTAATGGTAGGGTGATTGTGAGATCAAATGAAGGACCTATAGTTTAACGTGGAATCCGAACCACGGTGGCAGCCTGGCATTCCACACATTCACAAGATGTCTTGTCAGAGGTGTAGGAAGGGTTTGTAAATCAGATAAATCTGTGCCGGGACCGAGGATTGAACCCCGGCCGCCAGCACAGAAGTCTGACACCTTACCCCTAGACCACCAGGTCACCCTATTACACTTGTAGAATAAAGTCCTGGCCTACCGGTCATTCACGTCACGAATCCAATAAAATAGTACAAAAAGTTTCAAAAATTGTGAATTATTTAAATACGGCGATCATTTTTTCACTTTGTTGAGTAACAAATTTTAGTTAAATATATATACCTAAAAAAAACATGTATTTCTAACCCTTATTTTTTAAAAGAAACATTAATATATTCTATATTAGTAATTTCATAATGTGTGTGTGTGTGTGTTTTACACACCCTTTAGAAGCCCCTAGATGACCTAGAAACCTGAAACTTTGCACTTAAAGCATAAGCCACGGGACTGAACTCAATGGAACTGTACTTTAAATTCGATTTAGTTAACTTCGATTATTTTTTATTTAGTAAAAATATAATTAAATTAACTAGATCTTACTTTATCAACTCTTACACAGTAACCAACAGAAATATACTTTAAAAGAAATGACCACATTTCAAAGCGCTTATCAGTTTAAGGCATTGACAAGTTAAATTAATTATATAAATAAAAACATTTTAATAGAATCACCGGTAGCTTAATTTACATAACTATGACCAACCACGTTTTTAAATATTTTAACTTTAGTCCAATATTAATATATAAACTTAAATATGAACGAAATACATACGCTTTGTAGTTTAACATATGTGAGATCACAGGCGCTTGTATATTAAACATATTTAAAAATTAGAATGAACACTTTGTTTGTTAAGTTAGTTTTAGTGAAGGATCAACTTTTTGAATGCTTACTTCTTAATTTGTTGACATTTATTTTAAATATTTTCATATTTTATCTAAAAATAAGGTGATACAGTGTTTTTACATATAAGAGTTTAATTGAACACGGTGATCACATTTTTTGATCAATTCATATTTAGTGAAATTTTTTGTATATTTCTACTCTCCCATCTATTAAATAGGTTTTCCCACGTTATGAGGCTGGAATAATTTCCAACACAAAATTACTAGTTTTTCAATAGTATATCCAATGTACTTGTTTTTGAAAGAATCTTATTATTCCATGCTATCCATATTCTCAATAGTAATATGATCAAACAATTGTGCAATTGTAGTTTTATTACAGAACTTTTCAACACTCTCTTTGCGACACCACATCACGCGAAGAAACTCACACCGCCATTAAGGCTAATTCACACAGAACGCTAAGCTAAGCCTATGCCTATACTATGCTATGCTCTGCTTAGGTTTTGTCAGTTTGGTTTCACACTCATTGCTGAGGTAAGCTATGGTTCCTCTTTTCCCTCCCGAATTTACTGTTTTTTTTCTGGTCTGCTCCAATCAAGTTAAGATATGGCATTCTCTTAAATGTCGTGTTTGTGCTCAGATTATATAGTACTCAGGAAGAGGATCTGATGCTAACTGCAGCTGTTTTGCTAAGTGAGGAATAGGTAGGATGTGGAGGTTCAACTTGCTCAATAACGGTTCTATTTTAATATAAAAACACTCATTAAATATAGACCTAAATATAATATTAATTAAATACACCTGAAACAAACTGAAAACATTATTTCGACACTTATTTGGTTATTTTCGACAGTATAGCATTGCATCTTGTCAACGCGTAGCTCAAGCTGCGCTATGCGCATGTGCAACGTAAGATGGTTCAAGATGGGAGATGGAAAAATTTCCCGACCAGCAATCGGAAAAAAACATAGTGCAGAGTAGCAAGGCATAGCTTAGCTTTCTGTGTGAACCAGTTTTTACAATGTTCCGGTTCAACTCTTAATTAGCTAAATACGTGATATCTTGAAACTGTGTTTAACGCCATACGGTTCAACAGTCATCCTGGTCGATGGACGAATGCTCTAAGGCAGGGATGGTAAATCAATTACACTGGGTGATACGCGGACATGATTTGGGTGAAAGGCGGACACTATGAAAATAAACATTAAATAACACTTTTATCAAAGCGGTATACATTTTTTTTCAATTAAATAATGTTTCGACAGCCATTTCAATATTATTACACCCGCTTTAGGGGCCACACGGTATAACGCTCTATTCTCTACTACCATAGCTGGGGAGATCGGATACACTTGGGGAATTTATTCTAAATGGTTTTCCACTCTTCCTCCACGCAAATGTAGGTTCATTACTTCTAAATTAAACCTTACTAATCCCTTACTCATTAGTGATTTGTACATAAGCGTATATATAGCCTGAGCGTATAGTAAGATGCTGTGCTAGCAATAATAATAATAAGAAAAATAATGATAAGAATATACATATATAGATAATTTCACTTTTTTCACCAGGAAACACTATGCGCAAAAGCAAGTATGAGGTTGTTTGAAAGTGTACTCTCTTAGTGGTAACGAAAATTGTAAAACTTTATATCTGCTTAAATAATCACCATTTTTCCAAATGTTAGATGAGACGTAATCACAATATGGTGGGCGTTCTTATGTACAATTATGTTCGTTGGCAGATAAACAACAAGAATTCCCAGATCTCACTTACCTTACATGTCTGTGTGTTTTTCACTGATTTAATGGCACCTTTCAATGATTTAAATAAAATAATAAACTTTAAAGGCATGGGAATGTTATAGTCCATAAAGTTGCTTGAGCGTTAACTTAAATTATTCTTCAAAGATATTGAGGCGAATAAGTTTAA
This sequence comes from Timema cristinae, assembly GCA_039000515.1. Classification (NCBI taxonomy): domain Eukaryota; kingdom Metazoa; phylum Arthropoda; class Insecta; order Phasmatodea; family Timematidae; genus Timema; species Timema cristinae. Next base: position 133,622,136 of record JBCFYV010011172.1, read on the forward strand.
AATAGGCTACCTTCTTACCTCAGAGCTAGTAACATTAACATCGTGTATCGCCGATAAGATTACTACTAAAATTACAGAAAACAGCCTTAAGAGATATATAGATATTTTGGAAAATATAAAACAAAATAATAATCTCTGTTGTATTTTCTCATTTTCAAGGAAACATTTCAGTTTATTACAATGACGCGTCTTGCTAAAATGATTTTAATTTAACTTTGTTCTAGTGGATGGATATTTAAAGTTTAAAGTGGAGTTGATCACATTTCAAGAAATTTCTGTGTGGATGAGCAAAATTATCAAACTTTGTGAAGAACGAGATAAACTCTAGTGTGCTGTCGATTCTGAATCCAGACGCCAGAGTATGTGATACTTGAACAGTAGAACAACCTGCCAAAAAAAATAATTATTTCAGCAATTACGAGACTTAATATAGCCCAACTCACATTGTTCGTATGATCATACGGCTGTGAGCCGCTGTTTTCTTTAATAAACACTGTGAAGTCAACGATTGGAAATTGTCTTGGCCTGGACTTAAGGTGGCCACCTCTGTCAACGATAAGGTATAAATCGCTATCAAGCAACACGGCTTAAAATACAATGGTCTGTGTCGTTTTCTGGAACTAAATTTCTCTCCTAAATTTATACTCCTTTCCGCTCCTCTCCTACAACCACCATTTGGCACGTCAATACTAAAAAGCGGAAAGAAAAATATGAAACTCCTTGTCTCAAGGTAGTGAAGAACGCTCACTGCTAGTTTTAAAATATCTTAAAATTGCCTTTTATAAGCCTATAAAAAAACTGAATTTGTCAGAATAAATATAAATCTAGGGCCCTTTTTCATCAAGCCTAGTCTTGTAGCTAAGCAAATATGCTTAAAAAGTTGTTGAAAATAATATAATGTTACATTTTCACACATTTTTTATATTGATAAAACACTGACTAAATAGTGTTGTTAAAGGAAAAAGAATCTTTCTACTATGTTTTGGCGTAAATAATAATTTGAAATAACGCATCGTATAATTAAATATCATGCCAAAGTTGACCGTATACGTGGTGGCACCCTTTAGTGAATATTGTGTGCTCTTGAAGACGAGTTATGAGTCAAACATAAATATTTCGGCTCGCCAAATATGTGTTTTAAACTGGTATTAAAATGATAATATAAGTTTTTAATTTTAACCTATATATCAATGTTTTTCCTTCTTTTCACTAAAGGTATTACTTCCAATGTTTTTAATTTGTTATTGGAATGAATACTGTCAAAGACAATCATTTTGACAGTTTAATGAATTTTTCTTCTTTAAAATGCATGCATTGTTAAAATATCTAGTATTTGATAAGTTATTCAATACATTTTATAATATTCAACTTTTATTTTTAAGTAATCATTAAAAGAATAAGATGTGGCGCACTAGAATAGAGCCAATTTCAGTTATACTTTAAGTGACACATTGGTCAAAATTTCGCCATCCCTGTTCTAAAGCATCACTTATGCAACAAACTGGACTGCCAATGACGGGAAGATCGGGGTTTGAAACCCATTTAGGTGTACTGAGGGTGGTTTATCCTAAATGTTTTTTCACGCATATGCGGGTACAATTACTATTCCTTGTCCCTAACAAAATAGCGTAATTCTCACATATATGTGTAAAATACAAACGAGAAGAAAAGCCATTACTGACTATTTCATTTCACCCTCCCAAATTTCCAATTTTAATTGGTTACGGTTCATCTCTTCCCACTTCCCCTTCCCTTCCTTTCCCCTCAAACTAGCTATCAATTCAACTATATGTTATAAGCTTTTAGCTTTTCTAATTTATAATGTCATTATTGACCTTGTAACGGGCTAAACTGCTTTAGCCCCGTTCAAAAGTAGCGAATGAAAAAGAACGTATATTCTGTTAGTGCCTGCATATGATCAAAAGTAACAATAACAAACTAATGTTAAATGCCTCGCCCATAATATATGTCTCTGTTTACATACCTATTGCGCCGAGTCAACCTCAGAGTTCGGTGCCCCAGCTATTAACACAACACAGAAAGAGAGCGAGGAGAGCTCCGCTTTCGACCACGATTTCAAACCGACTGACTGCTTCATGGTGGACTACGACCAGCGTGCCTCGACCGTCTAGAAGCTTCGGGAAGATCCCCCTTAGCCTCCTAGAAGCTCCGGGAAGATCCCCCTTCCCTTCCTACGCACCAATTCACCACGTGGGCTCTGCCAACTATATATTCGCCTGCTTGCTTGAAGAATGGCAGAACACATCAGGAGACGATTGGGAAACCTCCACCACGCTAACAGGCCACGCGTTTACATCTGGTCTACGTAATCTACATAATCTACATCGGACCTGCGGTCAAGGGAAATGGGTCCCTTGGACAGAAGGAAGTCGCAGGGCCAACCTAATTCAAGGGCTTGATCTCTCGAGTAAACTCCAAGTTTAAAACTCAACTGTTAGGTTTAGTCTATGTCCTCGCAGGATAGTTAGTATAATTAATCATTAGAGATAGAGATGAGGAATATAACGTGTCTATTCTGAGACGCGGTTATATCATTGTATGACTAGTTATATAGGATAGGCTGAGAGTAGGCTCTCCCTTATTAGGAAAGCAAGGTACTTATACATTTGCGGTGTAGCGCGCCTCTCACGCCCCAGAGACTGGTCCTTAATGGCCAGGCTCACGTTGGGATGTTAATCCCACGGCACGTACTATGTGACCATAGGTGCCTTATTATGGTAGCTTGCCAGGGCAGGCGATAGTTCTTGTTATATGGAGGCCGCAGACTCAGGCCTAATTGAGTTTAAAAGTCATGGCCTATATTTGAGTTGGGTTGTTAACCAATGGGTCGCATGTTCTATCCATGATTGGCCCGTGGTCGATTCTTAGATTTAATTTTGTAACTCTCTTTAAGAGTACACTGGACGTGAGCCGCCTTTGCCCCTCGGGCGCGGTTGCGGCAGTCATTAGTTTCTTATTTAAGTAAGGTTGTACTGGTCACCCTTCAGGTGATCAACCAGTGGGACGCGTCCCTTCCAGGACTATCCCGTATGTGTTGTATATTCAAGTACGTAGTTTTTACCCTGTGTAAATGTTGTAGCTGTTGTGCAGGGCTCTCTAATATAACAGAACTAGAACTTGCCTGATGTACGAACTAACCTTGCCTACGCGGCCAACTTACCTAGTTTATAGTATTGTTTATTACGTAGCTTTGTAGTCTGCGTTGTTATCGGGACGCCTCACGCCCCCAGTTGTCCTAGGCTTAGGCAACGCTGCCACTTATCATTGTAAGTTATATATGACAAAGTACTTGCTGAGATTTAGTGCAATATGCTTATATGTCCTTTGATCTTGTATATTATATCATTAAATTGCATTAACTCCAACCTTCTCTTGTTCTCATCATTTGTATTTGCTCGTCCTTTTTGTGCAACCCCCCGGTGCAACCTTTTCTTGATTTGTTCTACCTATATTTACATGTGTTTTCTATTCCTTCTCACTTAACCTTCATTGATTTATCACTATGGCAATCTATAAATATTACTATGTGCTATAAGATTTCGCTTCCAAATACATATTTTCCTAGTTATGAATTTTTTTTATTATTTCACTAACTATTCGTCATTCGTATTTCTTTTCTTCATCTTTAAATCAATGTTATTTATTTATTAATCAAACTGTCTACCATGTATTTGAGTTATTCCTTCTTCTCTCTCCACATTTATCATTTTAATGCTAATATTAAAATTTTCATAGTAGGATATAAACGAGGCAGCATGAAGTGAATAATTAAATAATATATTTCAAATATCAAGAGTAAATAGACAAAGATATGCGATTTCATTTGTGATACTTTGTGCGCATGCCTAAGGTATGGGCGTTGCTGTGTGCGCACGCCTGAGATACTGACTCTGCCAGATATGGGGAAGGGAGCAGTCTTGTCAACTGTTCGATCTGGATACTACTTTTGATATAATTTCACCACCTGTACAATCCAGTTTTAAGATATTTTCTAAAAGTAATATCCTGTGGCTCTGCTATAAAGTAACAAATTTTACATATTTTTAAAAATGAATAATAATAATAATAATAATATTTAGCACCGCGTCTTACTACCCGTTCGGGTTATACGCTTTAAGTACTAATTACACTAATGGATTAGGAATTGGGAAGGTTGAATTAGAGGAAGTGAACCCGCATTTGCGTGTAGGGAGAGTGGAAAACCATTTAGGAAAAACCACCCCCAGTTCACCCGACCGAGATTCGAACATCGATCTCCCCGTCCTCAGCAGTCGAGCTCAACACGACAATTGCGTTAGCCAACTACGCCACCGAGGCGGGTTTTAAAATGAAAATCGGTGGGTTTATCAATTTAATGTCAGGAAGTATTATCCTAGCGGTAAAAATAAAATCAATTTTCAGGTCCATGTACTATCGCTAGATACTATAGAGTGGGAAGGAGTGCCGTTAGTTATCATGGAGTCATGGTCGGTAGAACACCGTGCATTCGCAATGGAGACTTATTTTAAAAATAATGAGTTTCCCATCATTGTGCAAAGAATCATTTGATGCCATATCGGGCTAGAGTGTCGTGATAAAGTCCCTGAGCACCGGATGATCGTAAGGTGGGCGAAACAGTTTCGCAGCACCGCATCATGCCACAAAGGGAAAAAAAAACCTGGTCGTCCACGGATTACCGCATGAGTTAGATGTTCGACGCACGCCCTCAATCGTTGACTGCGCTGAAGGATCGCATACGAAACACAGTGAGCAATATTCCCTTAGAAATGTTGGATCGTGTGATGCAAGGTTTCGTCCGCCTCTTGCAGGAGTGTGTTAAGCGTGACGATGGACACCTACCTGGCATAATATTTAAGAAATGAGATCTGTTGTTCATTAATTTAAAACGGTGTATCTTTGTCTATAATTATACTGTTGCTATTTTGAAATATATTCTTCCATTAATCACTTCATGCTGCCTCGTTTATATCCTACTATGAATTTTGTTCAACCCTGTATTTACTATTGATTTTATCTCCCTATTTATAATTTTATTAGGCTAGGTATAAAACTATCTATAGTTGGTCATTTTCTTATACCATAATATCTGGTTTAATTAGATACCTTGCTCTTTTAATCAACTTATCAGTCTTTCTCATTAATTTTTCCTCTTCTTTATCTCCTTATCTATCTTCTTCCCTATATTTCTTAACCCATTGCTTTAACTTGTTATGACATTATGATTTTTTTAAATCTCTTTTATCCTCCTCGTTTCTTTTTACGCACCCACTCAAACGTTGAAACCTTCCCTCCTCACTCCTCCACAAAACGTGCTAGTGCGTTGTGATGCATGCTACACCAAGGCCTTTGTCGGATCTATTGAGCGGGAATTCCTTCAGGGGACAACCGCTAGAGTAGCGTATATGTTTATCCAAGTAATGAATACACAAGCCGGGCACTAATTAAACAGGGTAAGCCTTACGTAATTAGTAAGTTAAATACAAGCGTTATTATGGGAGCAGAGTTGATGAACTGTGTCGAATAAAGTGCAATAGGGGTGTTTAATATTTGTATGTAGGTACGATAATGAATTCTTCCCTGTTCTATTTCCCCATAACCATTCTTCTCTCTCCGTTCGATAATGACACCCCCTGACAACAGTACAGACATTTGCTCTGTGTTTGTTGTGTTATCCAAACCACTCAACACATGACAGCATCATCGGGCATTGTGGTAAGGTGGTTTTGTTTCCAGCACGTGGCGCTTCATTATAGAGACTTAAACGAGCAGATCACGGTAGAAACTATGGTTACAGATGAAAAGCCTCTCTAAATAGTCGTTTGTTGACGTAGGAGAATCCTTTGAAGTATTTCAGATCTAAATTCTTAGGTGGTATCTTGTAAAATCAAGTAACATGTGGTATCTTGAAAAATCAAGTAAGATAAACTATTATTTAGATTGGTTCAAGTATTTATTTTCTTCCTGCTAAATTAATTAGTTTCAAGATGTTTACAAATAATAGCTTAATCAAAAACAATTTTAGGCCTATATTTTATCTTGATTTTCTTACGAATGAACATTTAGAGTACCATTTATAAAATACAAACATACTGTCAACATTTAGAACATTTTACCATATTATTATTATTATTATTATTATTATTATTATTATTATTATTATTTACAGGTGAAATAATCTCTATCAAAAGTGACAGCTTAATTAAGATGACATTAATACGTGAAAGGAGATTTAATAGCTTTTTATAACTATCAAATATGGCTATTTGTAAAAACAAGGGTAGGCCTAGTTTTTAACAAATTATATAACTTAGTTGTTTAACAATTATAGAGCTGCCACATTATATTTCTTTCCAATACACGTGTAATGCATATAATTGTATTACATTTCCTTATTAATTATTAATATTACTACTATCATTGGTATATTTTGATCAGCTAAAATGCCTGCTTTCTATTAAAATCATCATAGAATCCAAATCACTGAAATAACTGCCTATCAGGATAAACGTATTGATACTCTCAGATAAGGCCGGAACTATTACTATTGCTTCAGGTTACTGATAAATAAGACTTTTATTTAAATGTGTAATACCTAAGTGCCAATAACCCTTGTTTTTATTCTCTTTTAAAAAAACTATTGTTACTACTACTAATAATAATAACGATAAAAATAATGACTTTAATGATAAGTCAAGGTTCATATATTCCCTTACACTTAATCAATATGGGTTTGTGATCGTGTATAGATTAATAAATAAACTATTATGGTAAAAATAAGAAAATAATTGCTTTAAGTTACTGTTTCATCAGTTGCTTAAGTAGGATCTGATACAGTTTTCAATGTTACAATATTATTACAATAATTATTTTTTCGCTGGTGCATAGTTTGGAATGAATAAAGAAAGCTTCAAGCCCGAAACAAGACATGTTTGTTGGTGAAGATAGTAATAATAGTAGTTCACACAGTGTTATAACATAATTGTGGGATAAAGTGTAGTTAATATTATTTACAACACTATATAAAACAGCTGGATAGGGAAACTAATAGCGAGCGTTATTCACGAAACTATTTGACAAGAATATCTCTATATAGAATGTAACTTAAAACGTTTTATCCACTAAATATTTAAACGACTGAGAACTCTTATGAAATAAAATATAAATTTTCTGCAACTCTATTTAAATAGTAGCCATTGCATACTTATTTCCACCATGGGATTTGACCCTTTTTTTTCGGATTGGGGGAGGGTTCGGGGGGGTTGAGAATCATCTCATCACGTCTGTGCGTACTCATTTTCATTTCTTTTCCGCTTACAAATGATGCATAAGAGAAACGAACAAAAATTCTCACACCAATTTTTTTTTGTTGGATGAAAAAATAAAAATAAAAGAAATTGTATCAACAAAGGACTAGTTACATTGAACTAGGATTATATTTTTTATTATAAAAAAAAGTTTGTAAGGAGGGGAGAGAAGGGTAGTCAGAATAGAAATGTGGGAGGGGCTGTAGATAAGAAGCTTGTTGGAAGGATTTTATTGTCTGGAAAAGTATGTTACGTGCTGGGACTGTTGAGATTCTGGAAACTAGGAAACATTCCAATTTGAAAGTCAGACCTCGAATGCGAAATGAATACGACTTGTGTTTAAGAAGGCTGCCACTGGGCTTGGAGTGGATAGTGTGGAGGGGGGAAAGGGGGAGTGTCGACTTTAGCGCCAGCTCATGAGCGAATTGATCGATATGGCAACGGCGGAGTTCTTCATCGTCCCCCAATGCGCGACTACTATCCTTAGTGACATAAGGGGATGGACAATTTGCCCTAGCAAACTCTAGATAATTTTAAACTTAATTAAATCCTCCATATTGATTATCTATTACGTCAGGCTCAGCGATGGCTTGTGGATTTTGGAAAACTGGAATGTAACGAACGATAATGTAACCTTTACATATAATTGACAGTGTTCTGGCTATTAGTGCATATGTGAACAAAAAGAAAGTAGGTGAATATTAACTAACTAAACCTATATTCACATAGAAAGGGTAAGATACATTATATTTGGTGGAAAATTTCACTTCACAGTGTATAAGGGCACAAAAGGTGATGGATGTAGGGCACGAGAGTCAAAGAACATATTTTTGAAGTTTTTATATCTAAATATTTTTTTGGTCAAAGTAAATTAAATATTTCTTGAGTAGAAACATACCAATTAATGTTATTCCTATGGTGACCTCAATAGTTCTTTAATAACTTTCAAGGGTGTTCTAGAATGTAATGACAAATTTCTTTTTCTCTTCATTTAAAAGGTTTGTCATCTAATGCCACTATGCTCATTACCGATATTCAACAACTGTTGATATAAACGTGTGAAGAAAATTAAACTATATATATCTAGTAGAGAAATATTTTATTTACTTTGGCATTAAAAATTGTTTTGCTACATCTGACCTTAGCTCATGTTACCTACATCTGACATTACCTCATGTTCCCTACATCTGACCTTAGCTCATGTTCCCTACATCTGACCATAGCTCATGTTCCCTACATCTGACCTTAGCTCATGTTCCCTACATCCCCACCTTAGCTCATGTTCCCTACATCTGATCTTAGATCATATTCCCTACATCCCCACCTTAGCTCATGTTCCCTACATCTGACATTAGCTCATGTTCCCTACATCTTATCTTAGCTCATGTTCCCTACATCTGATCTTAGCTCATGTTACCTACATCTGATCTTAGCTCATGTTACCTACATCTGACCTTAGCTCATGTTCCCTACATCTGACCTTAGCTCATGTTCCCTACATCCCCACCTTAGCTCATGTTCCCTACATCCCCACCTTATCTCATGTTCCCTACATCCCCCACCTTAGCTCATGTTCCCTACATCTGACCTTAGCTCATGTTCCCTACATCCCCACCTTATCTCATGTTCCCTACATCCCCACCTTAGCTCATGTTCCCTACATCCCACTTAGCTCATGTTCCCTACATCCTCACCTTATCTCATGTTCCCTACATCCCCACCTTATCTCATGTTCCCTACATCTGATCTTAGCTCATGTTCCCTACATCCCACCTTAGCTCATGTTCCCTAAATCCCCACCTTATCTCATGTACCTACATCCCCACCTTAGCTCATGTTCACTACATCACCACTTATCTCATGTTCCCTACATCCCACCTTAGCTCATGTTCCCACATCCCACTTATCTCATGTTCTCTACATCATCACTTATCTCATGTTCCCTACATCTGACTTAGCTCATGTTCCCTACATCCCCACCTTAGCTCATGTTCCCTACATCCCACTTTATCTCATGTTCCCTACATCCCCACCTTATCTCATGTTCCCTACATCTGATCTTAGCTCATGTTCCCTACATCCCCACCTTAGCTCATGTTCCCTACATCCCCACCTTATCTCATGTTCCCTACATCCCCACCTTATCTCATGTTCCCTACATCCCCACCTTAGCTCATGTTCCCTACATCCCCACCTTATCTCATGTTCCCTACATCCCCACCTTACTCATGTTCCTACATCTGACCTTAGCATGTTCCCTACATCCCCACCTTAGCTCATATTCCCTACATCCGACCTTATCTCATGTTCCCTACATCCCCACCTTAGCTCATGTTCCCTACATCCCCACTTATCTCATGTTCCCTACATCCCCACCTTAGCTAATGTTCCCTACATCTGACCTTAGCTCATGTTCCCTACATCTGATCTTAGCTCATGTTCCTTACATCCCACCTTAGCTCATGTTCCCTACATCCCCACCTTAGCTCATGTTCCCTACATCCCCACCTTATCTCATGTTCCCTACATCTGACCTTAGCTCATGTTCCCTACATCGACCTTAGCTCATGTTCCCTACATCTACCTTAGCTCATATTCCCTACATCCTCCACCTTATCTCATGTTCCCTACATCCCCACCTTATCTCATGTTCCTACATCTGACCTTAGCTCATATTCCCTACATCTGACTTTACTCATGTTCCCTACATCCCACCTTATCTCATGTTCCCTACATCTGACCTTAGTCATGTTCCCTACATCCCCACCTTAGCTCATGTTCCCTACATCCCCACCTTAGCTCATGTTCCCTACATCCCCACTTAGCTCATGTTCCTACATCTGACCTTAGTTCATGTTCCCTACATCTGACCTTAGCTCATGTTCCCTACATCCCCACCTTAGCTCATGTTCCCTACATCCCCACCTTAGCTCATGTTTCCTACATCCTAGACCTACATGCTCATGTTCCCAACATCCCCACCTTATCTCATGTTCCTCTACATCTCACCTTATCTCATGTTCCCTACATCTGACTCTTAGCTCATGTTCCCTACATCCCCACCTTAGCTCATGTCTCCCACTTACATCCCACTTTATCTCATGTTCCTACATCACCTTATCTCATGTTCCCTACATCTGATCTTAGCTCATGTTCCCTACATCCCCACCTTAGCTCATGTTCCCTACATCCCCACCTTATCTCATGTTCCCTACAATCCCCACCTTAGCTCATGTTCCCTACATCCACCTTATCTCATGTTCCCTACATCCACCTTAGCTCATGTTCCCTACATCCCCACCTTATCTCATGTTCCCTACAACCCCACCTTACTCATGTTCCCTACATCTGACCTTAGTTCATGTTCCCTACATCTGACTTAGCTCATGTTCCCTACATCCCCACCTTAGCTCATGTTCCCAACATCCCCACCTTAGCTCATGTTCCTACATCTGACCTTAGCTCATGTTCCCTACATCCCCACCTTAGCTCATTTCCCTACATCCCACCTTAGTCTCATGTTCCCTACATCCCCACCTTAGCTCATGTTCCCTACATCCGACCTTAGCTCATGTTCCCTACATCTGACCTTAGCTCATGTTCCCTACATCTGACCTTAGCTCATGTTCCCTACATCCCCACCTTATCTCATGTTCCCACATCCCACCTTATCTCATGTTCCCTACATCTGACCTTAGCTCATATTCCCTACATCCCCACCTTAGCTCATGTTCCCTACATCCCCACTTTACTCATGTTCCTACATCTGACCTTAGCTCATGTTCCCTACATCCCACCTTAGCTCATTTCCCTACATCTGACCTTAGCTCATGTTCCCTACATCCCCACCTTAGCTCATGTTCCCTACATCCACCTTATCTCATGTTCCCTACATCCCCACCTTAGCTCATGTTCCCTACATCCCCACCTTAGCTCATTTCCTACATCTGACCTTAGCTCATGTTCCCTACATCCACCTTAGCTCATTCCTAATCCACCTTACTCATGTTCTACACCCACCTTAGCTCATGTTCCCTACATCCACTTAGCTCATGTTCCCTACATCTGACCTTAGCTCATGTTCCTACATCCCACCTTAGCTCATGTTCCCTACATCCCACCTTATCTCATGTTCCCTACATCCCCACCTTAGCTCATGTTCTATCACCTACTCTGTCCCACATCTGACTTAGCTCATATTCCCTACATCTGACCTTAGCTCATGTTCCTACATCTACCTACTCATTTCCTACATCCACCTTAGCTCATGTTCCCTACATCTGACCTTAGCTCATGTTCCCTACATCTGACCTTAGCTCATGTTCCCTACATCCCCCTTAGCTCATGTTCCCTACATCCCACCTTAGCTCATGTTCCCTACATCCCACCTTATATCATGTTCCCTACATCTGACCTTAGCTCATGTTCCCTACATCTGACTTAGCTCATTTCCCTACATCCCACCTTATCTCATGTTCCCTACATCTGACTTAGCTCATGTTCCTACATCTCCACCTTAGCTCTGTTCCCTACATCTTATCGCTTAGCTCATGTTCCTACATCCCATTAGCTCATGTTCCTACTCACCTTAGCTCTTTCCCTACATCCACCTTAGCTCATGTTCCCTACATCCCACCTTATCTCATGTTCCCTACATCCCCACCTTAGCTCATGTTCCCTACATCTGATCTTAGCTCATGTTCCCTACATCCCACCTTAGCTCATGTTACCTACATCTGACCTTAGCTCATGTTCCCTACATCCCCACCTTAGCTCATGTTCCCTACATCCCCACCTTAGCTCATGTTACCTACATCTGACCTTATCTCATGTTCCCTACATCTGACCTTAGCTCATGTTCCCTACATCCCCACCTTAGCTCATGTTCCCTACATCCCCACCTTAGCTCATGTTCCCTACATCCCCACCTTATCTCATGTTCCCTACATCCCCACCTTATCTCATGTTCCCTACATCTGATCTTAGCTCATGTTCCCTACATCCCCACCTTATCTCATGTTCCCTACATCCCCACCTTAGCTCATGTTCCCTACATCCCCACCTTAAACTCAAAAGGTTAAAGTCAAGCATGCTAATATAATCATAAAATATTTTCGTATACTCTTTAATAGATAGTTATTTTAAATACTTTTATCTCACTATATATTATAACATTTTCTGCCTAAATATATTATTAGTACATAAAATAGGTACTATGTCAATTCATCTAAACAAGGTTGTTTGTCTATTTTATATTAATTGAATGTGTACGTTATATTTGTATAATTTTGGATGCTCTTGCTGGTGTCTTAGATATTTTAATCGTAGTGCTCGATGCTTTCGAAAATAGAATGTTAAGGGTAGCCACAATTTATTAACTTGTTTTATGGTGTATTGTTTCTAAATTTTGAAAATTTACAATTTTATTTGAAAACTCATATGAAATGAAAGAAAATAATACTTTTTTTAAGACAAATAACTAGTTTGAATACATGTATCTGAAGTTTGAGATCCATGACATGAGTGGTATTTTCCCCTCAAGCCTCTAAGTATGATACACGTGCTAAAAATAAATTTTTATTTTAGGGTTTCGATACCTCCAATGAGGTACCTACCAAAATTCCAAAACTTATTAATTAAATAATGATGTTATTTGTAACTGAAATTCTAAAATTAAGATTAAATTTAGTACCAAAGCCCTCACGGCCATAAATAATAACAATAAAAACAGGATTTTTGTAAATTTCTTAACGGAATGTAAAAAAGTATTATTAACTAATGTATACAAAATTGTATATATAGTTGTTCTTAAAATAGCATTTAAATTTATTCCTATGGTGACCCGACTATAAAAATGGAACCACACTATTCTTCTACTGTATATTTCTGAAACCAAAATTAAACAAATAACTTAAGTCAGAAAGTCAACTTGATTTATTTGGTATCTTTTTGCTGAATATTTAAATACATTACAAGCAAGACATCCTCTTTTAAACATGAGATTTAAACTTTACTTCAACGTTATTTCTAATATGGAAGGATTTCAAGGGTTAAGTTGACCCATTAAAGACAAAGTATAGTGAAATATGTATTAAATATATTTACAAGAAAGATTTAATATGTTTAATTATATTTCATTTGAATAAGTGCTTAAGGGAAATAATCTTTCTCTATAATTAAATGTTTGTATTTAAAATTATTTGGGAATTTATATATGCGGGGAGGGGGAAAGGGGTTGAAAAAGTCACTTTACACTTAATGAATTTCAAAATAACTATTTATCTTCACTGATACCTACTTATATGTTTAATGTTAACAGTAAAAGCGTTTCAAATTAGTAATACCTTTTCGATAAGAGGAACCGACTAAACAGTATCAGTCGAGTGTGCGCGCAGTTCGTACTACAGTCATTTGTTAGCAAGATGTTAAACAAACAAGAAATTATTTTCATTTAAGGAACTTGTTAAAAAAAATTGTGTAACTGCTGTTAGAAAAAAAATGGAGGGACAGGATTATTAGTTGTAGCCAGATGTGGCCATCTTCGAGCTATTAGGACACGTAAATCGGCATAGCTGTACTTATTGGTGCACAGAAAGTGTAATATCTTCAAGTTTTCAAACAAAGAGTGATAGGACGGCGTGGCTTAAAGTTTTTGATAAGTGTCAAGTGCCTTTGCGTTATCCTGTATATTAAAGCTCATTATATATGAGAATGACGTTCTCTACGTTAAAAAGAAATATTGCCACTATACTCCATTTATAAACACTGGCTTACATTTTGTTTGTACTTGAGTGTCGTCTTTTTCCTTTAATTCCCCATAAACTGGAGCCAGTGTATGTTTATCCTGCACGCTATCTTTAAGATTCAATCAGGATTTCATATTCTCAAAAAGACGGAACTGATTGTTAGGTTAACGTAACTAAGCATGCGTTCTTCACAAAATTTAAATCCCAAAGATAAAGTTATAGCACTAGTTAAAATTCCACATTTGATTTACTTCATAAAACCAAATTAAGATAATGATCTGGGATATAAAATAATGTTGATCAACTAATATTAATATTTTCTACCAGACCAATGTAGCTCATAAATAGGATAATAATACTTTTAATTTTATTTATCATAGTACTGGCCAACAGTCTTGAAATCAAGGCTAATACTGAAAAGTACACAAGTGCCTTACAAATACGTATAATTAAACGAGAAATTAAGGTAAACATTAATAGCTAGATAATTATATATACTGATGAGTAGTAACGAAAAACAGAAAGTAATTATGACAAGAACAATAAAATAGCAATAATAAAAAAAATAACTAAAGAGTAGTAAAGCTTAATTATTTTAAAATCAGTAACAATAAGCAAACAATCAATCAGAATAGTGTAAATTTATATATTTGAGGCAAAACCTCTACAGGGTAAATTAGTGATGAAGAAGTTCCTTAAATAACTCTCCGAGTTAAGCTTTTCTTTTTTGATAGAAGATGAATTCGACAACTCTATAATTGGCGTTATGGAATCAACGGCCTATAGGGCACACCTTGTAAGAGTTGATGAGAGAAGATAATATTGGATTAAGAGAAGCCCAAGAAGGGATATCAACACCTACATGATCAAGGTCAAATTTACAAGTAATTTTGATGAAGAAAATATTAAAAACAATAAAGGGCATCACAATAGAGTCCACGCGAGAAGAGAGTTTGGAGCCCCAAGAGGTTTCGAATTATGTTAGAATCATAATAAATCCAGTTAGTAAAGAATCAATCACAGCATGTATGCAGTGACAAAATTTCTTTGAACGTTTTTCAACCTAAGAGAGTCAGTTAAGGTAAGGTAATTCCAAGCAACAGAAGAATATTCTAGCTTAGAACTAACCAGGGCTTAGTACAAACATAAAAATCAGTTAACGTTCTTAAACGATAACGTAATAAATTTAACGAATCCAAGTAAATTTCAATGATTAGGATATTATATGGTCTACATGATCGTAGAAGTAGAGCTTATTGTCCAGGAGAACACCTAGATTATTTATATAACTGGAGTGAACTATGTTATCATTGACCAATTTACAGGTAAAAAGAAAGATAGGATTAGTTTTTCTAGTAAAAGCTATAGATTTGGTCCTAGATTTATTAATAGCAATTAATTAATAGTAAAATTAATAATGGTTATGGCGTGAATGGGCTACATCAATCTGTGTTTAACTTTCTGCGTAAGGAATAACATTAATGTACCATTTCGCAGTGGACGCCCAAATATACTATTTGTAACATCCTTTCCACAAAGGCTCTTTCCATGTCCCGATGAGATTAGGGATGATGATAGTGTTTATGACGGGTGGAGCCAATGAAGATATTAAACTTAAACTTAAGCTTAAATAAGCAAACTCTGGTGACCATGGGAATTATTCCCCTTTCGAGAAAAATCCCCCAGTACCAGCCGAGAATCGAGCTTGGGACCTATAGGTCTGTAGCTAGGAAGTCTGATCACTATACCACCAGGCCTGTTCTCATAACTAGAAGAGAAAATAAAACCCAATGGATAAAATATATCTGTCAAATTTATATATATATTTTTAAATACACTACAAAAAGAGTGCTTTTTAAACGGAGTATTTGATTTTGTCTAGTTTAGGAAATTCACCCATTACCATCTTCTGGTATGATTTTTTGATATTTTTGGTAATAACGCACAAACAACTTATCACAGTACAGAATTATCCTAATGAATCCTTACCTTAAAATAAACTCGATTGAGTTATTCTCCACTATTTAAATCTATGACACTTGTTTGTTTTAGGATTTGTTAAAAATGCAAAGCCTTTAATTCACTCTGAACATTTGAAAAGCTTCGGATGGTAACCTCCCCAATAATCACTGTTTTCATCCCCAATCGATTATTATTTAACTTTAAAGACTGAATTTTCTCCGGAGTTTTCTTCCCCGTAGAAAAACTGTTCAGATGAAACGCGTCGTTATCCGAAATTTGCTTTTCCTCGACGTCATTAACTGCGTGGCAGCGGCGACGTCGGTGGTGAGGCTCTTTTTCCCCCTTTCTCTTTCCACGCCATTTATTAGTTTTCTCGAGTCCTCCCCCTTTTCATCATTAACAACTCGGAAAGTAATCTCTTTAAGATGGGCTTTAGGTCGGAGCGGACTTTGGGAGAAAGCGCTAGCCAACAGGCCCTAGTGAAGTGTAGCACATGACCCGTCACAACCAATAACCAATATTTTAAACTGTACCTTTCTCTAGGCATACCGGAAGTCCCCTACACCTCCCACACCTTGATCTTCAACAAGCTTATATTGATCTCTTGTGTGGGATGAAGATGGAAAATCGGTCTACTAGCTCTTTTATATCCACTGGAGAATTGAAAGAAAGTTTGCCAATGATTGTTTGACATTTACATTTTATTGGGTTCATGGGGGTTTGGGATATCCTATTATTAATAAAGATACGTTTAAGTTCCAGTGTGCACTTATCTTAATAGCCACTTAGCATTGCTTGATCTAGGGCAATCACAACAGATATATGTTAGATCGTTAATAGCATAAGCCCTATATTAAATCAAAGGAAAAAAAGCTCATTTTGACAACCATACAAGTAGTACGTTTTCCTGTTTGAGTATGGAGAGAAGATGATAAGATTACAGTGAAAATCAAATATGAATTCACCCATAGTTCACTTGGCCGGGATTTAAGCTCTGAACTTCTCAATAATAGAAAACAAAGTGCAAAGCTAGTCATATTCCTTAGGGTTCATGGCCACTGTTGTCGATAAATAAAAAGCATTATAAAATGCACTACTATAATAGGCCGTTCTCTGCGTTTCCTAAATGACCAAATTTGTGCCTAAATTGGTACATAGAACACATATTTTTAACCACTAGGCATTCATTTTTGAACCAAAAGGGGCCACAACTTTTATTTTCTCACAACTCCTAGTAAAGATAGGAAGCATAGGTTACTCTCGTTAAAAAAATCTTTAAAAAAATTACGCCCCATCACGATTGTATGTGCCCCACAAGCTATAACTATATATCTACGAAAATAAGATTAGTGCTAAGAACACCAGAATTAAAAAAATATATTATTGCAGAAGTATTTACAGTTTCTACTCAATCCATATCAACGAGTGAACTTCAACTTGAAATGAAGGACCTGCAGTGTATTCCATATCTAAGAGAATTGCAGCTTGACGAATAAATCTGTACATTTTACCATTCTCTTGATTCAGACAAATCCGCAACTCTTTTAAATACAAAAAATTATCATTACATAGGTGTGAGACTATTGAAGATACAAAACCTTTATTTTATTTAAAGCAATCTTTCCCGAGTTATACTAGGTAATTATATATTTTAAATAAATGTCTAGGAAATGGGGAGCTGAACATTTACACAGTCCACCCCAGGTAGTGTGTGCAATATCTATGTAATGCATGCGTTTGTACAATCAGTGGCTAAACACATTACACCATTTTGTTGCAAATATAGTGTTTGTTTTAATTTAGTGATCGTCTTAATAATTTTTGGATTCTTTTGTATGTTCATATTTTGTAATAGATTTTTTCCCTGCATGATAGTACATGGTAAGTACTTCTCAGTTTCTAAGCCATAAACAAATGGCTTTGGTTTAAGGTGAAGGAGAAAAAAAGACTGTGTGCAGTTTCATAGCATTTAATAAGATATTAATTGTGTCAATTTGTCTAATAAAATGTAGAGTGAAAAATTTAACAGCACTCAATGTCGATGCTATTTAAAAACCGAATATAGTTTAGTCTGAAATTAATACCTTTTTTTGACGAGTTTAAATACAAATCCAGTAGACATTCTATGAAATAAATTGAAACGTGGCTACTGTGTGGTATTATTGCCAATATAATATAGAGTTTGCCTCAGAAATTGTTGTATAATTTTTCTTGTACGTTTTAATGAATTATATGACAATCAAATGTTTTTCTAATACAGTCTAGATAAGTTTTTTAAAAAACACACATAAAGAAGGATATCAAGCATAGTTTAACACATTCTAAAATGTTATGATATTGGCCTGAGCGGTAAATGTGTTCACTAATTGATATTAGGAATATAGTTTGTTGTAGCTTGTCTTCAGTAAATACATTTTAAATTGTCATGCTTCAAATCATATTAGTATGATGGAGCTGTAAATCATTGTACTATAGTGTTAATTATTAGTACAGATGGAAACAATTAAAATTTTTGGATAAATCCTTTGTTTATTTTATTATATGATAATTTTGTTTACTACACAAAGAACAGTTTTTATGTTTCTTTTCAACCTGTATATAACAAGTAGTTTAATGTTCCAACATTCAGGTCCATATGTTATACTAGTACACTTTGTTTACCCTGAAAGGGTCACTCTATGACCAATCGGATATATATATTATATGCTACACCATAATGCAATCCATAAAGGTAAGATTGCTACCTTTTAGTGTAAACTGAGTGTACATTTCACATAAACACAGGGGTAAGCCTACATGCCGATTAATAGAAACCACCACTTGGAACCAGCAGAGCGTAAATCATAACTTCCTGTGGGGCCAAGCTGAGCTTCATGCCGGGACATAACGATCCAACATCATATTTTGTCCACCCTACCGTACAATTTACGGATGTCCGTTTTGCCCACTTGCCTTTGAGACATTTATGATTAGCCATCTCCGTGTAGTAAATATTATACTTGGAAGAATATAACCATCAATGTTTACGTTGTATACTTTTGGTTTTAAACTCACCATGTGCATTGAAGATGAAACATCACCTGATGCTTGTTATAGTTATTTCCATGAGTGGTTGATCTTTAGATTTCCTCGATAATGTGCTATAGATGGATAAATCATCTGGGGAATCTGTTAAAAAAAATTAATTGTAAACTGCATGTGTTTTATTTATGGTATCCACTCTACAAGTAGTTTTTCCCACCTCTTCATTGTTTGATATTTTTTTAAACTAATTTGTAAAAGTCACGATAGGAATATACTTACCTCTTTAGATTTTTGAGTGCGTTGATGGATATATGCTTTTAGTAATCATAAAATCCACTGGTAAATTTATTCGATGAGTATTTATGAATATATATCCACGGGTTGAACATACATATAGGGTTTTGTTAAGTCCCAGGCCATTACGTTTTTCTGTAAAGAGTTGGCCAATTTCGCTTCTAAAGGAGGTCGGTCACCTAACTCCCTCACCTATGAGTACAAAGATGTGCCCATCGTGAATGGCCAGCTACCAATAAACTACGTGCCATGAAAGATCTTCTGGTTCGACGAGTCTGCTCTCGTCTAGTTGTCCAAAGAGACGGAAGAAAGTTGCGATTCCCCGTCTTCGGCTCGGACCCACCCTTTTCACGCAGAGATAATTATTCTTACGTGGTAAAGACCAGTAAGAATGTGATAATTTCGGCATCTCAACAAACAATAAATTTTGTATATGTGCCATCAATATTATCATATTCTTTTAGATACTAGCCTTAACCACGACGTCGTTAAATTTGTATCTGACGCCCACATGTTGAGTTTTATTGTCGAGGTGAATCATTTTTATTCGTTTTTCTACTTTTTTTTTAGCATCGCGTTTTACTACCCTTTCGGGTTACACGCTTTTATCCTTATTTAAAACATTTTATGGATGGAAATTTATCACTCTTTAAAAAATGTATTTTAAGATTTTTTTTTATAAATGTGACTAGGTGAATTTAACCCCATTAACAACTAATCGTAACGAAATTTATTCAATTTCACTCTAAATATTGTAAAATTCTTCTTTGAGTTAAAATATAAGACCTTTATAGGAATGTATATTTGAAATGCTTTTTATTTCATAGGACGTCTGATATGATCTAAATTCATAAACACATAATTATTGCTTGTATAGGTGTTGTTTATAATCCGTTTTTATTATTTGAAAAATGTTTTACTCTTAAAACTTCTAAGAACACGTTTAAGTTTAATAAATATGTGTGATAAATATATTTTCTAATTTATTTTCTGACTTATATTAATATAAGTTAAGATTTATTCACACTCGTGCCAGAGTTTTATGAACCATTTATCTTACAACCACAACAGTTTTTTTATTGGATACTATTACCATGTTATCAAGTTTGATTTGATAAATGGTGTATACTATCATAGAAACACGATTTAAGCTGCTAAAACAACACTGAAACTATTATTAATAATACTCTTATGCCTCGAATAGGTACATTTTTATTTTAAATGAAAAACTTAAAATACCTTGCATGTATTTATATAATCTATTATATGGTAGTTACTTAACTGGGAATTCTTAATTGTAAATTAAGATTTTGTTAACTCTATAATATTTGTTTTTCATTGACTACTTATCCAAAACGCGAATATGTTTGGGTCTAACTTAATGATAAAGAAAGTGCTTAAAATCATGACGTAAATACATTATTGAGTTTTGATTCAAAATAGATCAGAGATACAAAACCTTATTTTATTTAGTGTTGTTATACAATTGAAAAAAACTAACTATATACATCAAATATGGTATTGATATGTATATTATATCCACAGGATATGTTTAATGAAAAAGTTTTTAGGTATTTTTTTAATCTAATTTGGTTCTAACCTACTAATAAGTTGATATACATACACATAAACAAACACATACACGATACTTGGTTTGATCAGATTGTATTAGAATAACGAAATAAATGATTCATTTATTCTCAAGAATAAAGTCATATTCTCTAAGTTTTTATTCAATTTAATACCAAACATACGTTACAATGAACAATTTACCGTACAACTTTCTCCTCAAAATATCTCTCTCACACCAACACAAAACAATGCCAAGTATAACTATTATGAGCATATTCAATTAAATTTAAAAGTGAGACCTGGGCATGGAAATTGAACCTGAGACTTTTGGCATTGCGTTCCAATGATCTACCACTGAGCTATCCAGGTATCGTTCCATGCTAAGGACCATTCTTCAATCATATTTTAAGGCAGAATCTGTGTTGGATGTGTGGATATCATCAGCTTCTACGAGCTTTCATTGATATAAACGGTCGATATCTCAGTGGTAGAGCCCTGCGCCACTCTAAGCCAAAGGTCCCGGGTTCAATTCCCGAGCCCAGGTGTATTTTAAAATGTAATTTAATATAATTTAGATACTGCTTATTTCCTTAATTATAATTCCCTCCCCTCCAAGCTTAGACTTTTATATATACTTATATTATAGTGTTGCTGCTACCCGATTCGGTGGCCGTGAGGTCTAACGTGCTAGTCTCATGTTTTATTGGATTATCAAATACGGGAGGTCAGGGTACAATCCCAGTCAGGTGCAATAAGGGTGGTTTTACCTAAATGGTTTTCCACTCTCCCTCCACGCAAATGTGGGTACACTTTCTCTCAATCAAACCTTCTTAACCCATAACCCAT
Source organism: Timema cristinae (assembly GCA_039000515.1). NCBI lineage: Eukaryota > Metazoa > Arthropoda > Insecta > Phasmatodea > Timematidae > Timema > Timema cristinae. The sequence goes on from JBCFYV010011172.1 coordinate 133,643,905, forward strand.
TAGTATAATTAGTATATAAGCGTATAACCCGAACGGGTAGTAAGACGTGACACTAAAAAAAAGTGTTGCTACTTTCTTCCATATTGTGAGCATGTTTCTAAACCATGCCACAGGAGTATCATCATAGAGTTATAGGAAAGAGAGTTTGAAGTAGTCCGAAGCACTCAGCAAAGCTCTCATCGATCTTTCTCGAGTAATGTTTCTCATCCTTCTAGCATTACGAAAATGTGTGTGTGAGTGTGTGTATGTGTGTAGAAGAAGGGTCAGGCAAGTGTCCTCCCCTAACACTCATCAAGTGACGTTCTCAATGCGGCTAAATCTACCAATTTCATGTCACCATCTGGGCCACGCTTCATCCTCAGGGCCATCTCATTCAGTACCATCCAACAGAATCTCTTGACTTATTTTTTTTTTCTTCTTTTTCCCTTCCCTCTCAAAACATTGGGGCAACTTCAAACTTCTGGAGATGCTCGTACCTTACGCGATCTTGAAATTGTTATGCTTCTGGAAAGCTTATCCGTCACAAAAGTTTTGTTTGTTTCATGATTTTGTGGTCAGAACAAGTTAAACGACTGAGTAAATTTTAATTTCCCTCTCATGTGTACTCCACTAGTCATTTTGTTTACTTGTAAGCTAGGTATAGGACTAATATTTAATAACAGCAGTTTTAACCCTTTGAAATGAAATATTAAAAGTTTGCATATGTCAATATTTGTAAGCCGTTTTAGAAAGACACCTCCTAGTTGAACTGATCCTACTATCTCATATTATGATCTAAGTTCCCATTTGACTGTGTTGACATAATTTTCTTGCCTCGTTATGTTCGCTTGAGTGTGAGAGTTATTATGGCCTGAGGGAATACTAATTATAATAATTAAAGGTATCATATAGATTCTAGACTAATATTTGTCTTGACATGCGTCCAATATTTATATTGCAAACCCTTGATATGACACAGGTTAAATATACCTTTATTTAAAACGCCATTTTCTTCATCACCACGCCTTACTACCCACTTGGATTGTATGGTTATGTAGTAATGCATTTACTACGCTAACGGATTAAGGATGAGGAAGTGCTGAATTTAAAAAATATATGTACCTGCATTAGTTTGCAGAGAGAGTGGGAAAACATTTAGGAAAAAATCCCCCTCAAAACACTCAACCGTGATGGAACAATGATCCCCCTTCATCATAAGTCTAGTCTATTGTGATAGTAATGCCTCGGAGCATGCAGCCACCGAAGTGGTTCAAATGATTTATTGCTCACGTATCAGATATATTTAACTATAAGCTACACATGTGAGACATGAAAAAAAAGAGGTACTAGTCAAGTTAAATCTGGTTTAACGGTGACTAAAAGGTCAGGGATCAAAACCCAACCATATCTACTAGGGTGTTCTTTTTTCCTAAATGTTTCCCTACTCTCTTTCCACGCAATATCTGGTACATAAATTTATTCTACATTTTACCTCGCCGCTATCCCAGCAGTACAAATATTTTTAGGCCAATGACGAGTAGTGAGACGTGGTGCAAAAAAAAAAAAAAGAAAACTTTTATTCAATATTTCATATCCAACATATTGTTTTATGTATGTATTCTAATCTGTATTAAATTGTATTTAGCTAATAAAATAAAATAAAGTTCATATTTGACACAACCATTTATTTAATTTTATATATGACTATGATCTAAATTAAAGAAAATGTAAAATTAAAACAAACTAGATACGAGTATACTATTTAAAGGTTGATTCTGGAAATATTTTCACTTGTACCCTTTCTGCTAAGTCAAACAAAGTCAAGTCACCATCCTGTTGGGCATATGATACACAGCCCAATTTTCATAGTCAAAATATTGATAGCATTTTAATATATCATTAGTTCTATTTTATAGGTATTGATAATATATATCAAAAGTAACAGCTTCAGATCACATGAACTGACGTATGAATATGCGAAAGGAAATATAGTAACATTTCTAGCTGTCAGATCAACCTATCTATGAAAATTGTAATGTAACATCCTGTTGATGAATGAATGATTTATCTTTATTGTTTGATCATAATAACTGTACCAACGAGTTTCAAGTAGCAATCAATGTATCTTCACCTTGTTTAATGGGTGGTTGTCTTGAGTACAGAGACAAAACTTTATCCCAGTTTAATAGCGGCCTTGAGCTTAGGCACAATGAGCTATAGAGTGCATTTGTTACGATAGCTAGGATTAAACTCTCAGTCCCAGGGAAACCAGGCAAGAGCCCTTTCTATCGCGAACACCTACAAGTCAACATATATTGTGTTCGATACCATCAGGTTCACTTTCTACTCGAATTCCCTACGTGCCACCCAATTCTCCGAGATCCTAACCCTTAGCCTCGTGGTGTTAAGTATGTTGTAGTTAAGATGGTAGTGTAGGGGACGTGAGAAAAGCTCAATTTTTTTGCAGTTTTTTAAAAAAATATTTATGTTTTGGCTAAAATAATTAAAATATCGCTCCAGTAGAAACTTAGAATTTACTGTCTACACACGTATTAATAGCCACAGTTCTTAAATATCTGTCATGATCTTGCTAACATTTTATGAGAAACTTTTAAAATGGAGTGATAAAGTTGTCGTTATATTCTTGGACAACCTTGACAGATATTCAAGAACTGTTGATATCACCACATAAATAAAATTAACTTTAGTTTATACCGGAGTAATATTTTTTTTTGCTACAAAATACTGCCCTTTTCTAGCGTTCCTTACACTACCACCTTAAGGAAAATTATTGCCAATATAGAAAGGGTAGTTACAAAACAATTTTAAATTTTATTTAGAACCTTGTTGTTTATTTATTGAAAGGGGAGTAATCTGGTTGGGCACCTTTCTTTAAACAATTTTGAATTTTATTTTACGAGAAAAGTCTACCGATTTATTCGATCATAATGTATTTGTCATATTTACTAAATCGCCTAACATTACTAATCAATTTTAAATAACTGAATAATGACAGTAAGGACATCTATTTTGTAACTTATATAATATTTTTGTTAAAACAATTTGTATTCTTCTGACTAAGAAACTATTGTATAGAAACATAGTTGTAAGCATCCATTAATATTTTCCTTGCTATAAAAGTTAAAACAAGTCTACTCGTATTTAATACAGTTTTTTTTCTTGAGTGGAATAAATTTAAAAAATATATATCACAGCTTCTTATACCCATTCAAGCTATACTTATATTTATGATACATTACTCTATTTGGGTAATGGTAAGAAGGTAGTATTTTAGTGGCAATATACCTGTTTTTACGGGGTAAATAATTTAGGAAAACAATCCTCAGTAGACCCGACCAGGATTTGAGCTCCAATTTCCCCGTAATTGGCAGTCTGGTCTTACACGAGAGTGACGCCTTAAATTATTCGGCCACCGAAACAGGTGAATCAATTAAAACCGCTTATGGTATTCAGGGGTGTATATTAATTCCCGTTCAGAGACCTTCATGAGAGATTTACAGGACGTGGTAATGTAGCTCAAAGCTCAGGAAAATTGGGTGATAGCAGACCATGCTTATCAAGCTTAGAAAAACAGAAAATTTCCCCCGGCCTGTGAAGGTAGGCTAAAGCACTTTTATTATTCTTAACTCCCATAGATTCTACACGGATCATAGAAGGTGTACGGGTTATAACTTTAGATAATATTAGAATCTTACTCACTGTAAATTTGCCTTCACATATGTGTTGTTACTGTCATGATTTGCGTTTACGGTATCGCATGAAACATATAAACTGTAGCTTTACTGGTCGTTTCATGGTCAAGAACCAAGTAAACCTCACATGAATAAACGTCTTCATTAAAATGAAAGTCTGTCATTATTGAAAATATGAGCGCTAGAGTCCATCAGGCAGCGTAGGAATGGTGGTGGCTGACAGCTATCATAAGATATTTATTGCAAACATGGGATGAAAGTCACTAATGTTACTAAACGATATTAGTAATCAAAAGTGTTATCAAACAATAATTTTAATAATACTTTATTAACACCCACTTTGGTGGCCACATGGTCTAACTTGCCAATGATGGGGAGATCAAGGTTCGATCCCGTGAGGGTGGTTTTCCCTAAGTGGTTTTACACTTTCCATCCACTTATATTCGGCTACACTACTTTTAAATTCAACCATCCTGATCCATTATGTTTTTTTAATTTCGTGGTTATGGCAACAAGATATACTATAGTACATGGAATTATAAATTGAAACGTGTTAAATTCATACTAAATTTGTATCGTCTTATATCTGGTCACCATAAGCTATAAAATAAATAAATGTGTTTTATAACTCAGAGAAAGAGCCCTACAAAATATGTTTCAAAATAAAACGTTTTTATTTTGTAAATACTTACGCATGAACATAACCAAATACGTTTTTACGTCATCAACCCCGCTAATTTCATCCGGCTCACCATCTTTCTTGATAAATGGAAGGTAGCCTTTTAGAATATCTGTTTGTAAAAGATTCTAAAGTGAGCTACAGACGCATCTTCCACAAACAAGAAACATCAAATCAGTTAAGTTTGTGTTTCAATAATTTAAAAACGCTTAAAATAAAAAGTAATATATAGATATATATTATTCTTTTAGCACTTCGTCTTACTATCCGTTCGAGCTATACGCTTATCTACTAATTACGCCATTGGTTTTAGGGATTATTAAGGTTATATTTAAAGTTAGTGTACCCGGATTAGCATGGAGAAGCAGTGGAAAACTATTTGGAGAAAACCATCCTCAGTTCACCCTACCACGATTCGAACCTCAATCCCTCCGTTAACGACAGTCCATTCCACTGCGAGAGTAGAGCATTAGACAATGTGGCCACCGTGGTGGATTACAGATAATATTGTTTGGCGAGTGAATACACAAGAGAAGATCGTGTAGCTTTTTATAGCTGTCAGCTACCACCAGCATGATGGATATAATGTGATTTGAGTCGGAACGCTTCAAACAAAATATAACTTGTGTTTACGAGTGTAACCCCTTGATTACAATTTGATGACTTTGTTTAATATTGACAACTGAACACTGAAATCAGGATTCAACTTTAATTTTGAGTTGACCATTATATATATATATATATATATATATATATATATATATATATATATATTAAATAAGCCAACAACCGAAAGGTTTGATTGAATGTTGTGTATTTCCACCTGGAGCTGTGCATTAACTCAGCGATTAGGCTGGTTAGTGCTGCCTGCACCATCTGGTAGAAATCCGATGCACTAGGTGAGGTCAAGAAGTGTGATGGTTCTCCGTTGCCTTCCACACTGAATTTTTATTAGCGAACGTGAAGGAGTCTACCAATTTTGCTGGGATAGCTATTTTCAAAAAACTTTCAGGGTTCTTTTACACGCCACAATCGACATTGGACCGACGGCATTACTTCCCCTCCGAAGGAAGTTGTGTTACGGATTTTTATCGCTTAAGGAAAATCTATTTACCTCGGTTGGATTTGAACAAAAATGTTTGGGTCTGGACGCAAGCGCTTTACTCCAATCCTACCGAGTTTGACTTTATAAACAAACTGGGATAAATAAACTCCATAATGTGAGCCGCCAAACGAGCTATAACGACACAGCGGCAGCCGCCATTAGCGATGAAAATGCCAATATTTGTGGATGAAGGGTGTCATGTGGTCAGCATGAAACTCTCTCAGTTTTATAAACCAAGACTGCTACTCGTTTATTAACATAGCTAAATTGTCCTCACAACGCTGAGTTTGAAACCGTTCCAGACCCATTGCTTCGCGGATACATTTTGTAAGTGTCGGGGATTAACTTGGATAATAATGTAGTAAATAGTTATCAGTATAAAATTGTTTATTGATTGGTGTGTATTATTTAAAATATTGGTGTGTTTACATAAATGGCGTAATATTTGTTGGCAATTTAGTATTAAATATTCATTATTTATGCGTATTTATACCTTTCATTACTTTCACTGTAAGCATTGATATGTTTACTCATCTTGGTTGACAGCGTCATCTATTTGAAAAAATAAGCTTCAGATGACTTGATTTATTTTAACTTCTTGTTTACTTATAAGATTTAAGGCTCTAGATAAAAATGGTGAACTACACGCCTAACCTGTAATTTATCAACAAGAAATATTATATATTATCTTATTTATGAATTCGTGAGCTGATTTGATTATAAAACACATAAATTGATTTTTGTTCACTTTAAAAAAAATATGGTCATTTTTAACGTTGATAAACCAACCAATCTAGTATTAGATGCAGCAAAACAAATCACACTGGTAATAAAGTATTTTTAATATGTCTTATTTCTATTAAGGTTAAATATTATATTTCTTTTAAATAAGCTTTATTAGCGCGTTATTTATCAAATTACTACTATTTTTACTAGTCTATTATAAATTATTTATGTTAGTGCTAGCTATTTTGAACATTTTTTGGGAGAAAACTGTTGGTAGCACTTAATTTTAATTTATACGAATTATATCCCTCTACTTTCATGCTAGAATGTAATTATATTTTGGTGCATTCACCCAGCAGCCAAACATTTTATTTTTATGACGTAATCATAACACGAGTATTTATGAAACTCTTTATCTCTCTTTTACTCTCTCTCATATATATGTTTTGGTTTCTTTTAACCATGTCGGTTTCATTAATTAATGAGTTATAGCTGCTTTGTACTATGTTGTGTTAAAATTATATTCATACATCGTGAAATAATATGAATGTATTTAATACCCATTAGATTTTCCTATTGTATTATAGATTTTGTAAATCAATAAAGATATTATCTATATTAGTTATGTTAGTAGTATTGTAGTTAACCAAAATGTCCTTAACATGATTTAATCCAAAGTTTGGATGGGTATAATAAATTAATACTGGATTTATTTATGATTTTATTAGTATTTTAAGTGCTTATCATAAACATGCTATCCTACATAATTGATAAATCAAGAACCAAATAAAGTATAGTAGGATACTTCCTATTTAATGTGACGCAAACATATGGTAAGAAAGTGTATACATTCAAGAGTGGTAAGTGATCTTGCCAGTATAGTAACCAAGTAAGCTCATACCATTCCTGGATACTATTTTTATGTTCATAAACATTTTAACTATTTGTTATTTATATATAAATATAGGGTCAGCTACACTCACATCACATATTTATTTAATTTGAAATAATATAGCGTTTTAGACATACACAATTATACAGTTGAGAGATGATATTAATATAATAATGTGTTAGACTCCAACCTGTAAGGCCATAGTTTGACCACAGTCAGCTGCAATGTGGTAAAAGCTTTCATATATTTACATCCATTTCTGTTTCCAGCCTGCGGCCTGGGTTAGGTTTTTAATCAAGATATTTTCAACTACCGGCTTGGTTGACATGTCGTAGATTCATACGCCTTATAATCTAACTTAAGACTAGGACAGGCACAACATCCAGTCCCCAGACGTTAATTCATCAATATGAAACATTTCACGAATGATACATTTTTCGTTCATGGTGGGAATCGAACGTGGAACCCTTAGCTCACTACTGACTGATCTAAGGTGTCAGATAATCTTTACACACACACACACACACACATATATATATATATATATAATAATAATATATAGAGAGAGAGAGAGAGAGAGAGAGAGAGGGGGGGGGGGGCTTAGCTCCCTTTATCCTAATACCGGTGTTGTTTGTGTCACATACCCATCCAAATCTCCTTGTATTAATAACCGTTTACTATACGCTATCATACTCTTGAAATTTAAATTAAATGTAGATTTAATATACATTTGACAACGAGAGATCTAACGGAGTTAGCTTAATTAATGATCATATTTCCCTTTTACCTTTAAAAGGTAATCTATACGTAATTAAGTCTTTCATGTCAAAATAATTGCTTAAATATGAATATTCAATGAAAATATCAAATTATGTACGCTCTAGAAAGTACCTTTTGTATACTGGTGACTCTTTTTATACCCCGAGTTTTATTGATCGTTTACTAAACACATTAGTGGGAGGACTACATAATCTCTACGTAAAACAATAGTTAATATACTAATTTTACAGTTGTTCGACTTGTATTATGATGAATCCTTAATAGGATTACTTCAAACTGACCATCAAGTTTGGTCCTTTCTCTTCCACACCGTTCGTCCGAAGTGCTAGACAAAGTAAACTGTGAGCACATTATATCATGGAAATGAGGTAGACAATGGTTTTAATACCCTACCCTTGTTGAAGATATTATTAATCTAACACTAAGTACTGAAGGAAAATTAAGTTTCTGACAAAATAGTACGAAGCATTTACTCTAACCTTTGTAGTAAATTAAGGAATTAGTGAAACAAAAATAATACTGGACTTTTCGATCTATTTTTTAAACTGTTGCTAATCGAACACAATAAACAGTCAGCTTGTACTGTCGTTATTAATCTCCCCTTCCTCTCACTATCTATTGATGTAATACTAGCCGATACTGTATTGATCGAAAAGTCAGCCGATACTGTCTTGATTGATCTCCTCTTCCTCTCACTATCTATTGATGTAATACTAGCCGATACTGTATTGATCGAAAAGTCAGCCGATACTGTCTTGATTGATCGTCCCTTCCTCTCACTATCTACTGATGTAATACTAGCCGATACTGTATTGATCAAAAAGTCAGCCGATACTGTCTTGATTGATCTCCTCTTCCTCTCACTATCTACTGATGTAATACTAGCCGATATTGTCTTGATCAAAAAGTCAGCCGATACTGTCTTGATTGATCTCATCTTCCTCTCACTATCTATTGGTGTAATACTAGCCGATACTGTATTGATCGAAAAGTCAGCCGATACTGTCTTGATTTATCTCCTCTTCCTCTCACTATCTATTGATGTAATCTAGCCGATATTGTCTTGATCGAAAAGTCAGCCGATACTGTCTTGATTGATCTCCTCTTCCTCTCACTATCTATTGATGTAATTCTAGCCGATATTGTATTGATCGAAAAGTCAGCCGATACTGTCTTGATTGATCTCCTCTTCCTCTCACTATCTATTGATGTAATACTAGCCGATATTGTCTTGATCAAAAAGTCAGCCGATACTGTCTTGATTGATCTCATCTTCCTCTCACTATCTATTGATGTAATACTAGCCGATACTGTATTGATCGAAAAGTCACCGATACTGTCTTGATTGATCTCCTCTTCCTCTCACTATCTATTGATGTAATTCTAGCCGATATTGTCTTGATCAAAAAGTCAGCCGATACTGTCTTGATTGATCTCCTCTTCCTCTCACTATCTACTGATGTAATATTAGCCGATACTGTCTGATTAATCTCCCCTTCCTCTCACTATCTATTGATGTAATACTAGCCGATACTGTATTGATCGAAAAGTCAGCCGATACTGTCTTGATTGATCTCCTCTTCCTCTCACTATCTATTGATGTAATTCTAGCCGATATTGTATTGATCGAAAAGTCAGCCGATACTGTCTTGATTGATCTCCTCTTCCTCTCACTATCTATTGATGTAATACTAGCCGATACTGTCCTGATTAATCTCCCCTTCCTCTCACTATCTATTGATGTAATACTAGCCGATACTGTATTGATCGAAAAGTCAGCCGATACTGTCTTGATTGATCTCCTCTTCCTCTCACTATCTATTGATGTAATTCTAGCCGATACTGTATTGATCGAAAAGTCAGCCGATACTGTCTTGATTGATCTCCTCTTCCTCTCACTATCTATTGATGTAATTCTAGCCGATATTGTATTGATCGAAAAGTCAGCCGATACTGTCTTGATTGATCTCCTCTTCCTCTCACTATCTATTGATGTAATTCTAGCCGATATTGTATTGATCGAAAAGTCAGCCGATACTGTCTTGATTGATCTCCTCTTCCTCTCACTATCTACTGATGTAATACTAGCCGATACTGTATTGATCGAAAAGTCAGCCGATACTGTCTTGATTGATCTCCTCTTCCTCTCACTATCTATTGATGTAATTCTAGCCGATATTGTCTTGATCAAAAAGTCAGCCGATACTGTCTTGATTGATCTCCTCTTCCTCTCACTATCTACTGATGTAATATTAGCCGATACTGTCCTGATTAATCTCCCCTTCCTCTCACTATCTATTGATGTAATACTAGCCGATACTGTATTGATCGAAAAGTCAGCCGATACTGTCTTGATTGATCTCCTCTTCCTCTCACTATCTATTGATGTAATTCTAGCCGATATTGTATTGATCGAAAAGTCAGCCGATACTGTCTTGATTGATCTCCTCTTCCTCTCACTATCTATTGATGTAATACTAGCCGATACTGTCCTGATTAATCTCCCCTTCCTCTCACTATCTATTGATGTAATACTAGCCGATACTGTATTGATCGAAAAGTCAGCAGATACTGTCTTGATTGATCTCCTCTTCCTCTCACTATCTATTGATGTAATACTAGCCGATACTGTATTGATCGAAAAGTCAGCCGATACTGTCTTGATTGATCTCCTCTTCCTCTCACTATCTATTGATGTAATTCTAGCCGATACTGTATTGATCGAAAAGTCAGCCGATACTGTCTTGATTGATCTCCTCTTCCTCTCACTATCTATTGATGTAATTCTAGCCGATATTGTATTGATCGAAAAGTCAGCCGATACTGTCTTGATTGATCTCCTCTTCCTCTCACTATCTACTGATGTAATATTAGCCGATACTGTCCTGATTAATCTCCCCTTCCTCTCACTATCTATTGATGTAATACTAGCCGATACTGTATTGATCGAAAAGTCAGCCGATACTGTCTTGATTGATCTCCTCTTCCTCTCACTATCTATTGATGTAATTCTAGCCGATACTGTATTGATCGAAAAGTCAGCCGATACTGTCTTGATTGATCTCCTCTTCCTCTCACTATCTATTGATGTAATTCTAGCCGATATTGTATTGATCGAAAAGTCAGCCGATACTGTCTTGATTGATCTCCTCTTCCTCTCACTATCTATTGATGTAATTCTAGCCGATATTGTCTTGATCAAAAAGTCAGCCGATACTGTCTTGATTGATCGTCCCTTCCTCTCACTATCTATTGATGTAATACTAGCCGATACTGTATTGATCGAAAAGTCAGCCGATACTGTCCTGATTAATCTCCCCTTCCTCTCACTATCTATTGATGTAATACTAGCCGATACTGTATTGATCAAAAAGTCAGCCGATATTGTCTTGATTGATCTCATCTTCCTCTCACTATCTATTGATGTAATACTAGCCGATACTGTATTGATCGAAAAGTCAGCCGATACTGTCCTGATTAATCTCCCCTTCCTCTCACTATCTATTGATGTAATACTAGCCGATACTGTCTTGATCAAAAAGTCAGCCGATACTGTCTTGATTGATCTCATCTTCCTCTCACTATCTATTGATGTAATACTAGCCGATACTGTATTGATCGAAAAGTCAGCCGATACTGTCTTGATTGATCTCCTCTTCCTCTCACTATCTATTGATGTAATTCTAGCCGATATTGTATTGATCGAAAAGTCAGCCGATACTGTCTTGATTGATCTCCTCTTCCTCTCACTATCTATTGATGTAATTCTAGCCGATACTGTATTGATCGAAAAGTCAGCCGATACTGTCTTGATTGATCTCCTCTTCCTCTCACTATCTATTGATGTAATTCTAGCCGATATTGTCTTGATCAAAAAGTCAGCCGATACTGTCCTGATTAATCTCCCCTTCCTCTCACTACCTATTGATGTAATACTAGCCGATACTGTATTGATCGAAAAGTCAGCCGATACTGTCTTGATTGATCTCCTCTTCCTCTCACTATCTATTGATGTAATTCTAGCCGATATTGTCTTGATCAAAAAGTCAGCCGATACTGTCTTGATTGATCTCCTCTTCCTCTCACTATCTATTGATGTAATTCTAGCCGATATTGTCTTGATCAAAAAGTCAGCCGATACTGTCTTGATTGATCGTCCCTTCCTCTCACTATCTATTGATGTAATACTAGCCGATACTGTATTGATCGAAAAGTCAGCCGATACTGTCTTGATTGATCTCCTCTTCCTCTCACTATCTATTGATGTAATTCTAGCCGATATTGTCTTGATCAAAAAGTCAGCCGATACTGTCCTGATTAATCTCCCCTTCCTCTCACTATCTATTGATGTAATACTAGCCGATACTGTATTGATCGAAAAGTCAGCCGATACTGTCTTGATTGATCTCCTCTTATTCTCACTATCTATTGATGTAATACTAGCCGATATTGTCTTGATCAAAAAGTCAGCCGATACTGTCTTGATTGATCGTCCCTTCCTCTCACTATCTATTGATGTAATACTAGCCGATACTGTATTGATCGAAAAGTCAGCCGATACTGTCTTGATTGATCTCCTCTTCCTCTCACTATCTATTGATGTAATTCTAGCCGATATTGTCTTGATCAAAAAGTCAGCCGATACTGTCCTGATTAATCTCCCCTTCCTCTCACTATCTATTGATGTAATACTAGCCGATACTGTATTGATCGAAAAGTCAGCCGATACTGTCTTGATTGATCTCCCCTTCCTCTCACTATCTATTGATGTAATACTAGCCGATACTGTATTGATCGAAAAGTCAGCCGATACTGTCTTGATTGATCTCCTCTTCCTCTCACTATCTATTGATGTAATTCTAGCCGATATTGTCTTGATCAAAAAGTCAGCCGATACTGTCTTGATTGATCGTCCCTTCCTCTCACTATCTATTGATGTAATTCTAGCCGATATTGTCTTGATCAAAAAGTCAGCCGATACTGTCTTGATTGATCTCCTCTTCCTCTCACTATCTATTGATGTAATACTAGCCGATACTGTATTGATCGAAAAGTCAGCCGATACTGTCTTGATTGATCGTCCCTTCCTCTCACTATCTATTGATGTAATTCTAGCCGATATTGTCTTGATCAAAAAGTCAGCCGATACTGTCTTGATTGATCTCATCTTCCTCTCACTATCTATTGATGTAATACTAGCCGATACTGTATTGATCGAAAAGTCAGCCGATACTGTCTTGATTGATCTCCTCTTCCTCTCACTATCTATTGATGTAATACTAGCCGATACTGTATTGATCGAAAAGTCAGCCGATACTGTCTTGATTGATCTCCTCTTCCTCTCACTATCTACTGATGTAATACTAGCCGATATTGTCTTGATCGAAAAGTCAGCCGATACTGTCTTGATTGATCGTCCCTTCCTCTCACTATCTACTGATGTAATATTAGCCGATACTGTCTTGATCAAAAAGTCAGCCGATACTGTCTTGATTGATCTCCTCTTATTCTCACTATCTACTGATGTAATACTAGCCGATACTGTCTTGATTGAAAAGTCAGCCGATACTGTCTTGATTGATCGTCCCTTCCTCTCACTATCTACTGATGTAATACTAGCCGATACTGTCTTGATTGAAAAGTCAGCCGATACTGTCTTGATTGATCTCCTCTTATTCTCACTATCTATTGATGTAATACTAGCCGATACTGTCTTGATTGAAAAGTCAGCCGATACTGTCGTGATTGATCTCCCCTTATTCTCACTCTATTAGGGTGATTTACACGGTGCTTATTTTGTCGCCAAATTAACGCTTTCCCTTAGAGAATATTTATCTGCAAAACTCGCTAAGCTGATAAACGTTTACACAATGCTTCTAGAAAGTGGGAAGTCCACATCGTTTAGTTAGTCTTGAGTGTCATGGTGTCAAAATAAATCCACCTTGCAAGTGCACCTCAAACAAGCCATATAGCTAGCTGCCCATGTCACGCATACGCATTAGGGCAGACCTATTCGCTGGTCGCTCTATGAAGCTGCTGGTAAATTCAGTTATTTATTCGCTTTGCGGGAGCGTTAAAGTTGGACATTTTAAACCTGTCAGAGTATTTTATTCGCCACGTCTTCAAAATTATGATGTAAGAGAATAGATTAAGTCGTGTATTTAGAATATTTTACCAGAGAATTCGCCAGCTTATAAAGAAGCTTGTTCAAAGCGAATAAAAACAGCACCGTGTAAATCACCCTTAAGATGGTGAAGTCATGGAAATAATTCTAGGGGTCACAACAAATATTGACGAACGTGAATATCTAAATATTTCAATATAGCTATTAAAACTAAAATACATGACATTATTTCATTTTATATTTTATTAGTTTATTGCATAAATAAACGTTATCTGGCATGACTACCCGAACATAATTTTAATAATAGCTTGTATAATTAACTAAGATAACCTAATGGCTTATGTTGTGATGAAAAGCCCCGTTGTTAAAACTGGAAGTATTAAATCAAAATAAGCAATCTCTTCCATATTATAATAAATAGTGATTATGTAACGTCCCCCTTTATTTGGGTGCCCGGTAGCCAACCCTAACTACTATACTACCGGGACACCCTAGGGGGTGTTACATGGGCAGGATGGACCCCGAGCGGTAGGGGTTGGTATTGATGGTATGTGGGGAATGAGACTAGCAAGTTTATCCCAATGAGCTGTTTATTTCTCCAAACAGTTACTACGCTACTACATCGATATTAGTAAAGTCCCTGCGACGAGGGAACACTCACGATAACGGAACCCGTGACACTCCTTACGGACCTGGGATCGACTCTCTGGCCGGGGTGAACCGACCAGACTCTATGTTATCTAGTTCATTATCTCTCAGCGGGCCGACTACACATCCTTACAGCACCGCTGCCCAGCAACAACCTCTGTGTGTTCTCACACACATCACCAGTCGATCCCAGTTCTCACGAGTCCAAGGTCCATTCATCGCCAGAATTCGCTCGTCAACAGGATGGAGCTATATGAGCTAGAGGCTGTTCTCAACAGGAAGGCAACCCAATACCTTTGACTACCAAGGAAATGTGTCAGCGTGGGCTAACTTCCTGCCAGAACAAACCTTACATTATTATGCTCTTACAATTATTAATTAATATATATAAGAGATACCTTGTCTAAATTTCTTATCTTAATTCACGAATATAAAATTTGAAAACTATAAAAATAATAGTATTAATTTAACTTCCCAATCATTTTAACTAAAATTATTCAAAAAAAGACCCCATAATTTTAACTAAAATTATTCAAAAAAGACAGAGAATAAAGTATCTCAAATTAAACCATTAATGGCCGGTGTTGCAAATAATGTTGTCTTATGAATAAGGGTTGCGAATATTAAAAGTTTAAGCAGGTGGACACAATTATTTGTAATTTTAAATTATATCCTACTTAACAGGACCCACCTCGGTGGCGTAGTTGACTAACGCGCTTGTCGTGTTGAGCTTGACTGCTTAGGACGGGGAGATCAAGGTTCGAATCTCGGTCGGGTGAACTGGGTGGGGGTGGGGGGTTCCTAAATGGTTTTCCAATCTTTCTCCACGCAAATGCGGGTTCACTTCCTCTAATTAAACCTTCCCAATTCCTAAATCCATTAACGTATTTAGTACTTAAAGCGTATAACCCGAACGGGTAGTAATACGTGGTGCTAAATATTATTATTATTATTATTATTATTATTATTTTCTTAACAGGCAATCCAATGTCCCGATGAACCCATCAAATTTAATCTACCACCACAACAAACTGCACCCGCCAACACCAATGCATAACAGCAATTATTTAATAAAACTGATTTTTTTTAGGTTTAATACTTGAGTGAACATAACAAATGCAAAAAAAAAAAAAACTTTTTGTCTTAAATAAACCGTGGTTTAGTCTTAAAAATCGTGTCAATCAAACGTGAAATACTTCAAATAGTTAAATGACCTAGTTCTAAACAAAGTCCAATTCCCTCGGGTTCAAAGTGAGGCAGTCACCGCTGATGGGTATAGTTGAATTGTTGCGGTGCGTTGTTATGTGTTAATGTTGGCATGTGACCTGAAAACACATTCCTGCAATTGCTAGAACACATACATGCTATAGTACAGAATACCCGAGGTAGTCGCTAACAGCTGTCACGGGACCTGGACGGCAAATATTACTGTCCATACATTAGACGTGAATACATTTCTTTTAACAAAATCCTACACATATAAAATATATTTTTAGCATGTTCAATCAGGCTATTTTCTAATTAATCATTCAATTGCTTAGCATCAATATAGCTATTGACGTATAATAATTTAAGCTATTATTGATTTGTTCTTTGTTAGAGTTTCAAAACGCTAAAGAAATTCGGGATTATATTCGAATCAATCTATGGACCAAATTAAATTTTCATAGTTGTGTTTTATGGTGTGGTAGACCCAAAACTTTTGAGGACTTTGAATAATAGCAGCAGTGAGCAAAATAATGTTTTGGCTTAAATATGTATCCAGCCACCTATTATATATTTTATTGAATTTAATCCCTCTAATTTTTTTTTTTTTTTTTTAGATTTTAAATTCTCAAATTTATGTTATGTATAAGTTCATTGAAGTTAATTTCAAGGGTGATCCTAGGTGTTAATAACCATTAGACATTAACAAACAAAGCTAATACTAGTACATTTATTGTTAGGCTTAGTGCTATTTTTCTGGCTATCAATTAATTGACCCAGTTAATCTTGTGAGATGTCACTACTCTCGTTCATGAAATGCATACCAATTCCAGAAAACAGCGTATGGTAGGACATGATGTAAATATCGTTGGTGAAATAGGGGTGCAATGGCTTGGAGGCACTTGTCCACGTACAAAAAATAATGATTCACGTCTTAGGTTTGAAAATTTAAAGAATTATTGGTATAACATCTCCATTGAACGCCTCATTCGATATTCTACGATGCCTCGTTTGGGTAGCTGCCCCTTGAATACGTTGTCTAGAGATTTCCCTTGCAAGCCGGAAGGAATACTGAGCATTTTGACTTACACCCATATGATGGGACACTTTGCGGGACTGACGTTGAATGTTTTGACATGGGTAAGCCAAAGATATGGCGATACTTTGACACGCCGCAATAAAATACTTGCCTCAACGATGTGGAATTTAAACTTGGTGGTTTCAGAAGCAGTAATTAGACTGAACCCGACCCTGGAATGGACCAAGCTAACCCCGAGTTCAACACCGTTCAAAATAAATTTCTCCTGGCTAAACACATCACTGTGTAAATAGCCCAAAAGGTCTATACTCTTACCCTTTTCAGAGAGATTACGATGAGTCTCAAATACATTATTGGTGTTGCCAACCTCTTCAAACATGTTGGGTGTGTCTACTTACCACAATCAATAAGTCAAATACGTTATTTTTAATTCACTGTTGCAATTGAGCAGCGTCTCGATATTCAATCTATAAGAATACGTGTTGCTTAGGGATGGGACGAATTTTTTGGTTAAAAACACATCAACTTGGTTAAAGAGCGAATGTAACCAGCTGACAGAAGAGATTTTATCCAGATTAGTGAAAGTACTACCGTCGAGTTTCATTATTTTAGCATTGAGATTCAGCATGGTCTGTGAAAAATCTATACAGAATTCACCTCTACTTGTAACGGTAAATTCACGAGGGAAGAGACGTATTTGTTCTAGATCTATTTCCTTCCTTCAAGACTGATTTGAATCAGTGGGATGGAAAAGAGATCGTTTTCACTACTGACACACTCGAAAGACTGGGGGTGTAGAAAATACATTCAAACTAAAAATTTCTGCTGACTTTTTCTGTCTCTTTCTTCTTGGTGACCCTTTTAGGTCAAACTACGACAGAAGACTAACGTTGGTATTCTGTCGACGTAGTTTTTAGCCTGATTGTTTCGATCTTTTTCTCCGCCTTCTGTTTCAGATTATGTCCTGCCTCACATACGCGCTATAATAGGGCCTCCTTGGTTGGTGACATAAGAGGGCACATTGATGCCAGTATTAAGCGCTGGTTTTCCAGTGGTTCTAGTGCCATTTGTCAGCAACGGTATAAACGCTCTTGAACAAGCAGCTGAAAATATTTCCTTATTCCATGACAACGTTGATAGGGAACACCTAAGTAGAAAGGAGATATTTTGGTACCCACCAAGATAACATAGTATCTTTGGTAGGGACAGTTCATGCTGAGAAGTGTCAAAAATGAATTTTACGGACACTTTTACAAATTCAAATGACACAAGCAACAGTTTTTGTTCTTAAATTGTTTTCCAGACTGCCAAAATGCACTCCTTTAGGGTTATGTACAATCGTTCCACGATGCTTGCGTTCAGATCCAAATATTTGGTGGTGTAGTAATATAGTAATACACAACTTCTTTTTTTAGAAATTGCCGTATGAAAAGTGTAAACCCCTTGTCCATTTGTATACTTAGAGGTTTAAATCCACTTTCTTTGAAAATGTGCTTAAACTGTTCTGACACTGGGACGACACTGGGACGACAATGTGACGACAATGTGACGACACTGTGACGACACTGTGACGACACTGTGACGGCACTTCCCATTTTGGAAAATAAAGTCCTCGCCCAAGCAATCTTGCTAAACACGTCGATGACGGTGAGAAAGTACATGGTGCCGTCATTGTATTTGCTGAGACTTCGCATATCATCAGAATTGCCAGAACATGTCTGACGGTCGTATACAGATATGGTGTACTACCAACACTTCGTGTACGGCTTCAACGGTGTAGCCTTTGTCAACAGATCTACGGATCTCGTCAATCAACTATTTTTCTTGTCTTCGAGCTTACACTCATCTTGTATTTTATCTTTCTGCATTTATAGCACAGAATAAATATAAGTTTGTCATGCATCAGTATAGGCATTATGGGCATCAATAAATTACATGTATGTGTCACAGAAGATTTGGCTATGCCTTATAATTGATCTAAGTATAGACAATTTGGTTCCATGTGAATCTTTGGGTGGTAGATTAGGTATGCTTTGTACTTACAAACAAAAGGAACAGTGAACGCACGTCTAAGTACCCGATTGTCTCTCCAAATATATATATATTTACAATTTATAATATATATATATTTACAATTTAATATATTAATATTTAAAATTAAATGTTAAATATATATATTTAAAATACTAAATGTGTGTTGTGTAGTCAAGTTTATTATTCGTTATTTAAGTTTAGGTTTCGGAGTATCCGAAATTTAGTGTATGATTAAGAGTATATACAACATGTAACTAAAACATTGCATCAAACTTTGGCAGGATATTCTTTGGGTGAAAATAGAATAATTCACATCAGCAACCTAGGGTCCATCTTAAATATTAAGGGTTGTATACACCCCTAATTAAAGAGCAAAACACGATTATTGTGTGAAATATTATGAAAACTGATTAAGGTATTACAACAAATCTTTTTATACTACTTATTGAAACCTTGATCATTAATAAACTAAATGTGCTGTTACCGTTACCCACCCCCATCATGTAAAAGACGGGTGGTTGTAAAACTTTTTTTTGCAATAAAATATGTCAGAGTAAGTATTACTAATTTTGACTTAAGATTACAAAACAAGGATTAAAAATTAACAAAAAAGCTGTATTTGAGAAACTGTCCAGTTTTTCCCGTTTTCGAGATAATCACACAAGCTTGAGCTCAAAGACAAGTGTAAATGCCTGCCAGGTAGGCAGCCAGAATTGCAGTGTTACTTCGCACTGCATTTGTTTAACCATTTTTACCAGCGCGTGTGACTATGTATCCCGTATATTTGGTAAACAAGGCTGGTTTGTGTGTAATTATGGAGAAACTAAGATTCTTTTCCTTCTTCATAAGCTCCGATGTGTTGCTATTTTCCTATTAGTAAGTTATGCTTACATAGTTCACCCTTGGGTGGGATTTTAATCATCACACTTCCTGGAGTATTGAAAGCTATATTAAGAAATACTAATGTAGTTATTGTAAGTTTTAGTTCCTAACTTCAAAAGCAGATTCATAAAAAGTGTTCAAAATGGTGGCCCCTAACGTCATTGCAATAATTGAGGTGGCGTATCAATGACTGGTGTAATCTTTCAAAACCACGTGGTGTTTCTTGAACCTCATCACATGCAGCACCTATCCTGGCTAACAGGTCTTCCTCGGATTCAATTGCTGGCCTGTACACCAATGCTTTGAAAAAATCCCACAGAAAGAAGTCTAACGAATTAAGGTAAAGAGAGAATGTTGGCCACACAACAGCAATACAGGCTCCTTACCTGGCAGGAATTAACACTTGTCTCTGAGCTCAAACATGCATGATTATCTCGCAGACGGGGAAAGCTAGACAGTTTCTCCAAGATACCTTATTAGTTAATTTTTACAAAATTAGTAATACTTACTTTGTCATATTTTATTGCAGAAAAAATTGTTACAACCCCCCCCCCCCCTTTTTTTACATGATGGGGGTGGGTAATGGTAACAGCACATTTAATTTATTAACGATCAAGGTTTCAATAAGTAGTATACAAAAATTCGTTGTAATACCCTTAGCAGTTTTCATAATATTTCACACGATAGTCGTTTTTAGCTCTATCCTTAGGGGTGAATACCGCCCTTAATATTTAAGATGGACCTTAGGTTGAGGTTGTGAATTATTCTATTTTTCACTCAAGGAATAGCCTGTCAAAGTTTGATGCAATGTTTTAGATACACGTTGTATACAGTAGCCCCATGGCTTCTTTGGTGCTGTCTGACAGCTCACAGCTGACTTCTGACAGTCAACATTTAGGTATTTACCTAAATTTTGACTGTCAGAAGTGACAGCTGCTAAACACATGTCTTTGCAAATCATATGGCTCGGTGTAGGGATACATAATTTGGTCTGGTAACTTTTCAAAGCCGTCAGCTGTCGGCTGTAAGCTGTCAGTCAGCACCAAAGAAGCCATGGGACTACTGTAGTTTGGAGAGGAAACATTTAGACGATATCCATGCTGAGGAAAGTGATGGACAATGCGTTGAGATTTGCTTGACATCCGGTGGAGCTCACCTGAATTACACTATCTTAAATAAGTGAAAACTTGTGGTATGCAGTTTTCTTTTATTTAGATAGTGAATATTTAGTTTTCAATTAAAGTGCTAGTTGTTAGTTTTGTTACTAATCATATAATTGTTTCAGCCCCACCTTGTGTAATTCGAGATATATATATATAAAACCAATTTCATTAAAGTGTGTATATTAGTATCTTCAATATCATCAATATCCAATGCTTATTGATGTAAAAACAAGTTGTCTAATTTTATCAGTTTTATAACTTAGTTTTATTGTGGGATTGCAATTAAATTGAAATGATTTAGAGGGTGATAGTTAAAATTACTTTAGTACAGTAGAGTCTTGGTAACTCGACATTCCGTGTAATTCGACAGACACACGTGTACACAGTTGTTGGCGCCAGTAATCCCAATCCAAGGTCATTCAACTGTATAACCTCTAAGTTTGTTTGTGTAACTGTAGTGGAACAGTCGTGGTGTTTTTACAAGTACTGTGTTTGTTAGTTTTTAAATTCAGTAACGTGTTATTTGAACCAATACAATATTAAATGTACAGTACTACATTTTTGTATATTACACCTATGTGTATACACCATTATATTAACACGTAATATATTGTACAGTACGTATATTACTGTTAATGTACCGTACAATACTACAGTACATTACAACTGTACCTATAATATTCAATACTGTACTGTGATTCATCCTTGTTAAGTAAACATGACATAGTAACATGCATCTTATGCAAGTTCATTCGTAGAACTCGACATAATCTCAGTTCAGATTAGGACGTGTTTCCAAGACTCTACTATAGTATGTTTTTATAATAAATTCCGATTTTACTTACATAACATTACATAACATATAAATTTATAGCAGATAATAGCACTTAACTTATGCTAAGATTTGTATATTAAGTAAATAAATAAATTTAAATATAATTAAACAATATAATATTTTTAATTTTATAGATGATTTATGGGATTTTAATAGTTTAATATAACCTATTTATAAGACCAAAAACAACTATCATACCAGTTAAATAATTTTTTTTAAATAAATATATGTGTAATATACAATTTATGCACCCGCCTAAAGTAAACCCCCGGATTTTCACATCAGTGGGAAATCACACTATTTATTAATTAATTATGTCTAAATAGTTTTACAAAATTCTTTCTTTGTCGCTGATAAACATTGCACAAACCACAATAAAAAAATTTACTTGTTGGCAACAATACTAAGTGTCAATAAAGCTTAAAACAAACAATCTAGTTATTTAACTAAGTTGGGCATATTTATTTACATTCATTTTGTGATTTGCGACTGGGCTCTAAATCAAATTACCTCTAACAAGGGGTGTCAAAATTAATTCTTTCTCCTACAGGGAGTGTCGAAATAAATTTTTATCTTCCAAGGAGTGTCAAAATAAATTTATTTCAAACAGAAAGTGTCGAAATAAATTATCTCTAACAGAGTGTCGAAATAAATTTATATCTAATAGAGTGTGTCGAAATAAATTGGTCTCTTACAGGAAGTGTCGAAATAAATGTGTCTCTTACAGGACGTGTCGAAATAAATGTGTCTTTTGTATGGAGTGTTGATGTTAACTCGTCTCTTGTAGGAAATTAATTTGTCTTTTTCATAGAGCTTTGATGTTAATTTATCTCTTGCATGGAGTTTCGATGCTAATTTGTCTCTTGCATAGAGCTTTGATGTTAATTTGTCTCTTACAGAGAGTGTAGAAAATAATATATTGCTTGCGAGGTGTCGAAATCAATAATTTTCATATTTGTTTTAATATAAAACATACTTTGAGAATATATTAAATCATGGAGCTCAAGAGATGCATGCAATAACTAAACAATGTTTGTATTTTACCTCCATTATTGTAAACATATGAACAAACAATTGTTTTAGCATTTTTACATATTTAGTGAAGTTTGACTTTTTGGCATTTTCAATTGTATTTGAGACTGGTTTAATCATTTAAAGCAATTGCTATTGATACAGTAATACATTGTACATCACTAGCTCGAGTGGGACAAACTTTAAAAGTTATACGGTAGTGATAAACACTATTTGTGAATTCGGAATTCGGATTCATGTATTGATGCTAAATTTCTGATGCAATGCAATAAAAACCAAGGAGAAAAATAAAATCAATTTTTTTTTCCCCACTAACGAAAGTTCAAAACAAATAACCTGATGGGCTACTAATTTATTATTTTATACGTTGAAGGTTTGGTAAGGGGGTGAATGAGTTTATGTTCTAAGTAGGGGAATGTAAAGATATGGAGGAGATTGGGTTGTAGAATGTTCGACCTGATAACAAGAGAAATGAAGGTTTGCAACCTCTTGTTTCCCTCAACTTTACACGCTGGTTCCGATCTCATGGCAACGGCGAAACTTGACAAGCGAATTCCTGTTTACTGCTATCATCTCAACTTGACAAGCTTTACAGGAAAAACAATTATGTTGACGTCTTGCGTAACTACAGGGATCTTTAAAATTAGATTAGCCGTCAATAACTAAATGTACTCAATTCGTTTAGGAAATACAATATCATTAAAATCTTTAAATATTAACTGTTAATATAGCTATAATCTAAATCTAATACATAATTTGGTTTTAATTTATCTGAGTTATCGGGCCACCTATATAATATATATATATATATATACTACACATACTACATAATTTATGTATTAAAAAATTTAATAATATAGTTAAAACAGATTTGATTTTTAAATCAATGTTAGATAGGCCAATATTACAAAGTTTGATCAACAGATTATAATACTTTTTCAAATGCGAATTTTTTATTAGTTTAGTATTTATAAGTTGGACAGTATTTATAAACTCTATATATTATTTGTAGTAAATTTTTATCTTTAAATATAAATAATTTGTTTACATCCATTACTGTTTCCAGCCTATGGCCTGGGTCAGTTTTTTATTCAACTCATATCTTTTTCCACTACTAACTAGCTAGGTCTGTCTTATCTTTATAGGCCTTATGATCTAATTTATGACTAGGACAGGCATAATATCCAGTCCTTAGCCGTTAATTTATCACTGTGAAAGGGTAACCCATATTTCACCAATGATACATTTTTCGGCCATGCCAAGAATCAAACCCGGGACCTTTGGCTCAGTAGACAGACATGCTACCGACTTTACTAGGGTATTAGATTCATATAAATACAGATAAATAACATGAATAAAAGCACCGCAGCATAATTTATTATAATAATATTTATGAACTAAAGAATAAGTGTAATGATAAACTAGATTCGTGCCATAAAAACTTGATATTTCAATTGATTTAATAAACACAATAATTATATCTCTAAAATAATTTAAGTCTAACAATTCCATCAAACATTTTTATCAAACAAATGTGCTTAACTGCGTGCATCAGTTTTTATCCTTTTAAAAAGTCTTAACGCAACTTTACAGATTAGGTCAGCACATTTCTTTTCCGTCAAGGTTTTTATTTTATTTTACTTTATAGCGTGGGAAGAAGTAAAGTTGTATTACATACAGGAACCCTAATTGCCGTTTTTATGTCATTGCGTGTAATACACCATCTGCTTCTGAAAACAATGGGGGGGGGGGGGGAGGGACAGAGTAAATACAATAATGAAAAAGAACCGCTAGATGACATTGGGGATTCATTATCCTGTGCACTAGAGAGAAATTATTTATATTATATACATGAGAAAATGTAAAAATACAGGGTTGTACAAATAGATGGCGTAGTGGTGTCTTGGTTTGAGAAAACGAGATTCATTCTCATCTGATTTTAGTTATAAATTTAATTTTGGATGAATCCGTACTATAAGTAATAAAAACATAATTTCTTTACAATTTATTTATGGTAAAAATAGCACATACATAAATATCATAAGCACCGGAACTAATGGGAGGGGGCAATGACTTAGCTCCCATGATTTCTTGTTGGGGGGGAGGGGGGGAGTAGGTCTTAGGACCAACGGCTCTACTTCACCTACGAAAGAAGTTTTGGTAAGCTGGGCTCACACAAAAAAATCACAGCAAAACAAACCCAAAAGTTTTAGCTTTAGACTGTTTCGTATCCGCTCACATTATATTTTCACAAAATACCTTTTGCTGCATAACGAAAAAGCACAGCGAGACAAAGCATTGGAGGAAATGGATACTCCAGTGTTCCAGTAGCGGTGGAATGTCTTACAAGGACGTTTATGTAGCAGTGGTTGTTGGTTTTTGAACCACATCCTAAGAGAAGTTGTTGGATGCATCCATATTTAAGAATCAATTAGCCAAAGCTATTATTTATGCTTTTGGTGAGGATTACTCCTTTAAGATATCATATTCTGCAAATTGAAAATGATACCTGGACATGGGGATAGAACCCAGGACCTTGGGCTTAGTACGCCAATGCTCTTACCACTGAGCTATCCAGGAATCATCCAGTGCCCAGTGTCATTCTACACCTTTATTTTAAGCTTTGGCTCTTTTATTATTAAATATGCAATCCCTTACAATTATAATAATTCTACAAATGGATGCAATAATTCAACTACCGAGTCGAAGATGGCTGCGTTATCTGATAGCTCATGATCTTAATAAAAAAATCTTACAATTGTAGCCGACGATTTCCGCACGTCCATCATAGACTCTGCCTTAAGACATGAGTGCAGAATGACCCTGGGCACGGGACGATTCCTGGATAGCTCAGTGGTTAGAGCATTGACGTACTAAGCCAAAGGTATCGGGTTCGATTACCTTGTCCAGGTGTCATTTTTCAATTTTCAGAATACAATACACCTTTGTTATGATTCTATTTCGATGTAAAATCATACTGAGGGGTCCTTCTTGCACTAACACGATTAGCTTATCAGAGTCCAACTACAAGGCAATCTATTGAAATATTAGGCGTGTACGTACTGTGACAGAGATTGTTGGGATGGTTGGCGCATACGCAGACAAATATTTTCCTTCTTATCATCCCCCCCCCCCTCCCCCTGTTTCGGTTTTAGGAATGACTACTTGAGCTTTGTTAAGCTTTTTGGTAATTTTAATTTTTGAGTGATGCCAAAACAATTTGCTTTAAATCGCTTTTGATTTTGACTAACAAGTGTGTGGCAGTCCCATTTGAATACATTAAATTAATGTTTTTGAGGCATAATAAATCAAAAATTCTTTTGATTTATTTTACTGTGCTTGTTTGGTGTGTGCCAAGCCATACGGATTTTTATCGTTCAAGAAAAACCCATCAACCCCGGCTGGGTTTGATCACACGAACATCATCTCCTGAGGTGAGCACTTTACCTCAAGACAACCGAAGTCCACTATTTATTTTTGTAATTGTTTTGAAACGCTGTATGAACATTACCAATGAATAAGTTCACAATAAAATTCTATAGATCATTCACATAACTTGTCACTATAAGGAATATCACGATTCTCTATTAATATTTAGCACCGCGTCTTACTGCCCATTCGGGTTATACGCTTTAAGTTCTAATTACGCTAATGTATTGGGAATTGGGAAGGTTGAATTAGAGGAAGTTAGCCCGCGTTTGCGTGGAGGGAGAGTGGAAAACCATTTAGGAAAAACCACCCCCAGTTCACCCGACCGAGATTCGAACCTCGATCTCCCCGTTTTCAGCAGTCGAGCTCAACATGACAAGCGCGTTAGCCAACTACGCCACCGAAGCGGGTACGATTCTCTATTGTTTATTATTACGTATAATATCATAATATATAGAGAATATATTCCCGCGCTAAGATGTTCGCATACCATAGGTGTCTTGTACTCAACCTAACTTAACATGGACCTAACGACATTTTTCCAGATTGTATAAAGACTTTTCAGTGCCCCCTGACAAAAACTTAACTATATTTTAAAGGAACGTAATATTAGAATTTTGAAAATATGCCATGCTCTACATTGTTGTCCAGCAAAAATAGCTCACCTCAATTTTTAATTACATTTATGACCTCCATAAGCTGATGAGTGTTTTCCATCTTCTTTGTGAACAGAGGTATATTAAGTTTTCTTGCCAAATTAATATTTTATCGTAATAGTTTCAAGCCACTGAAAGTCAAGGTATGTATTATCATGCCCCGATTATGTTACAACTTTTCAAATATTTTGTTAGGGCCGTTCACCGAGTTGTCCAATAGCTTTTCTTTCCCAAATGCTACTAGCAATTTTACTTAACGTCTGATTCGTTTCTGTTAGGGGTTGATAAATTCAGCAGTACCTTGGTGAATTTAATGTATAGACCAGGCTTCGGTAACTCGTCGACCGCGACCGATAGGTCGATCTCGCGTCAATTTTCAATAACTCGCATAAGAGAAATACATCGTGATTAAAAGTAAATCTTTGTGTCTCTTAACTCGCAAATATATCAAGTACGGTCCTTAAGAATAGTTAAGAAATTTAGAACAACTTTGGTGGTCACGTGGTGTAAGGCGTTACTCTTGCAATAGACTAGATTAAGGGAGATCAGGATTTTATCCCGGTCGGGTGCATTGATGGTGGTTTTACCTAAATGATTTCCTTCTTTCCCTCTACGCAAATGTAGGTGCATTTAAACTAAATAAAATTTCATATTCACTAACATTCTAGTGTAATTAGTACATAGGAATAAAATCCGAACGGGTAGTAAGACGCGCTGGTAAAAAAAAGCTTGATATAAAAATAATAATTTTATATAAAGGTAGAGACATAAGTAATTAAGGTAATATTGATTTAAGAGATAATTAATATTAGATGTAATGACAAAAAAAAAAAACAGTATGTCGATGAAATGATGGTTGATCACAAAACATTTGATAGGTTTGTAAGTCAATCGATGCTCAAAAATATGGTCAACCCCTCGTCTAAATCCCTATTATTGCAATATTATGTTGGTTCACCACTCTTGACTTACCTTATACTTGAAATTAAATTTGAAATCCTCAAATTATAACCTCCTTGCCTCGCTCAGATAATACAGTTTCCACATCCATGATTTACCTTGATTTTCACTAAGTAGACCAACACATAACTTCTGAACTGTGTTCGGGGACAGCTCGTTCGAGCTTACACTGTTTACTTTTATTCCGTGTTTACTGTTGGACCCAATTCATTAACCTTTGGTCGAATTATAAGACACCCGTTAGAAGGAGACAGATAATTTAATCCGCCAGATTGTATAATTTGGACGCACACGAATGGCTTCACTGTCTCAATAGAGTGGACTGCCTATAACTAAGAAATAAGGGTTTAAACATCAGTCGCATAAATTGAGGGAAGTATTTTCAAATAGTTTTCCACTCTTACTCCGCATCTATGTGGGTACATTCTACACACCTTCCTTATCTTCCTTATTCTTACTCCATTAGCGTAGTAAACATTATTATTATCAATATCATTAGCACCGCGTCTTACTACCCGTTCGGGTTACACGCACTTACGCTAATGTATAATGGTAGGATGATTGTGAGATGAAATGGAGGACCTACATTTTAACGTGGGATCCGAACCACGGTGTTGGCCTGGCATTCCAAACATTCACAAGATGTCTTGTCAGAGGTGTAGGAAGGGTTTGGCTATCAGATAAATCTGTGCTGGGACCGAGGATTGAACCCCAGACCCCGTAGTAAGTACATATGCCAATATTCCGATAAAATAATTTCAAATTTTTATTTACTTTACTGAGTGATTACCAACAGTAATGAAATATATAACAGTTGTAAATATATAACTGAGAGATATACAAGTATCAGACATGTGAGAATAATTATATAGTAAAAAATATAATAAGCAAATAGGTGACCTGGCGGTCTAGGGGTAAAGTGTCAGACTTCTGTGCTGGCGGCGGGGTTCAATCCTCGGTCCCGGCACAGATTTATCTGATTACCAAACCCTTCCTTCACCTCTGACAAGACGTGTATTAATCACAACTTGTGAATGTGGGGAATGCCAGGCCTCCACCGTGGTTCGGATTCCACGTTAAACTGTAGGTCCTCCATTTCATCTCACAATCACCCTAGCATTACACATTAGCGTAAGTGCGTACAACCCGAACGGGTAGTAAGACGCGGTGCTAATAATAATAATAATAATAATAAACAAATAATTATACATCCAGAAAAATTGCTTTTAAAAAATGAAGAAAATAATAATAAATATATGATGAAAAAATTAAATAAATAAAGAGAAGTAAAAGCATAAGCATTCAAAATGCATTAACATAATTTTTAAAACAATAAACAACAAAAAGTAACAACAATAAACATACAGAAAAAACAACAACAGGATAATATAAGTTTAAATATTTGAGATAGAACATCTACTGGGTAAATTAATGATAAGGAAGTTCCTTAAATAACTTTCTGAGTTTGGCTTTTCTTTAGTGATAAAGTTGAATTTGACAAATCTGGAATTAGTGTTATGGATACAACGGCTTATAGGAATCACCTTGTAAGAATAGTTGAGAGAAAATTATTTTGATTTACGAGACGCCCGCATAAGGACTTGAATAACTAAATGATCAAAGACAAATTTACAATAAATGTGGTTATTAGTAATATTAAAAATAAGTAGAGCATCACAGTAAATTATATGCGAGAAGAGAGGTTTTAGCCCTAAAAGGTTTAGAGTTCTGTCATTATCTTAATAAATCCTGTTAGTAAAGAATTTATCATAGCAAGCAGAGGCAAGATTTTAAAACGTTTTCCAACCTGAAAGAGTTTGGAATTCTAAGCAACAATAGCATATGATAGCTTAGATTTAACCAGGGCATAGTACATGCAAAAATTGTAGTCAGATTTCATGAATGAAGAGGTAATAAATTCATTAAGGTCAAGTAATTTTAATGATTTTGATATTATATGGTAAACATGAAAGTGAAAGTAGAGTGTGTTGTCCAAGAGAGCACCTAGATCATTAATATAAAGGGATCGAAATGTATTTTTATTGTTGAGCAATTTAAATAAAAAATATATAGGATTATTTTTCCTAGTGAAAGATATGGATTTGATATTT
This sequence comes from Timema cristinae, assembly GCA_039000515.1. Taxonomy (NCBI): domain Eukaryota; kingdom Metazoa; phylum Arthropoda; class Insecta; order Phasmatodea; family Timematidae; genus Timema; species Timema cristinae. The sequence goes on from JBCFYV010011172.1 coordinate 133,673,898, forward strand.
GATTTATTAATAGATATTCAATTTTCATGAGACCAATGTAAAATACCATTTATGTCGTTTTTTAAATATATACAATTTGCACTTGACTCGATAATTTTAAATAGATCATCCACAAGTAATAATTAACTAGATGAATTTAAATATTTATTAATATTATCATTAAACACATGAAGAAAAGGGGATTTAAATTATATATTTGAGGTGTACTCTAAGGGTCTGAAAATGTGTTGGAGTTATGTGAATATATTTTAATAGCAAATTATATCATACTCTTCAACTAGTTGCTAAACCAACTTACATATAACTGATATTCGAAAGCTACAGTTTCGATAGAATATTACTATGCTGACATAAATCAAAAGCACCTGGCGTTGAGTACACACTTGAGGGGAAACAATAGCCAGAAAATCAATTAAATTTGAGAAAGTATATTTATTTTTTATAAAGCCATGTTGATTTTCTGAGAGTTTATTCTTTAGGCGGTTGAAAAGTATGCTTATGTATTATTTTCTCGAATACTTAAGAGAACGTATTTAAGAGTGAAATAGGTATATAATTACAAAAATTTGTTTTCGTTTGGTAATAATTAAAACACTACTCCTGATCTTAACCAAAGATTAAAAATAAATAAGTGCCACTGAAACCATGTTGGTGTTAAACAGTATAACATGACTTAAATTATTCGCTTAAAAGCTTGTCTGAGAATTTGTATAAAACCTGAAAATATAACAAATATATCCTTTTTTACCACCGCTCTGCATCTTACTATCCATCCAGCCATCTGTGTATTCATAAAAATGTACACTAGGTTGAGTAAGGCTTTGTTTAAATTAAATATACCCACATTCGAATGAAGGATTAGTGAGAAACAATTTGTAAAAAATTCCACCTAGTCTAGAATCGAACATCTACATTCTTTGGAAAACAGGCCGTATGGGGTTGAAGCCTTATCCCACGTGCCCTCCGAAGTCGATATAAAAGTCGTAAAAATGTTAATACAACTTACAAACTATTTTTTACGAGAGAACAATTTTCACACGTTTCCTTGTGTTTAGAAAGACAGCCAAATATAAATTCAGCTCGGACATGCATATGAAGTCCGACATACGCTTGCTTGTCACACTATTTTTTTCCACCTCAGCTCCGCCACGGTCCGGCTGTACCCGAGTGAAGATAAATGAATGACAGTCATATATCAGTATTAAAGTGCTGCCAACCCTTGAAATCGATCGCGCACGTAGCCCTCCAAACTGCCGCCCCTCCCTCCCTTACCGACTCATGACCCCCCACCCCCTCTCCTAAACCTCGCATCGTTACGCTGACCCGACCCGCCTCAGCTCTTGAAAAAGTATAAATATGTATGGAGATATGCCCACTTCATCCAGGCCATCCATCATCCACGTTTCTTTGTTTTACAGAGCGTGCAGGTGGGTCTGTTGGTGACCACACAGGACGGGCGTTCAGCTCTCGCCCAGGTCAAACAATGAAACATAACAACGGCAAGATGAGGCCCTCCATTACTTGCGCTATTCTCTTCGCTAATAGGTACTTTGTGCTAGTTCAAGAACAAACGCTAGATAAGGACTTATTTAACCCTAACATAATATTTTATAGTAGTTGTTTTATTATCATCATTATCATCAGCATCATTTTCATCATTATTAAAGTCATAATTATCATAATTTTCATCGTTATCATCATAATCATCATTATTATCGTTGCCATCGGGATCATCATTGCCATCATTATCATCACCATTTTAGTTATCATCATTATTATTATTATTATCATCGTTATCATCACTATCATCGCCGTCATCGCCGTCACAATCATCGTCATCATATACATTATTATTATTATTATATTACAAAAATAATGATCCTAAGCGTCAATATGTGTGAAAAAGAGAAACATTAAAGATTTTTAAGAATAAAAGAGCATGTATGAATCGGTGTATGGATGTTGAAGGGAGTATGAAAGGATATGGAAGTGTGGAGAAAGTTAGTGAGTATGGATTAAGTACGGAGTTGTTTTTATAGATGTAGGCACATTTGCCTGCCTACTCCGTAAGGTAACGGCGTGAATAGGTATGTATGTATGTATGTATGTATGTATGTATGTATGTATGTATGTATGTATGTATGTATGTATGTATGTATGTATGTATGTAATGTATTATGTATGTATGTATGTATTATGTATGTATGTATTCTTATGTAGTAAATGTATTGTATGTATGTATGTAATGTTTATTATGTTATGTATTAGTATTGTATGTATGTAGTTTATGAAGTAGTATGTATTAATGTATGTATGTAGTAGATGTATGTATGTATGTATGTATGTATGTATGTATGTATGTATGTATGTATGTATGTATGTATGTATGTATGTAGTAGTATGTATGTATGTATGTATGTATGTAATAATATTTCAATATATTAATCACCTTTTATATTCGTTACTACTTTCACTAAGCACATTATCCACAGCCATTTTCCTTTTTGTAGTTAGACAGATAAAAATAGCTTGGAGAATTACACATCATCACATTTTATTAAACATCCTACGTTATTCACGTCTTACTACCCATCCTGGTTATTTAAAGATCTTCACAAATGGGACAGGAAGAGTGAATAATCATATAGTTTAAACCATCCTCATTAATTCAGTTCAGGATTCGAATCTCGTCTTACCTTTCACTGGAAACAAGCCAAGATGGGCGCCTTATTCCGTGTGAACATTCATGTAAGTTATATTAAATATATATTACTATTAAAACTTGGTGAAATGTTCAAACATATAACAAACATAGAACTACCTAGTTCAAGGGAGCATAATGAGAGATATTTTTAATGAATGGCATTAACATCCATATGGAGTGAAAAAAGCCGTGTAAAAAAAAAGCTCCATTAACCCAATTATAGATAATATTCATTTAAAAAAAATTCTAATATACAGTCCAATTTATATTGAAAAGATAATTAAAACAAATACAAAAAAGTTGTCAATCTTGAAAACGTTTTAATATAATGTTAGTGTTATTTTATAGGTGTTGATGATATAACTATATTATGCCGGGATCACGATCAACTTAACTTTAACTTAAAGTAACGTTCACTTAACGTGAAAGAACTCCCAGGACATTTATTACGTTAAGTTAATTGCATCGTGATCGCTTCCATTTAAAATACGAGGAGATCCTTTACGTAAAGTTACGTTAAGCTGATTGTTATCCCTGCATGAGTGACATGTGCAGATCACATGACTTGATATATGATACTTGAAAGAATATCTATAAACCTTTCTAGTAATCTTCTTATGAAAATTGAACTTTAGGTTAACATGCAGGGGAGTAGGTTTAACTAACACATACTAACTCTAGCCACAACATTATTATAACAAAATGTGACAAAGCCTTTTAATGCATAAAACCAATGCCTGCTTATTGGTAAAATAAAAATAATTAACTAAAATTTTGTTTCGAACTATAAGCCTATATATTTGAGGTTAAATTACCTGGGATTAACCAACACCAGATGTAATAAAATAATATTTATCTAATGGAAAGCTCTCCGAATTTATATAATTAGACACACAAAATTAAATAAAGCCCAAATGTCAATATTTAATTTTTATTATTTGTTCTTTTAAAATTTAAAATAGATTTTTAAAAATGTTTACATATACCATTGTATCACGTATATTCGAATATTTCAATGTATGCATTTTTCACTATATTTTATCACATTTTTTGTGTGTAATATTGTGTTATCAAATATCTGTAGGTAGTTTACCTTTAATAGTTTAAACTTGCTTTGTGAAGCTTATACACCAAATAAAATATAATTAATTAGTTCACACATTAATGTTTTTTGTGATTTTAAGCAAAAAAATCAATAGGAAAGTGTGAATAATAATAATGCTCTATATATAAATAATATTTACTCTGTGATTGATTACCAAACCCTTCCTTCACCTCTGACAAGACGTGTATTAATCACAACTTGTGAATGTGGGGAATGCCAGGCCTCCACCGTGGTTCGGATTCCACGTTAAACTGTAGGTCCTCCATTTCATCTCACAATCACTCTACCATTACACATTAGCGTAATAGCGTATAACCCGAACGGGTAGCAAGACGCGGTGCTAATATTAATAATAGTAATAATAATACTCTGTAATGGACTCTCGAGTCTCGGTGCTCGAGGTACACAATATTCTACTTATGACCTATCTGATATAAATGAGGACATGGTAATAAATAATGCGGGACACGTGGCAATCTTCGAAATTAATAGCTATGAAGAATATGATGAAACAAAAATTCAATAATGAAATACAGTAAAACCCCTGTAGACCGAACCCCGGTAGGCCAAAATTCCGTATAACTCAAATACACTTTTGAGAAAACGGGGTGAAAAAATCAAGTCAAATGAAATTTATTTTATTGGGTAACAATCTCGAAATTAAAAGGAATTTGTAAGAAACAGTGATGACTGATAATAAAGGTATATTATTTACCTGTTATAGCCAACACATCGTGTTTTTCTTGCAATTAAAAATAATTACAGTAAATATTAAGCGAAATGAATGAAGATTTGATTAAACTCAATCAACTGGTATTTAGAATTCATGAAAACACTGTATCTGTAACTCAACAATTTATAAGTTTCAATTTGTTTTGATTTATTACTTGAGCGTTTTAAACAAGGTCAAATTAAATGCTTTGGTCGCCTAACACACAGATTCAACATAACAGCCCTTCCGAGTTCCAGATTATTGTGGTATCTGATATCTCACGTTACTATCGGTCGATTATATGTAGCTGACGGTGTCCAAACGTCCATCACAGACTCAGCCTTAAATTATATGTGAAGAACGACACTGAACACATGACGAATCGACGATAGCTCAGTGGTAAAACATTTACACGCAAAGCCAAAGGTAATGGATTAGATTCCCATGACTAGGTGTCATTTTTTCAACTAATTAGAATAAGTTGAATTGTACTCACCTTTAATCAGACATTCACTTAATAACAATTATCTTAAATTATTTGTGCATTCATATCTATTTTTTTTAAATGTATGTCAGGGAAAGAAAAGTTCGTGAATTCAACTAAGAATAAGGAGAAATCAAGAACTTTGTATGTAGAGATATACATCTATTAATTTCGCACTTGAACACAAACATACAAGTAAGATGCTCGCTCTAAGTATGCTGGAAAGATAATTTTCCATGGCATGGAATCTTGCTAGCATTAGATTTTTTTTTACATCCATTACTGTTTTCAGCCTGTGGTCTGGGTCAGTTTTTTATTCAAGCCATATATGTTCCACTACCGGCTGGGTAGGTCTGTCGTAGCTTCATATGTCTTTTAATATAACTTATGACTAGGACAGGCTCAACATCTAGTCCTCGGCCATTAATTTATCAATGTGAAGGGATAAACTCATATTATCACCAATGATCAATTTTTGGCACCCCTTAAAAGCATCTATGGCGTTAAAAATAATTGCTATATTTTTTCGAAGGCGTTACTAGAACAAACCTTTAGGATTGTTATCCTATAAACGCTTAGAAAGAGTTTATAAAGCAATATTGTTGATTAGGGTAGCTACCCCGATTTCACCCCCTTAATGACAAAACATCAGTATAAAACATTTAGTTTCTCTATTTAGCTTATAAGAAACACCTGTGCCAGCCCTCTAACTTCATGGAAAGTGTGAGAATTGGTAGTGAGTGAGTGAGTGAGTGAGTGAGTGAGTCAGTCAGTCAGTCAGTCAGTCAGTCATGGCTTTCAATTTTATGTTTAGAGAGATTTCCTTGAGTTTTCTGCGTTTTCAATTTTTCTTCAACTTTTCCTCACCGACTTTTTCCGATTTTTCTTCTTGGCTAAAAATGATTTTTCTATTTATTAATTTTTTTGTTATTATTCCAGGATTAAATGCATTTAAGTATTATTTGTAGCCCAAATTAAATCTAGTTACCTCGAAAAAATAAAATATGTTATATTCATTTCGTATTAGCAGTCAAACACCTTAACTCAGTTGGTAGCGTATCTGCCTACTGAGCTAAGGGTCCCAGGTTCAATTCCCAACATTGCCGAAAATTGATCATTGATGATAATATGAGTTTATCCCTTCACATTGATAAATTGACGGACGAGGACTGGATGTTGTGCCTGTCCTAGTCATGAGTTATATTATAATACGTATGTTTATATAATCAGTAGGTTGAGAAATTTCACGTTAAATACCTTAAATGAATTACATTTAAAAAATGATTTTGTCATGAAACATAAAGATTAACATCTTATTTTTTGAGTTATTTAATTACATGAACTGTTATTATATTTTTACGTTATATTACTATATTACTGCCCACGAGGGAATGTGAGCTTTGTTCAGTGAGTTGGCTGATTACTAAATATGCAATTAATCTCGTAGACCAACTAATCACAGTCACGGCACTTAACCAATACGAAAACTTGCACGATGAATGCTTGTTGAAATAGTTTCATCCAGGGTTTGCGCGGCAACCAATCAACGAGAAGAGATGAGTAATCCCAGGATTCCACGCACGATCTGCTCCTTGTTGATCAACAACAAACAAAGCGTCGTTCAATAATGACCCGGCGCAAGAGAGACCTGTTTATTAAAACCCTTGAAGTAACTTCTCAGCAACTCAGCACAACTCGGACGGAGGGGTAATATTTCTACTACAGCCTTTGTGTTCGTTTCTCGGGTGCACATATAAAAATGACTGTCCTGTTCCCCTAGGTTTGTTAGAGTTTGGAAAACGGTATTTTAAAGTACATATGTTGATTAGGAACGACCCACTTCAGTGGACGTATGGTCTAATGCGTCTCTCTAGCAATATAATATAGTGCCAATGACGAGGATCAAGGTTTGAATCTCGGTCGGGTGTACTGAGGGTGGTTTTCCTAAATTGTTTTACACCCTCCCTCTACCACAATGTAGGTACTCTTCCAATAAATTCAACCTTACCTTAGTACATAGGCGTACAAACCGGACAAGTAGTAAGACGTGGTGATAAAAAAAAGAACTAAAAACAAGAGTTTAGTATTGATCGATATTTATATCTTTTATACTAAAGTGTATATTCTTGTCAGACACAAAATCGACTTATTTTATTTGTCTGAATTAATAAATGAGGACTTTAATATACATGTGTTGACCCTAAGATGTGCAACAGCTATTAAAATTACAAAAAATTGTTTACTTGAAGTCGAAAACGTCACCCCCTACCACACTGTCCGCCTCTCCCCAACTTCCGGATTCATCTTCCGAACCAGTGGAGCTATGGTGCTCATCTTCGTGTGGGTGGTAGCCCTTGACACTTTATCCCCCCAAAAACTCCCTCAACTCCATTATACTCCCCCTCCATCCCCAGATGCAGCTCTGTAAAGGCTGGCTATTTTTACCTAAGTATTGCGCAATTTGCGCTTGGTTTTCCTAATTGTTATTTAATAACAGGCCTATAAAACTTTAAAATTCTTTGAACATACACTCTGTTTACTTTGAAAGGTAACAATCTTTAACTTTTTTGCCTCCACCATGTCGAACGTAGTATAATATGAGGCCTTGTATAAATGGTCAGAGTACAACTGCTTGCTACCTGTCACGTTAAACTAAGTGTAACTAGCAATGTGTAGGATTTATATGTTTACCGTTCAGTCCAAATATTCTAACTTAACAGAAAATTACCATAACATAGCACCATCAGTCAAAATCTGAATCAAATATTTAAAAACTTTATCTAAACACAAGAAAAAAATTAAAAATAAAATATACAGCTTTTATACTCTTTATAGAATAAAAATGTTTTAAAACTTAACCTAAAAAAAACTTTATTTTATCAATAATTTAATATTACAACATAACCGTCCAGTGCAAATATTTAAGGCAACACAGCGCTGTTTAGATAAAACATAAACACTTGTCTTAAGCGTCAAAATATATCCACTCCTATCTTTAACGTGTATTAATATGTTTTATTAGATTGTCCGTACTAGCAAGTGGTATCAGAAATGAGCTCTAGCGAGAAACCAACCTTGGCAGCTCACGACTTACAATATAGCTTAAATCAGACGTCCTCCCTTCACTCCAAGAATTGAATTAATATATGCAGAAGATTAAATAAATAAACAAATCCTAAATTATCTAAAACTGTGCTTGTCAACGAACCATGCTAGTTTGCGCAAAACCATGGTTTATGTAAGCCCGAGGTATGATCAATGTTATTTGGAGATCTGCATGGAAAAATACTTGCGCAAATCAGAACTGTGCAGTTAAGACAGCGGTTGTAAATGGGTCACACAGTCATCTTCTTTAAATCCCGTGGATGAAATGTCAGTCTCGAGTGAAAAAGAATTTTATTTATTTTCAATCTGTTAATTGTATAAAATAAGAAGAAACATAATAAAAAAGAATAGAGTTAAAAGAAGTAGATGGTGTAAGCCATGGTTATTAAAATAGACTGTTAGTCGCACACCAATTTATTAAATGAGATATGAAACGAATGATTGTAAAAAAAGCATTTTCAGATGGATGAAGATTCTTACTCATTAGTGACTCCGATGGGTCATACACTCATAGCTTCAAATGGTTTAAAATGATCCGAAAATTCTAAGAGCCATGCCAAGACTGCAAGTGCCTGACTGGTCATGTAGGGGTCTGAGATAGTTCCATCATATCCGTGGCTACTTAACTGCACAATTCGATTGCACATGCTTGACTAAGAATGTAGAGGTATGAGATAGTTCCGTCTTATCCGTGCTTACTTAACTGCACAGTTCGATTGCACATGCTTGACTAAGCATGTAGGGGTCTGAGATAGTTCCATCATATCCGTGCTTACTTAACTTCACAGTTCAACTACACGTGCTTGACTGAGCATGTAGGGGTCTGAGATAGTTCCATCTTATCCGTACTTACTTAACTACACAGTTCAACTACACGTGCTTGACTGAGCATGTAGGGGTCTGAGATAGTTCCGTCTAATCCGTGCTTACTTAACTGCACAGTTCAACTGCACGTGCTTGACTGAGCATGTAGGGGTCTGAGATAGTTCCGTCTTATCCGTGCTTACTTAACTGCACAGTTCAACTGCACGTGCTTGACTGAGCATGTAGGGGTCTGAGATAGTTCCATTATATCCGTGCTTACATAACTGCACAGTTCAACTGCACGTGCTTGACTAAGCATGTAGGGGTCTGAGATAGTTCCATCATATCCGTGCTTACTTAACTGCACAGTTCGATTGCACATGCTTGACTAAGCATGTAGGGGTCTGAGATAGTTCCGTCTTATTCGTGCTTGCTTAATTGCACAGTTTAACTGAACGTGCTTTACTAAGCATGTAGAGGTCTGAGATAGTTCCGTCTTATTCGTGCTTACTTAACTGCACAGTTCGATTGCACATGCTTGACTGAGCATGTAGGGGCCTGAGATAGTTCCATCATATCCGTGGTTACTTAACTGCACAGTTCGATGGCACATGCTTGACTGAGCATGTAGGGGTCTGAGATAGTTCCATCATATCCGTGCTTACATAACTGCACAGTTCAACTGCACGTGCTTGACTAAGCATGTAGGGGTCTGAGATAGTTCCGTCTTATTCGTGCTTGCTTAATTGCACAGTTTAACTGAACGTGCTTTACTAAGCATGTAGAGGTCTGAGATAGTTCCGTCTTATTCGTGCTTACTTAACTGCACAGTTCGATTGCACATGCTTGACTGAGCATGTAGGGGTCTGAGATAGTTCCATCTTATCCGTACTTACTTAACTACACAGTTCAACTACACGTGCTTGACTGAGCATGTAGGGGTCTGAGATAGTTCCGTCTTATCCGTGTTTACTTAACTGCACAGTTCGATTGCACATGCTTGACTGAGCATGTAGGGGTCTGAGATAGTTTCATCATATCCGTGCTTACTTAACTGCACAGTTCGATTGCACATGCTTGACTGAGCATGTAGGGGTCTGAGATAGTTCCATCATATCCGTGCTTACTTAACTGCACAGTTCGATTGCACATGCTTGACTAATCATGTAGGGGTCTGAGATAGTTCCGTCTTATTCGTGCTTGCTTAATTGCACAGTTTAACTGAACGTGCTTTACTAAGCATGTAGAGGTCTGAGATAGTTCCGTCTTATTCGTGCTTACTTAACTGCACAGTTCGATTGCACATGCTTGACTGAGCATGTAGGGGCCTGAGATAGTTCCATCATATCCGTGGTTACTTAACTGCACAGTTCAACTACACGTGCTTGACTGAGCATGTAGGGGTCTGAGATAGTTCCGTCTTATCCGTGTTTACTTAACTGCACAGTTCGATTGCACATGCTTGACTGAGCATGTAGGGGTCTGAGATAGTTTCATCATATCCGTGCTTACTTAACTGCACAGTTCGATTGCACATGCTTGACTGAGCATGTAGGGGTCTGAGATAGTTCCATCATATCCGTGCTTACTTAACTGCACAGTTCGATTGCACATGCTTGACTAATCATGTAGGGGTCTGAGATAGTTCCGTCTTATTCGTGCTTGCTTAATTGCACAGTTTAACTGCACGTGCTTTGCTAAGCATGTAGAGGTCTGAGATAGTTCCGTCTTATTCGTGCTTGCTTGATTGCACAGTTTAACTGCACGTTGTTTACTAAGCATGTAGAGGTCTGAAATAGTTCCGTCTTATTCGTGCTTACTTAATTGCACAGTTTAACTGCACGTGCTAGAGTGAGTGTGTACGGGGCTCCTAACAACAAGTTCCTCAGTCTAAAAAACACAAATGAAACATTTACATACATTGCGGGAGTCAATCCTGGAATCTCTGGCTCGCTAGACAGGTGAGATATCAGTGTATTTAAAGTACCGGATTTTTTTTAAATATTAAACCTCAGTTCCCGGCTGATCTAAGAATCAATATTTATTCAAACACCTGTAGTATGAAAAGTAGGAATTAGGAAGGCCTGATGGAATAAAATAAATTGTTTTTATTTGATGAATAAACTGTTTTTTAAACACCATCTGCACATTTACAAATATCACTCCCTTTTGCCGCCATCGGTTCTGACATACGAGTAGTAGGTTAAAGTAAACATGTTCTACTTTATTTGGTATTCTAAAGCTAATCTGCTAGTGAATACACATACTTGAGAAACATCCTGTAGTGTGTCGTCTTTATGTTTCAGCATGCAAGGTGGCGAGAAGAACTTTTTGCGACTCTCGTTGTTTCTGTTTTTGGTATGAAACTAGAAAATAAAAGTAAGGTTGCGCACGAAACCAACATACGCAAGTATTTATTTTGTTTTGCATATTAAGTGTGAAGTAGATTTCTCGGAGCTTTCCCTATTTCGTTACGATTGTTGAGGGTGGGTATTTCACCCAACTTCTCGTACCCTACCAATCCTTACTTCCACCACCCTTCACCCACTCCCCAAGGAAAAAAATCCTTGCACGAGGGCGAAGCGAGACTGGATATAATCTTTGCCGAGGTGGAAACAATTAGGCCTCGCCACCTCGTCGCTGCGATTACAACTCTCCTCTTCTTCAGCAAACACAAAACTTCTTTCTTTCGCCTTCACACTTCGTCTTCTGTATACTAGACTGAGAAAAGAATTTAAAGAAGAAACATTCTATTTTTTTAAATAAATCTTTTTGGATGCTTTTTATTAAATTAACAAGAAAGAATAATGACTGAGCTCACAGAATACACGATTTTATAAACCTGAAATAAAATTGATATCTCTTTTTTTTAATAACAGAAAGTATGAAGTATTAATTATTAGGCAAATGTAAAGAAACATCTCATTTTAATGTAAATTATAGTATGAAGTTTAATTTTCACAAAACAATGTAAATGTTAAACTCATCTAAAGCCATAGTGTTGAACAACAACTTGGTCAATACAAAATATTTATATCATATCTATTTAAAAATTTTCCCCAAATAATATTTCCAGTAATTTATTATTATTATTATTATTACTATTATTGCTATATGTTCCGTCTTACAACAGATTAATTCTCTTTTAGCACCGTGTCTTACTTCTCGTTTGGGTTATACGCTCAAGTATTAACTACGCTAATTGCTTAGAAATTGGGAAGGTTGAACTTAGAGGAAGTGAACCTGCTGGAGGGAGAGTGGAAAACATTTAGGAGAAAACACCCCAGTTCACCCGACCGAGATTCGAACCTCATTCTCCCCGTTCTCGGCAGTCTAGCTCAACAGGAAACAAGTGCGTTAGCTAATTACGCCACCGAGGTGGGTGTGACAGATTTATTCATTTTATCTGTGAACTTAGACAAACAATGCCTCCTCCTTTAGCTGCCAGAATTTTCTTCTTTCTTTCAAGTCATCCATAATTGAATCCTCTTTCTTCCTAAGCTCCTTTTACCTCAACCTTTCCTTCTAAGATGTCATCTAGAAGATAGTTCCTCCTAAGAATGTGATCCAGTTGGCTTTGTACTGAAGAATCATTTCCAAAATGTTTATCTTCTCACCCGCTTTTCTTAGGACTTCTTCATTTTTTAGCCTATTTGTCCATATGATCTTCTCGAGTCTTCTCCAGTTCCACATTTCATAAAGCTCTCCAAGTATTTATTTTATAGCTTTCTAAGAGTCTATAAATGTCTGCTTCGTACTGCACTATGCTCCAAATACACCATTTCATCAATTTCTTCCTCAATTCCAAACTCAACCTGCTAGTCAGCAGTAACTTCTTCTTGTTGAAATCTTCCTTGACCATGGCGATCCTTGAGCTAATTTCCTTGATAAAATAGGTATTCTTTGTCAGCATACTTTCCCGATACTTAAACTGTTCTATGATTCCCAACTCATGGATTCCAATTTATATTTTCAGCGTTTCTTCACTTTTGATTTCTCAATGTTGATATCTATTACATATCTTATCCCTATCATCGCCAACTGTTCCATTATTTCATGCAACTCCTCTTTATTTTTGGCCAGCAATGCTAGTTCATCTGCGTATTTTACTGCATTGATGACGCATCCTCCCATATTGAGATTTTCACGTTCCTCCAGGTCTTCCCCGACCATCCAATAATCATACAGATTGAACAGACTGGGTGACAAACAGCATCCCTGCCTCACTCCTCTACCTAATTCGACGCTTTTGGTCTCTCCATCATTCAGCCTCATCTTCACTCGCTGTCCCAGGTAAAAGTTTGCAATCAACCTACTGTTCCTCCAGTTAATGCCAATCTTATTGAGTACTTTCATCAGTTTCTTCCATTTAACTCTATCTAACACTTTTTGCCAGTCTATGAAACCAATGTAGACCTCTTACTTGACTTTCATCAATCTCTCTTAAATTATTCTCAGCTTCCTGATGCCATTTCTGTTTCATTTTCCGAGTCCAAATGGGTCTCCTTCCATCACAGTTTCTATTTTCTGTTTCAGTTGCCTTTTCAATATTCTTACCATTAGCTTCCCCACATGGAAGATAAGGTCCTGTGGTAAACACATTTATTCACTTGGTTCCTCTAGTTGTAGGCTAATTATCAACAAAATAATTAATTGATTTAGTTAATTTATATTAGTTAAGAACTAGATAGATATTTTCAGATTAGGTGACATTATATTAAGAAATAGATAAAGTAAAATAAGTTGATATTATTTAGGAAATTAATCTAATCTTGGAGTGTAAAATTGAGTAAAAGCCCTTTCAAATGTTTTTTGTTGTTTTTTACAAAACGTTAGTCAACTCTGTGCATTCCTTTAATTAAACTTATCCTAATATAAAATAACTGGTTTTAATTTGGGTATCTTTATTAATAGCATACCTTTTTATACGTGTATATTTAGTCCACGCGAAGCCCTTAATTATATTAAATAATTTCAAAATGTTCTGGAACACATGGTCCGGATTATTTTCAGCATGCAAGTAACATATGGACATGTAGCTATCATGTATTAAAAGAATACTAAGCATAATACATTTTGTGAAGCCCCATTGATTTGAAAATTACCTCTAAATATTTGTTCTATTCTCTCTATATTTTTCACTAATTATAATCATATTTCAAACCTTAGCCTTAACAGTGTGGTAAGTCTGATATATTCATGGAATTTAAGATAAATATGGATCAATATAAGCCTTATTAAATCCTTTTGAGGGAAATCAAAATTTGGTCTCACGGCCTAGAGTCAATCACCAACCCTCTCTCACCCAACCTCCCTTTTTAAATATCCCTTAAGCAATGATATAGGTCTAGTAGACTCCCATAACAAAAACAAACTGGTGCAGTGTCGCTCTGGTGTGCTCGAGTGCATTGTACACCTAGGTACCTTTAAGTTAGTTAGCGTGCCGTGGACTGACAAAGGGAGAGGCCACTTCGCGCGCTTATCAAGGTATGTATCGTTGTTTGAAATTTTTATGTAGGTTTGACAGACCTATGTCAGTGGACACGTGGTATTTTTGACACAATTGTATTTTTTTTTGAGAATGGATTCTAAACAATCGGTTCTTCCCGCTCACTGCGACATCGTGCAATAAGATTGAAAAACTCTGCGGTTGCTTCGACATTAGAAGAGTGGCTTCAAAATTAAGAAGATAGTGATTTTAGTTGCCAATCAGATAATGACGAACATTTCATAATAGAGACCACACAGTCAGATTCTGATTCAGAATGCAATTTGTCTGACACTGAACTGGGAACTGTTCCAGAACAATCCGAGGATCTGGAGCATGATGCTGGTACACCTGGAATGGTTTACCGGAAATAAATTCATTTTACAATGCAACTAAAGGAGATGTTGATGTGCTCGTTGAAAAATGTTCAAAGATGACTTACAAAAGAAGATCCCGTCGATGGCCTTGTACCATATTTTATCGAATGTTGGATATAGCTTCAGCTAATGGATACGTAACTTCAGGACTGTCATCCAAATGCTCTGAATTTATAAAGGATATGGCAAAAGGGTTGGTTTATGAGCACTTGGAAAATAGATTTCGAAATCCTAATGTCCCAGATCACACCAAGACCACAATTTCGCAAATCTTGAACAAGCCTTGACCGGTTCAAAATGTGAACCTGGAATCTGAAAAATTGCTTAAAAGAAAGTACTGCAGCATGGGCGATTACAAATAAAAAAGAGGAAGACATAATATTTATGTGTTTCTTGCAAACATCCTATCTGTTTGCAGTGCTCCAAGCCCGTAAATTGTATAAACCAGAAATTAGGCGATGAATAAGTGCCGTAATTTTTTTTATGTGATCAAGAAATTTAAATGAGTCTAAATTAGATAAATATATTATAGAAGATAATTGTTTTGTTGATTTTAGATACTTTTAGTATATTTTTTATTTAGATTTAACTAATAATAAAGTGCCTTAGACAGTTAGTGTTGCAAAACGTTACTTAAAATATTACTCAAAATGTTGTTTGTTTTGTAATTTGATGTTTTCATATCTTTTTGTTTTCAGCTTAAAACAATAATAATACATTTAGATTTACTAATAATAAAGTGCCTTAGACAGTTAGTGTTGCAAAACGTTACTTAAAATATTACTCAAAATGTTGTTTGTTTTGTAATTTGATGTTTTCATATCTTTTTGTATTCAGCTTAAAACAATAATAATACATTGTTAAAAAAAATTTTTTTTATATTTTTTACCCTATTTCGTCTATAGGATCTCTGAAACCTATATTAGTAGTAATGATACAAAACCATTTGTCAGTGCTTAAGGAATATAATGTAATACGGCTATTTTACTAATACTTGAGACATTTTAAATACATCCTACATTGAATCCCTTATATTTGCCTGATAGCAATAAATCTCCAACCAAGATTCAAACATTGATCTACTGGAGAATGTCCAACGTGGGGATCGACTAAATGATTATAGGTATTTGGCACTCTCACTCACGGTAGGACGTTAGCACGTTGTACTTAAGGTTTCCAACCATTTCGGATTGGCCGGGACAGTCATGGAATTGATCTCATTGTCCTGTTTTGCGAGTTAACCTCAACTGGGACACAAAATGTTCTGGAAATCAAGAGATTTCTTGCTGCGCCACTCTCCGGTAATACACAATACACTAGCCTTAAGTTTATGTTACTTTATTACTATATGACATAAGGAACTCGAAAGTTCATTGCCAGGTTAAAAAAGCACGCCACCTATCCCTATCTTGAGCTAGTTCTATCCAGTCCACCTCATTACACCCTAGCTCTTTGAGGTCCATTCTAATGTTATTCCTACGTCTGCGTCTAGGTCTTCCGTACAAATGCATTTTGAATAGAAATTACATATTTTGAGGACAAACCAAGAAAAGAAAATGTCCATGCCACTTTTTTTTCTGGAACCGCATCTTACTACCCATTCGGGTTATTCGCGTTCCTTTATTCGACAGAACAAAAGATTAAAAATAAGTTACACATGCCATGCGTAGTGTGAAATAGAAGAATATTTTTGAATTTTTGTTCCGTCTTAGTAAATAACGGAGATATCGCACGTAAACATTTATCCGTGTAACATTTTACGTAAGTTTATCAAAGCCCCACTACAGATACGTATTCGATGTCCCCAAATTATATTAGAAATAGTTGACAACCCTAGTTGTACTACATATAAGTCAAAGAGAAAAATAAAAGTAATCCTGAGGACAAAGGATTAAAAAATTCTACTATCATTATATTGATAATCCAAAATAAAATTCCATTTTATAATCTTAGAGCCGTACTTAATTAGACGATATATGCTTCATCGTGGCTCAGATAAAAAACTTCCCCTTACCCCTTCCTTAGAAATAGATCCATCCACACTCACGTGTTTCAATTATTTTCAAAACTATCTTCATTAGTTCAGAAGTCGAGTCACGTTGTAAATTACTCCATCTTGGTCTGGAAAAATAAATAACTAGTAGAATGCGGTTAACGCTAGAACAAGAGGTTCTAAGAAACGTTACAACTGTTAGGAAATTGGGCGTGCTTGCGAACATCCATTCTAGATCCCCCCCACTTGCTCTGGGGCAGAATGATTGATATGACTATATTGTTAGGCCGGGGAAAGCGTGCTTATGTGAAGTGTGAGACAAACGACCCACCAAAGTAAAACGTCCGATGGCGTGCGATGGCGAAATACGGAGAAGACGCTATCTCCTCCGCGTGCCTGTGTGAGCGTGTGTGAGTGGAGTGTGCTAAAACGGATAATGTCAGAGTCGGGGGCAGGTGTTTAATTTAAGCGCATCACTATTTTTAGGTTAGGCACACACGACCGAACCCTTTTATGAGAGGTAGCGTCGGTGGTGCACATCGGCGTGGTGTGTAGTGAAGATAAAATCGCCGTGCATGTTAACCGTGATAGTGTTGTTATCAGAGGGTAAAACGCTTAATCCATACCACGGCGCATGCTCTGTGGGAGAGAGAGAGAGAGAGAGAGAGAGAGAGAGAGAGAGAAAGAGAGAGAGAGAGAGAGGAAGGTAATGGAGAGGTGGTTTACAACCCTCGGCGCGCATACCGCATGGCCCTCTTGAAACCACATTGTGATCACTCGATAACCAAGCTAATTTTAATGCCGTGGAATAAAAACAGCTTTGGGTAGCTTGTTCGCAATTTCGTTGAATTGAACTAATTGTTTTCAACGATCCATTGAGATATGCCCGTGCATAAATGAACCCATATTCCCCTTTAAAACATAAAGTGTGGATGTTTTGTTTAATGTGAACAACTTTAGTGTGCGTATAAAAGAGTAAGCGCCCCCTTTTGAAGCTGTATATAAACTAAATCACAATGCAGCTTTGTAAAGAAGAGAAAACTTCAATTTTCCGTGAATACACCAATGTAGTTTGATATGGAATGTTTCGAAATATTATCGGCTAGAACGGGTTTATTTGTTTAATTGTTCTAACGAATGCTACGGCAGATACATCATTATAATACAACATATTTGTTCGGTAGAGCTCATTTATGTAAAACCATGCAGTGACGTCCAACCTTATAGTTTTCAATAAGCTAATATTGACTATGTTAAATTATTTGAAATAAAAATTAAATTATATAGGAAAATTAATATCAAACTAATGTATTCAAAAATTTTGGTAAAAAAAAATCATGATATTATCCAATTTTACAATTTTAATATTAATAATGTTTATATTATCGTGGGTATTTATCTCGTAATTTCTGAACCAATAAATCCTATACACATATAACTTACAAGCTGACTTAAATTCAAAACTGATAGACCACTCAGTCCTTTGGCCACTAATTCATTGCTGTGAAGAAAGGAAATCTCAATTTCACCAATAATAGATGCCAAGAATTGAGCTCGGGAGCCTAAACTATAAGACAGACGCATCACCGACTGAAAAAAATATGTCTATAATTAGGATAAATTATAACAAAATAATACTTACACTATCGCTTAGCTTGATGACAGAAGACATTTTATAATAAATAACTAATTAGATATGGTTTGAAAGATATAAATAAATAACACAAGGTGTATAGACTTGTGTTTCTGTACATGGATGGGGGACGTGAGTTATTTATTAGAAGTTAATGCAGTGATGAGAAGTCAGAGATGGAGTATATGTGGCTGTATGAAGGGATGAGAAGTCAGAGATAGAGTATACGTGGGCGTATGAAGGGATGAGAAGTCAGAGATAGAGTATACGTGGGCGTATGAAGGGATGAGAAGTCAGAGATAGAGTATACGTGGGCGTATGAAGGGATGAGAAGTCAGAGATAGAGTATACGTGGGCGTATGAAGGGATGAGAAGTCAGAGATAGAGTATACGTGGGCGTATGAAGGGATGAGAAGTCAGAGAGAGAGTATACGTGGGCGTATGAAGGGATGAGAAGTCAGAGATAGAGTATACGTGGGCGTATGAAGGGATGAGAAGTCAGAGATAGAGTATACGTGGGCGTATGAAGGGATGAGAAGTCAGAGATAGAGTATACGTGGGCGTATGAAGGGATGAGAAGTCAGAGAGAGAGTATACGTGGGCGTATGAAGGGATGAGAAGTCAGAGATAGAGTATACGTGGGCGTATGAAGGGATGAGAAGTCAGAGATAGAGTATACGTGGGCGTATGAAGGGATGAGAAGTCAGAGATAGAGTATACGTGGGCGTATGAAGGGATGAGAAGTCAGAGATAGAGTATACGTGGGCGTATGAAGGGATGAGAAGTCAGAGAGAGAGTATACGTGGGCGTATGAAGGGATGAGAAGTCAGAGAGAGAGTATACGTGGGCGTATGAAGGGATGAGAAGTCAGAGATAGAGTATACGTGGGCGTATGAAGGGATGAGAAGTCAGAGATAGAGTATACGTGGGCGTATGAAGGGATGAGAAGTCAGAGATAGAGTATACGTGGGCGTATGAAGGGATGAGAAGTCAGAGAGAGAGTATACGTGGGCGTATGAAGGGATGAGAAGTCAGAGATAGAGTATACGTTGGGCGTATGAAGGGATGAGAAGTCAGAGATAGAGTATACGTGGGCGTATGAAGGGATGAGAAGTCAGAGATAGAGTATACGTGGGCGTATGAAGGGATGAGAAGTCAGAGATAGAGTATACGTGGGCGTATGAAGGGATGAGAAGTCAGAGAGAGAGTATACGTGGGCGTATGAAGGGATGAGAACGGAACACGTTACATCATTTATATGTGGCAAACGGTAAAAGTTATTTTTATGAAATAAAATAATATATTCTGCTGATTCTATCAAAAAAATGAATATTTTTACGGTATTGAGTAACAGCTAGATAGCATGCCACTATTATCTCCAAATAGAAATAGAAAAAACTATTTTCTTAGATAAGTAAAAATACATTATTATTATTATTATTATTATTAGCACCGCGTCTTACTGCCCGTTCGGGTTATACGCACTTACGCTAATGTGTAATGGTAGGGTGATTTTGTGAGATGAAATGAAGGACCTACAGTTTAACGTGGAATCCGAACCACGGTGGAGGCCTGGCATTCCCCACATTCACAAGATGTCTTGTCAGAGGTGAAGAAAGGGTTTGGAAATCAGATAAATCTGTGCCGGGACCGAGGATTTAACCCCGGCCGCCAGCACAGAAGTCCGACACCTTACCCCTATACCACCAGGTCACCGATAAAAATACATTATTCTTTTTATAATTTGAATTCTGTACTTACATAAACTTAAACATTGTATTGTCTAACCTATTTTGTTATGTTTAACATTTTTATTCTGTTTCATGTATTTTAGACTTAACTCACCTGATATACTTCCAAAGTGATGATAAATTATTTATTAAATGTGTAATGTTCACTATTTGACCATATGTCATTACCTTAAATTAACCTAATTATACATTTTGATCAGCAATTTTAATTTTTCACAGCAAATAACTTAACAAAATGTATTAATCAACTCTTTCTATATATTTTTGAGCACAATATCTAAGTCTTAAATTATAAATCAAATCCACTACTTACTTTCAACTTGTTTAGAATGTTTTCTAAAATGGTACATTATTCTTAGCTTATCTATTTATGTGATCCATATGCTTACAGGGCTCTTTCTTCCACTTTCCGATAACGTATAACTAAATTTTGGTAAGGATACTATGACAGAAATCCAAAACTGTAAAAAAAAACACGAGATGGTGGAAGCAGCGTATACCGATAACTTACTAGAAGAACTATAGACAAATCTCGTGTTATGAAATATCTAAAAATTGATAGAAACAGACTTAGTTCGAAATGGGAAATTACACCTGTCAGAGATAGGCCTTGTCCATATTGTATGTATATATGTATTTATTTATATAATTATATGTGTGTGTGTGTTCTTTACACACACTCCAGAAGCCCCTAGATTGCCTAGAAAGATATAACTTTTCATACTTACAGTTTATACCACGGGACAAAACCTTATTGAGCCGGATTTCCCATTTTATTTATTAAAACTTTAATCAATTTAATTCTATCTCACTCTATCAATTATTTCGTAATATCTTAGAGAAAGATACCTAAAAAAAAAGCCAAACTTCCATCCGCTTATCAATTGAACGTTTGGTTTAATTAGGTTGGTTTATATCACAGTATAATCACCCTGTCTTAGACAACAATCTAAAACAGCCTAAAAACTAGTTTAATTTAAAACATTAAGAAGCGTGTGTGTAGAAAGCGTGCGATAATGGACTTTTGTGCCGGTACACAGTTTGCGCGGAATTTTAAGGACGTTACAGAAAGAAGGCGTCCATGCATCAGAGACTTCTTTTGATATGTGTCTCGTTTTATAGTCAAGTTTGAGTAAGGAACTGTAATAAAATAATAAAAAATGTGCAGATAAAATGTTGCTATCGTTTCCATTTCCATAAGAAGAACCTGGTTATATAAACTAATGCTCAGTAGCAATGTGCAAAGATGACTTTTTAAATGCAAAATGAAGTTGAAGCAAATATTGAAACATTCAATCAAAAATCGAATCTTAAGTTGAAGATAAGCTTTGGATGTTTTTAAATAAGACCCCCCCCTTTTTTTTTAAATTACACATTTATGTTTATAAATAAACATTTCATTTTTTTTTAAATTAGGTATTTTACGTGTACGTTATGAACCGACTGATTATATCAGTACACGACTTATAAACTAGCTTAGACCTGACACATACAAAACATAGGTTCGTTAATTCATCACAATGAAAGTGTAAACACACATATAATCAAGAATCAATATTTAGGCTATGCCGGGAATGAACCCGGGACCCTTAGATCAGTGTACAGACACGCTACTGACTGAGCTAATGTGTCGGAACCAGATAAAGAGAAATGTTTAGAGAAATAATCAAAACACACTCTAGGTTTTTATGCTGGCATATCTTATTTCATCTATAGTTAAGTTATAGAAATCATTAAAGTACTAGTATGACGTATTAAAATTTAGTTAGTAAAATGTGGTAATTTATTATCTGTTGAATTATCTAGTATTTTGTTATATGTTTCAAATCGGTGCATGGTATATCGAATTATTATTCTTCCTTTGAAATGTTTCGAAGATACGAATATTAATGTGGGTGAAGAAGTTAAAAGCGAACTACGACTTTCCCCGGCTTTTCAAAATTTTGCACATTCCTAAAATTCAATATAAATTAAAAAATACATATTTATTTCACTGAAATCAACCATTAATCATACAATATCTAGCCTAGTTATGCAGAGCATACATACATATACATGACATTTCAAACGTAAATATGTTTTTCATGGCGTAGTTTTATATCACTTTAATCTTCAATACTTCAATTGACGATTTATTGTTTGTGTTAAATACATATATTACAAACAATCTATTACATCATACCACCTAGGTAAAATACAGTCCAACTGCGCCAGTAAATTCCTCCAACTAAATGACCCAGCACCTATTTAAACAAGTCGGCTGGTAGTTATATATATATTACCACTGGCGAAATTGTCGTCTGCAACGTTACACAGGAGCAGGAAAAACATTATGTTTGACCGTTTAAATGATGTATGCCATATGTAATTAATTAACGTACACATAACCTCATACCTCATAGATATTTACGTTACGTGGCATATGATTAGACAATCACATGTAAACCAAACCAGATCCCTATTTGGTTTCTTGCAGAGTAGCATACAATAACGAGAAGAGTTGTTTCAAGGTCTTTTCTACTTTGGCTAGTTTACACGCACATTGTAATTGATCATAAATGTGTCCACATTTTATAGGAGGTTGGAGTATAAAATCATATAGAGAACTCATTGAACTCAGTTGAGATTCGAGCAACCACCTCATCTTCGATGAACTAAACTAGATGAGCATGGGATCTAGCCCTCGCGTCTACCGATGCATGTTGCGTGTAAGCTGAATTCTCCATTCTAATGTCTCTATTCTACACAAGATGTTTCGTAGACACGTTAGATACTGGGTAAAACCGAACAAACTACACCAGCGTTTAGAACCTTAAAGAAAGTTTCGTTAACCACTACAAGCTTATAAGCAGAACAATACATCAGCTAAGATACTTATCAAGATGGTATCACGTTTGCAATATTTTCATTCACTAAACCAAGTAGTTCATCAAATGAAACCACATACATGCTATTGTACAAAATGATCTTCTCTGAGTACATTCTGTGATACATAAACATGATATGAAACTGTCTGTTGAGAGACGGTTCGATAATGTAGGGCGAGTCCACCAAAGTCTCTTTTGACGAGTTTTTTTTTTTTTTTCGAATTCCCTCCAACAAAATAAGTCCCACAATAGAGCCGGCATGTACGCTGTCAATTTTTAAACCATTCTGCACAAGGGGATGCAACAACTGCAACACTTAAACCCCTAGTGTAGAATCAGTAGCATTTTGATAGCTGTTTAACAGTTGCGTTTTAACCGCTAGTGTAGAATCGCCCTAACAAGCCAACATTGTTTGTCAAATCTTTTGCTGTTCGTGACTTGGCTTGGACCCTTAGTGACATCTTTCTGTATTGCTAATATAGAGAAACTAGAATAATTATATTTTACTTAATAAGAGTAATTTTATTTTTTTAAATAACTTAAATTTGCGGGTAGTGTAAACACAGAAACAAAAGTGTCAGTAACCTTTTTTAGTTTGTCGTTGAAGAAGCACAAATCAGCCAGCGTATTTATTTGATTTTTACTAAATGGTTTATACACTATTCACGAAAATGGTAAGTCAATTTCTTTAAATTACATACTTTCTATCACCAATCAGCATAAAGAAAATATGAGATTAGTCTGGACTGGTAAAGATATGCATATTAACAAAACACGGCCAATCATTAAACATATTGTAAAATTAGAAATGTGAGTTTATAATTGATTAATTTATGGTTTATCTTTCATTACAAATTGGTGCAGAGAAGTTAAGTAGTATGTTTAGACCAATTAAGAGTTATTTATACAATATATGTTAATATAGATTGTATTATATTAAGAAATATTTATGTTACACATTCCATAAGTTTGAAGGTAAATCAAACTAAATCTATTTTTTCTAGTTTTCATCAAATCTAATATTTATTAAACACGCTTCAACCCAAAATATGCTTTCAAAACATATTAATGCATTTTCTTAAAAAAAAATACTCCTTTAATGGATGCGCCCACAATGTTTTAGATATATTTAAGAAAACACATTTTTAATGGGTTCATGTTGACCCCTAATCGTCGATGGAAAACATATAGAAAGTTATCTGTTTCCTATAATTCACAAGGTTGTTGTTCGATTTTCAAAGGATGCATTGAGGTTGTTTTATCCTCAAAATGTGATTTATTATCCTCTCTCTAACTATATTTTAAATATTATACTTAAGATTCACTCTCTCTCTCTCTTTTTCTCTATCTCTCTCCGACCATCAGTAGAGTGTTAATAACTATTATTATTATTATTATTATTATTATTATTATTATTATTATTATTATTATTATTATTATTATTAGCACCGCGTCTTATTACACGTTAGGGGTATAGGCGCTTACGCTAATGTGCAATGTTAGGGTAATTGTGAGATGAAATGAAGGACCTACAGTTTAACGTGTAATCCGAACCACGGTGGTGACCTGGCATTCCCCACATTCACAAGTTGTGATTAATACACGTCTTGTCAGAGGTGAAGAAGGGTTTGGTAATCAGATACATCTGTTCCAGGACCGAGGATTGAACCTTGGACCCCCAGAATAGAAGTCCAACACCTCACCCCTAGACCATCAGGTCACCTAATTTGTCACTGTTAACCTTATGTCACTACGACGTTAAACTAAGCTGCCCAAACTGGTGTACAAGTGGTTAAGGGTGTTGGACTCCATTTCCCTTGGGTTGTCTTTGATGGGTAGGCTGGAGTTAAAATTTCAGTCATATATGTATTTATAGGTTCAAAAATTAAGTTAGCGTACAGCCCGAACGGATAGTAAGACGCGGTACTAAAAAATAAATAATAAATTACGATATTAATAATCAACCCAAAATGTTTAGAAATTTACTCCGATTTGTACACAATTATAACAGTTATAAACACAGAGATTCTTTATTTTTATTACTCAGAAAGTTGCATTACTGGCCATGAGCGTAAATTTGAAGAGTATATACTAGTCATTGTTAATACATATATACATACCGAATCACACCGTTTCCAAAGGATTAAACTAGAACCTGTATATAGAGCTCAAAAAACCCAGCTCCGTACTTAATGCAACCATATTAATTTTTCCCACACTATCCTATCCTCAAATACTAACCTTCATCTCAATAACATCCATATACAAGATCCTACATGCTCATTTGCTCTAAACATTTTATTAATTATTTTTTTCACACATTTGTCTACCATATTTAACCACGTCTTACATGGCCTACTCCTTCCTTTTGATTCACACACTCTACCTTCATATATTTGCTTCGTCACTTACTCCACCCTCATCCTTTTAACATTCCCAAACCAACTTAAGACGCTTCTTTCCATTGCCATATTGGATTCCCTTTCAAACCACACTCCTTCAGCACCCGTTCATTACCGAATCTGTCCAGTTGAGTTTTTTTAACATAAATCTCTTGGAAATCACATTCCAACCGCATTAAGCTTGTTCTTGTGTTTTTCCTGACA
The DNA here is from genome assembly GCA_039000515.1 of Timema cristinae. Taxonomy (NCBI): domain Eukaryota; kingdom Metazoa; phylum Arthropoda; class Insecta; order Phasmatodea; family Timematidae; genus Timema; species Timema cristinae. The sequence goes on from JBCFYV010011172.1 coordinate 133,699,527, forward strand.
AACCCACGCTTCATATCACAAAAACTATGTTGGCGTCAACATAATTTTATATACTGCCATCTTTGCCTCTTTCGATACAACAATATCTGCAACCGTCCACATACATTCAGCTACTATCCAAGATGCATTCACCCGTGTGTCGATTTAACCACCTAGCCTTCCATTTTTAGAGAATAGTTTGCCCAGATACACAAAATCATATACTTGTTCTAACAGTTTCCCATTTATACTAAGCTGACAGAATAATAATTAATAAACAACTGTATGTATTATGATTATTATACTTATATGGGATGGTCACATAATGAAGACCAAGGACCAAGGGGATTGTAAAATGTTGGGGAAAGCTAAAAGTGAATTCTCTCAATTAGTGAGAATTTGCATAGTAAATGTGTTATCATATCAAACAAATATGTTAAGTTCAATAGTGGTAATAAAATAGATTTAAAAAAATCAAAATATTATTTTAAAATAAAATTACGTTCAAAATTGAAAAAATATTGCTAAATTAATAGTATTTTTTTTCATAATTGAATCCATCTAAGAGAGATAGGATAAGGAAATGGAAAAATTAGGGCTTGCTTAAAAGGTATAAACCCTACCCTTAGAGGAGACTCTTAAGAGGGAAAAGATTGCATCGTTCCAGGCATGTGATGAGAATGGACGAAGAATGCCTAAGAAAGCTCTAGAGAGTAATGAGAAGGATGGAAGATATATTGTAAGACCACGTACGGAGATGGATCGACCAAGCGCAAGAAGGACATAGAGGCTACAAAAGTGGAATGGAGACGCGTGGCAGAGGGATAAGCTTGGCAAAGATCGACAGGAATGTTATTATTAGCACCGCGTCTTACTACCCGTTCGGGTTATACGCACTTACGCTAATGTGTAATGGTAGAGAGTGATTGTGAGATGAAATGAAGGACCTACAGTTTAACGTGGAATCCGAACCACGGTGGTGGCCTGGAATTCCCCACATTCACAAGATGTATTGTCAGAGGTGAAGGAAGGGTTTGGTAATCAGATAAAACTGTGCCGGGGCCGAGGATTGAACTCCGGCCGCCAGCACAGAAGTCTGACACCTTACCCCTAGACCACCAGGTCACCCACGACAGGAATGGATGAGGTTGTAACAAACAACCCACATAGGATGTAACGTCCGATGATGATGATGATAATTATGAAACCATTTGACAAAAGAGACATCAACAAATTATTACTTGATGTATTACTGTATTAAATTGTAGTTTGTAACTATCAGATACCTTTGCAATCCCACTGTAGTTGGTATTATAATAATATTTAGCACCGCGTCTTACTACCCGTTCGGGTTATACACTTTAAGTACTAATTACGCTAATGGATTAGGAATTGGGAAGGTTGAACAAGAGGAAGTTAACCCGCATTTGCGTGGAGGGAGAGGGGAAAACCATTTATGAAAAATTACCCCCAGTTCACCCGACCGAGATTCAAACCTCGATCTCCCCGTCCTCAGCAATCGAGCTCAAAGCGACAAGCGCATTAGTCAACTACGCCACCGAGGCGGGTAGTTGGTATTATCATAGAGGTGGTGGGTGAAGAAAAGGACCGAGGCAGAGATGCCACAAAATGAGTCTTGGATGGGTGAGGGGGGGTATCCCGATGAACATAGCCAGATGGTGCTACAGTGGCACTAAAGAAGGGAGTCTTTCTAAACGGGGTGTGGGAGTAGAACAATATGGAGTCAGTGAGCCCGGGGACTTGCCTATCACCGACCCGGACAAATAAAAGACAAGATGAGAAATAGAGAGGGAGAGAAAGAGAGATTAAGAGATTATAAGAGGGTGAACGTACGCACAATATGCGTGTGGAATATGTTTGCGCCACTATACTAGATAGGGGAATCCCCATCCCTTAGGGTGGTAGAGAGTTGATTACATCCTTGTGTCCGATCCTACATGCAAGGCTTAGATATAACAAGAACACGATATAAATATTTTAAAACTACTTTCATGAGAGTCCATTTGCCAGAGAGTGGTGGTAATTGAAAACTAGCAGAGTATGTAGAAATAGTTCAAATAAAAACATGATTAAAAACAAATAGTTTTTTGTAAAGTTTTGACTGACAAAAGCGACAACAAATCAACATAAATGTTCTTGCAGATTGTATGAGTTGGCAAATGGATACATGAGGGTATATACATCTAGTACATTTTTCCATCTGTCAATACCACTCCTATGGCGAATGGACTATGCATGTGACATTTAGCTTCTTTTTTAAAATAAAAAGTATCACTTATTTATTATATTATAATGACAATATGATACTAAATGTATATCAATAGTGCTAGCTTCGGTGGCCGCATAATTTAAGGCATCACTCTCGCCATAAACTTTACTGCCAATGATGGGGGAAATCGGGGTTATAATCCCGTTCGGGTGTATTGAGGGTGGTTTTTTCAAAAAAAATTATTTTCCACTCTTCCTCAACGCAAGTGCAAGCACACCTCATATAAAATTCAACCACACTCATCCTTAACTCATTAGCGTAATGGGTACATAGGTGTATAGTCCAAACGGGTAGTAAGATGGGGTGCTTACTTACTGTAGGTGGGCCAAGTTTTGTGTGGCATTCCTTCCTCCCCCCTTTCTATCCTCATCGCAATTAGTGTTGGAATAGAACTCGAAACGATGTGTCCAATGTCCTGTCGTACTGGATAGTGGCAATGGCCCTAATTGTAGCTGATTGCTTACAGGCTGCCGTATGAGTGCAGTGAACTTTAACTATTATTATTATTATTATTATTATTATTATTATTATTATTATTATTATTATTATTATTATTATTATTATTAGCACCACGTCTTACTACCCGTTCAGGTTATACGCACTTACGCTAATGTGTAATGGTAGGGTGATTGTGAGATGAAATGAAGGACCTACATTTTAACGTGGAATCCAAACCACGGCGGAGGCCTGGCATTCCCCACATTCACAAGATGTATTGTCAGAGGTGAAGGAAGGGTTTGGTAATCAGATAAATTTGTGCTGGGACCGAGGATTGAACCCGGACCCCAGCACAGAAGTCTGACACCTTACACCTAGACCACCAGGTCACCCATTAACTACTAGAAATCATCTGGAGAAAAGACTGGGGGAATAACTGCAAACCAAGTATGTACTTACATATCTGTAAACACATAAAGCATTTATATATAAACTGTATCATTACTTAATACTGTAACCCTACTTAAGCTTTGTATAAATACTTCTTCCATGTGATAGTACAATTAATACGACCCGCCTAGGTGGCGTAGTTGGCTAACGCGCTTGTCGTGTTGAGCTCGACTGCTGAGGACGGGGAGATCGAGGTTCGAATCTCGGTCGGGTGAACTGGGGGTGGTTTTTCCTAAATGGTTTTCCACTCTCCCTCCATGCAAATGCGGGTTCACTTCCTCTAATTCAACCTTCCCAATTCCTAATCCATTAGCGTAATTAATACTTAAAGCGTATAACCCGAACGAGTAGTAAGACGCGGTGCTAAATATTATTATTATTATTAATTAATACGATCCAATTCATAAACTAAAACTTGTCAGCAGCATATAGACAAACCACAGATAGAAACTAAGTGATATAACAATATATCCTGATAGCTTAACAATTTATTTAAACAATATTTTTATACATAAAAAATATATTAAAGAAAAGTAACCGAAATGTGTTTTAAATTGATTTAAAAATTCATATTTTATGTTGGAAAGTGGCTGAAAGTAAGAAGGAAAATAACTGAATTTTAAATTAAATATCTGCAACTAAAATATATATAAAACTAAGCTGTGAGAAAACTCAAGTGGAATATCTTTATTCACACAGTAACGCTGATAAAGAAACTTCATCTTGAATTATTATTTTTGAATAGGTATTAATAAGATTTTATATAATTTAATTTAACATAATTCAACAAAGACGTTATACATTCAAACATATTTATAATGCCTTTGAATTCACAGGTTTTACATTTATAAGAAAATAATAGACAGCTTATACGCTTCCACATAAGTTGGCGTATCTTTACAAACCTTGACAAATAGACTAACACGCTAACGAACCTTCCTCTTTGAATTATTTTACTCTAGCCCTTTCCTCAATAATTACATTCGGCCACGTTGAAAATGATATATTTGCCCATGTTTAATCCTCAAAAGTAAAAATGGGCTTAACTTAGTTACATCAATAACACCAATAAAAATAAAAACATCAATATATTTGGAATGGCATGATATATTCATCAGAATTAAACAAATGTAGTGATTTTTGATAGGTATAGTTAAAAAAGTTGTCAATTTTGCCTTTAGAGCCTCTACAGTGATTTATATACCATATCTTTGAGAAACAGACACTTTAAACCAACCTTTAACGAGTGTTTTCAACCACAGTAGATAATAATGTAAAACTATCTATTAACACATAATGTGCAGTATCATAGTAATAATAAAATTATATCTCTAAACATATATAAAATTCAAGCAATTATTATTTCATTATTTTTTGGTGAATAAAATTTCCATAAACGTATTATTTTTAATCTCATTTGAAGGTAATTTGTATTTAAAAAGAGATTTAAGATGGTGTATTTTATTAATAATATTATATTGTTTTACATTTGCTTCAATAAACTTATTTCGCTTGGATTGTATTTTGTATATTCACGTACGTGGTGGCTCCCAGTGTTTCGTTCTTCCAGAAAAAAGAAATAAGTCACATACAAATGTTTAATTCCAGGAAACGTATTAATAACAGTTAAGTTCTGATCTCGTGCTTACTGTTGAAATAAGCCGACTTACTAATTATTTGTGATCAAGGAGGTTACAGTAACAGCACTTCGACCTTTGTTAATGGCTAGAATCAGGCACCCATTTAGCGTTCTCGCAAGATAATTGGCGAATGACGACTGCCTCTTGTGACAGTAGCTCCCTCGTTACACGTTCTCCAGGACTAGATTGGGTGTGCTATATTGATGATTACACCTATCTGCATCCCCATATGAGCCATTTCCTGCATCGGACCTTTACTTAGCACAGAGTTGGGATTCAGGATAGAGATGCACAATTTCGTCATGTCACTAATTTGACGACGCCTCACTAGAAGAGTTCATGTGTCATAAAATTACTTTAAATATGTTATTTTGAAGTTTAATGTTGAATATAATTTTTTTTAACGTTATTGAATTAGAGTAATTATCATACATGCATATAGTCTGGTGATAAAAAAAAATGACATGACACAATCGCACTAACTTTTTCACATTGTGTATCACCAAAACAAATTTTCAAATAAAGGTTTCCAGTAAATTAACCTTAAATAAGTTCTACTATTAAAAAAATACAAATCTTATTAATCACAATAAACACTCTTAATTTATAGATTTTAAATCAAACTGTTCAAATATTTTCAACAAATTTCTAACTTTCAAAAATAGATTATTTGTAAGTGGTAAAAATAAAAATGTATTCTAATTTACTATGAAAAACTATTCTCAAATTATTCTACCCCTTTTGAACTTAATCTTTAAGGCAAATTTCAAAAAACTTCGTATTTTCTATAATTTGTCTTAAGTAAACTAACCATGGATTAATTTATTTAGAAAAATAAAGACACAATATTCATGATCATATAAAATAGTTCTCTTATATTTATTTTGAACAAAATTGGTATTAATATTTTCAAAAATATTCAATATTTACAAAAACCAGTCTTCAGTAAGCTATTATTCCAAAAACAAAGAATGCAGTTTTATTTTGTAGATAAACCTCTCTCCAGATATATATTTCAAACATAATTATTAGAAACATTTTAAAAATAATTCAAATTTCTAAGAAATCCATCTTTTGTAAGCTACATTTAAATGAGTTTCTACTCAAAAATATAAAATACAGTGCAAGATTTCATGACAAATACTCTGAATATACCCATTTCAAACCAAATATTTAAGGATATTTTATCTTAAAAATCAAGTTTTTGAATAATTAGTCATATTGAACTTCTCATTAATTATATTTTAACACAAAAGCGAGTATATAGTCCTATTATTTTATTTAAAATACCTCTATGATATTCATTTAGGACCAAATTGTTAAAGCTTTTTGTAAAATATTTAAATTTTTTGAAAAATCATTCATCTATAAGCGACCTATGAATGAGTTTTTACCCCGAAAATAATAAATTATTATGTGTTATGCCACAAACGTCTAGAGACAAATTTCAAACAAAATTGTTATAGCAATTTTTTTAATCATTTCGAATGTTCATAAATTTCTTATAATAAACTAATTATATCGAGTTTTTCCCAAAAATTAATTATACTGAGGTGTTTGTCATGCGAAACCAATCCTATACATTCATTTTGAACAAAATAATTATAGCCAATTTCTAAAAAATAAGAATTAAAAAAAATCACACATCGGTAAACCCCCCTTAAGGTCATTTGACCATCAAAATTTTATCGAATATTTTTAACAAGTTACAAATAGTTCCTCAATAGTTTCAAATCATTACACTTCAAGAATTATAAGGGGTAAAAATTGTTATTTTATGCTTTTTGCCTACCACCATTGTTAAGGCAAATGTATTATTATTATTATTATTATTATTATTAGCATCACATCTTACTACCCGTTCGAGTTATACGCACTTACGCTAATGTGTAATGATAAGGTGCTTGTGAGATGAAATGGAGGATCTACAGCTTAACGTGGAATCCGAACCACGGTGGAGGCCTGGAATTCCACACATTCACAAGTTGTGATTAATACAAGTCTAGTCAGAGGTGAAGGAAGGGTTTGGCAATCAGATAAATCTGTACCGGAACCAAGGATAGAACCCCGGACCCTCAGCACAAAATTAATTGTATGGAGGTGAAATTTAGTTTTACTAGTCATTTATATGAGGTGTATACAATGAAATATTAAAGTCTATTATTAATAGTATTATCATACATATTTCAATTAAATAATACTATTAATATAAATTAATAATAATAATAAAATTGAATTTAATAATAATAATAATAATATATTTATGTGAAATAGTTATAATATAAAATTTTGCAATTGTATAAATGGTTTCATACAATTTTAATGATTGAATGACCCAATTAAAGGAACAGAGTGATAAAAAAAATATGTGGTAAAGCCCTGTGAAATTTAAATATCAAGTTTGAACAAAATCCATCAAGTTATGTTGGATCCGTAATCAGGGACAGACAGACAGACAAACAGACAAACAATCAGATATGGGAAGAGACAGAACTGTAAAATCCATTTTTTGTGGTTCGGGTTCACACAAATTTTAAAGATTAATCATAATATAAAAAGTGATTTACTTTTACGATCATAATACTTTGTCTTGATATGAAAAAGTAAAAAAGTGAAATGCAAGTATAGCGCCTTAAAGCAGTTGACCAGCGCTGTAGCTTATACAAAGTGTGTTGCTGTTTATTGAGAGTTTTAAGACGCCACAGTATCTTTCCTCGTGTTTCTTGTCTTAATATCCATCCAAGTTTTACAGATATTCAGATTAATATGGTTGGGACTGAAAAAAAAGAAGAAGAAAAAAGGGGCTAAATAGATGTATCGATATTTTAGAGGAATGAGAAAGAGAAATAAACAATTAAAAAAATAACACTTTTTGTACACTTGGCCCAGACTCGAATTCGGTCCTTCTAGTACGCAACAAACCAATGGCCTTTTTCGTGAGCTCATTGGTACGGGTAAAACTGGTGATTCGAGCCAACATTTTCTTTTATTACCACGTCTTACTATCCGCTTAGGTTATACGTATTAGGTACACTTATATGTGTTGGAATGAGGTTATACTGAATTTAGAGGGAACGTAGGCAAATTTGCCTGGAGTGAGAGTGGAAAAAACATTTAGGAAAAATCACCTTTATTATACCCGACTGGGATTCAAAACCTAACACACGCGTCACTATGCGGTCTATTGCAAGTGTGACGCCTTAAGCCATGTGGCCATCAAAACTGATTCAAGCCAACTACTCTTTGGCTATTATATCTATTATCTAGATAATAGAATATTTATATATATATAGTCGCGTTGCTCATTGGGGGCTCAGTCCCTAAGCCCCCAGTGAGTTTTCTTTGCAAGTGGATGTAAAATAATGTAATTCCAAGGCCGTTTTTGGTAGGTCTTACAGTTTAGCCACAAGAGACCTCCAAAGAAAGGTCCGCACCGACTTTATAGTTGCTCCGCCTCTTTTAATTTTTTTTCGGGGGTAAAAAATTAATTATTTTAACTTTTTGGAATTTTCCCGTCGGCTGCAAGGTAGAAGCTATACGTTTGCCAAATTTCAAGTTTCTAGCTCCTCTGGAAGTGTGTAAACCTTAATGTGAGTGAGTGAGTCATCCATGTGGCTTTATTATAGTATAATATAATAATATAATAATATATATTATTATAATTTTTATATATATATACATATCTCAAGAAAGCATTCAGCATTTAGATCCAAAAGTGAATGATTTTTCAAGATTTCTTTTTACAGTAGGAATTCTCATTTTTGGAACAAGCAAACAAATATAAATCTACATAGTAGCATTAAATTCCTACCATACTTGTATTGACGATTAAAATAATTTAAATTGTTACTAACCAGTACTGCATATAAATAACTAGTTAATTTTATTTTCAAAGTGGTAATTAGTCCGTAACAAAACGAAAAACAGAAATTTTATAGCTCCTAGCTTGTAAGTACTTCATTTTATGATCTTAGCATTAGCTATGTGAAAGTTGTATCAAGTTTTGTATTTATAATTAAGGGTGTATGGAATCAAGGGAAAATCAATTTGTTTACTTACACCGTTTCCTGGCATTAAATTTCAAACGAATGGAAAGTAGAGAAGTTTCCACACACACACACACACACACACACATACACACATACACACATACACATACTATAGTCTTCCAAATCCTTTCATCTCATGAACGCAACAAAACACTCCACCGAGTGAGCTTGAAGAAGAACTTTGAAGGGTAGCAAAATAACACTTATCCCCTTACATCAGAAACGTGTACATGTTTTATTGTTGTTTTACAGACTCTTAACGCTCCTGCCTTACAAAACCGCTTATCTATATTGACTCCGAATCAGGCAGCAGAGCACCACTTAAAGTCCTTGAACAAGTATTCTAGCTCAGATATTCTGGAGACCCTTTGAAGTAGAGGTCGATAGTTCAAGACGAAGATCCTAGCACGCCCGATGACAATAGTACCGTTCGTATATTTTCACAATAACTTAATAAATCCTCTTTTGAATTTAACACTTGCGAAGTAAACGTGTAGTAGCGGTTTGGACGTTTCGCCCAGACTTAATATTGAAAATAGGTGACCTGGTGGTCTAGGGGTAAGGTGTCAGACTTCTATGCTGGCGGCCGGGGTTCAATCCTCGGTCCCGGCACAGATTTATCTGATTACCAAACCCTTCCTTCACCTCTGGCAAGACATCTTGTGAATGTGAGGAATGCCAGGTCTCCACCGTGGTTCGGATACCACGTTAAACTGTAGGTCCTTCATTTCATCTCACAATCACCCTACCATTACACATTAGCGTAAGTGCGTATAACCCGAATGGGTAGTAAGACGCGGTGCTAATATAATAAATAATAATAATAATAATAATAATAATAATAATAATGAAAATACTTTATTTAAGGAGACTGCCTATGTAGCCGATACATTACTAAGCAGATAGTGCACTTGGATTAAATAGTATATAATTTATTTAACTCCACATCTTACAACCTATTATGCAGTTAAAATAATTAATAAAGTATGACCCAGGGTACAGGAATAACATTGGATAACTCATTGATCAAGTAGCGCAAAGAACATTTTTCAAAATAAACCTATCCACAAAGTTGATTACGTCATAGTTGTCTCACAATAGGCTATACATCCATCCGGTAACAAGAAGGTTCAATTTCGAATCTTGGTATGCTGCAAACGAGTAAGTTTTTCACGATAGATTTATCAATAAGTATTTTACCATAATATCTTAATATTACTGCATGTGCAATTCCCCTCAGCTATCTTCCTCATCCTTAGTCCTTTAATTGAAATGTTAATAACATTTGTTGAAAATAATTTAAAAAATAAATTGGGTGGCATATACTTGAACCATACTAATTTGTTATGACTAACTGTATTTCAAATTAGAGAGATAACTTTTAAACTTAGGATTTTGTTTACATCAATAATGGTTTAAAACTATTCATGCCTTTGAATTGTTCGCACCTCATTTCTAAAGGAACGTAACTAAGTGTTTAATAGTCTTTTGGTATTTGATTTTTTTTTCTTTATGGTACTTCTAAGAATGACGTACGTCTATAGAGTAGACAAGAAAAAAGATGTATTACTTATTAGTCCGAGTGGGAGTGGGGTTGATTGGACACTTCAGCCTAATTTGTAAATATTGTAAGTGAAACGATTGGAGCTTTCAAATAAGCGTTAAATATATTAAGCCCTCTTTAAATTATTTAGTTCACATCATTTTCTTAAAATAAAGACAATTTTATAAAAAAAATGGGATTTACAGGTAAAACAAATGTGCAATGTGGTCGCAATGTCAACCTACAAAAATAAAAGTAATATCTTATCTAATATTATATTTCAGTTTATGTAAAAGAACCAAAATCTCATGGCATCAGCCTGCAAGCGAGATATAATGATCGTGCGGCCGCCGTATGTTGGCAAAGATAATGCCAACACTTGCGGATACAGATTGACATGTGGTTAGCACAACATACCCTCCAACAGTTAATCTCAGTTTTCTAGACTGGAGTCACTACTTCTTTATTTAAGTAGCTCCTCAAATGTCCTCACAAGACTGAGTTGACCACCTTCTAGACGTACTGCTTCACAGAAAAATATGGAAGCACCGGGGGCGAACCTATGTATCTATATCCAAGAACTGTTACCACTAGACCACTTGGTTATCCTCTAGAATAACTATGTAATCTAAAAATAATTTCAGCACTTAACTTTCTCGCTCTATTTTTTAGAAATTGATATATTTATTCAAAATTCGTAATCTAATATACACTAGCAAACCCGATAACAAATTGCACTAGACATACGTAAAAAAAATCATTCGCGGTTTTAAATTTCATAATTTTATTTTTAAAGAATTAACGTCTTCATTTGTATATTTGGATCAATACAAATTATCAATATTGGGTCCACAAGGGTCAACACTTCGTTTTAAAATTTTGACTTCCGGTTAAAATTATCTTCATTTTATTAGGGGATATCTTACGGTTTTTGTATTGTTATTAAATTTCTCTTTTATAAATTTTGATCAATTAAATAGGTAAGTATTGACTATTGAGTCTAAAATGAAAGAAAGAGAATTGTTATAGCAGATTTTGAGAAAATGCATTTTTTCTCATTCACCCTTTAGTAAACCACTATTAATTTTAGTGTTAGGGAGACGGTGTTACGAAAACCACTTTTTTGGGGTTCTGGGAGTCATGACACGTCGACATCTATCAAGATCTCTGTCTAGATTTTTCTTTGACGGTCGTAATACTTTACCTTAAAGTGTTGACAAAGTTAAAAAAAGTATATATTTGTGTATAGCTTGAAAACCTTTGGTTTTATAAAAATATATTACAATTAAAATATGTTTATTATAAATAGATCCACATTTAAGCAACGATAGGTAATTTTATATCTCAAAGACTTACGGAAATAAAATGAAAAATTAGAATTTACGCATAAGATCTGAAACCTTAAAGTTGAGAAAATTTGAGAGTAGCCATTTGGTTTGTAATATTGATCAAAGCTTAGAAATGAAATTTAATCAAAATTGTTAAGGCCGATTTTGATAAAAACAGGTTTTTTCTCTTTCCGCCCTTTAGGAAACTACCCTTAATTTTAGGGTTGTATATCCAATTCCAAAAATTCCTCGGGGTAAGCCTATTAAAACCCTATATACCAAGTTTTAGCCCAATCGGTAAAATAGTTTAGGTTCTAGCCCGAAGTATAGACTGACAGACAGATAGACAGACAGACAGAGATGACATAGTTAAAACCAATTTTAGGGTTCTGGGGGTCATGAGACGTAGACATCCATCAAAATCTCGAGTTCAATTTTTTTGACGATTACAAATCTGTTAGGTAGCGAAAAAGTAAAAATATTGATATTGTGTCCCCATGGGTCAAAATTTCGTATTAAAATGTCGTATTCTCATTAAAAAAAATTCTACTTTTTATTAGAGGTTGCACATATATGGTAATTGCATTGCTCTTAAATTCCTCATTTATAAATTTTGACCAATGACATTGGAAAATATTGACTATTAAATCTTAAGTGATAGAGATAGATCATTGTTGTACAAACATTTCTCCTAGGAGGTTGAAAGAAAAAGAACATAAAGTTTTTGAGAGATTAACTCATTTCTTACTCTATGGCATTAGAGAATAATTGCGTTAAAACTTAAGTAGTATCTCTTTACAACTAGGGCTCAAAAAATTGTATTAACATATTTGGCAATATCACAGAAGTTATTGGTCTTATAAAAGTATATTTCATATAAAAGATTTTTTTAAATTTTAATAGTACTACAATTTTGCAATGATAAGTTATTTAGTATCTAAAATAGTTGCGGAGATAAGGAGATTTTCGCTTTTGTAAAGTACCCTAAAAGTCGTGTACATAGGAAAATGAAAATAACCACTTTATTTATAATCTTAATCAACAGCCAGATATGAAATTTGATTAAAATCGTTAGGGCCGATTTTGAAAAAATCTATTGTTTCGCTTTTCACTTTTTATTAAACTATTCTTAATTTGGAGGTTAAAAAGAAACAAAGACAGATGGCATGCCATGATCACTTTTAAGAGTTCAAGGGGTCATTAGACGTCGACATCCATCAACATTCAAGGGATATTTTACGCCCGCAATACTTTAACTTTAAGTGTTAGAAAAGTTAATATATATATATATATATTATATATATTATATATATATATATAGTATAGATTGAAAGTTATTGGTTTTATAAAGATTTGTTGCATAGAAAATATTAGTATTATAAATAGATCCACACATTTACAACGTTAAGTAATGTCATGTGGTCTAGGGGTAAGGTGTCAGACTTCTGTGCTGGCGGCCGGGGTTCAATCCTCGGTCCTGGCAAAGATTTAGCTGATTACCAAACCCTTCCTTCACCTCTGACAAGACATCTTGTGAATGTGGGGAATGCCAGGCCTCCACCGTGGTTCGGATTCCACGTTAAACTGTAGGTCCTTCATTTCATCTCATAATCACCCTACCATTACACATTAGCGTAAGAGCGTATAACCCGAATGGGTAGTAAGACGCGGTGCTAATATAATAAATAATAATAATAATAAATAATAATAAGTAATTTCATATATCAAAAAGTTTCGGAGATATGATAAAAAGTGAGAATTTACGCATCACACTGGAGCCCTTAGAGTCATTTTTCCAAAATATTGAGAATAGCCATTTCGTTTAGAATATTTATAAATGCTTATAAATGAAATTCAATCAAAATCGTTAGAGCCAATTATGGGAAAATCGACTTCTTCTCTTTTTGTCCTTCAGTAAACTTCCCTTAATTTTAGGGTTAGATATCCAATTCCATAAAACCCTCAGGGCAACCTTAAGAAAACCCTAGATACCAAGTTTTATCCCGATCAGTAAAGTAGTTTAGTCTCTATTCGGAGGTACAGACTGACAGACAAACAAACGGAAATTCAAAAACCACTTTTTAATATTTGGAGGGTCATGAAACATCTAAATTCATAAAAATCTCGAATTCGGCTTCTTTGACGATCACAATACTTTCTCTACCTATAAGATAGCGAGAAATTAATAAGGAATATCTGGAGTAGCAAATATTGGTTGCGGATTTGTGTCCACGTTTGGAGTTAAAAAAATTAATAGTAATAATTTCCATTCATAAATGTTTATTGGGAGAGCATTACTACACTTGTCTAAAGCAAATGCCATGTGACTGATGACATATGTTTCCGGATGTGGAACCGTAAAGAGAAATGGGGATGGCATTATTATCAGAAGTCTTAAATCCCTCATTCACTCCTTGGAAATAAAATAATAAAACAACAAAAAGTGTTTGTTTTATAGAGCCTCAGTCCTAAACAAGAGATATTGGGCGTTGAGGGGAAGACGGTTCGTGGGTTGAAAAAGAAACTGAGATAAAAGGGATTTGTTGTTAACCGCATGGGCGGTCTCAAACACTAACGTGTTGAAACATTTTATCCTCTAAGAATCCTTCAAGTTACCTTATGTTAATCCCAGAAGATAGCTTGCCTAAAACCTTTCATTACCCAAGTAATAATCAATCTCTCCTACAAAAGTTTGGCAATGCTCCCATATTTTGGAAATAATATTAAATTATTGCCCCGCACACCAACATTGGTAATTTATTTCCCTCATAGGTGGCATTGCATATAATCTTTAAAATACATTCAATATCGAATCTTAACTTACGTACTATTAAAAGCTTATAGCCTATACAAATAAAAACTTTATCATCTAGAATCACTACCGCTTTCAATATCGACGTAACTTGGTGAAGTTAAACGCAAAGACATTACAGAAAAATGAGTTTTTTCTTCAACTGAGCACTGAGAAATATTAATGTGCAAGTAGGCTACAGTAAATGTGAAACTATTTGAGTAAATAATATTTTAATTTTTTTTTTTGGGGGGGGGGGGGGGGGATAGAAGGGAATATGCTAAAGAAGGAATTTTTGCAGTTTTTTGATAGAAACATTTTTTGGGCCGAAATAAATGAAATGGTTCTTCAGTATAAACGTTGATATTCTTTAATATTTGTCGTGACGATAATAGTATTTATGAGAAACATTTTAAATGAATAGAAAAATTTATTGAGGAGTTACATGATACACTTTATAGAATTTTAAGAAGTGTTAATGTTACTACTATGTGTAGAAGATCAAACTAAATACGTCTACTGATGTAATTTAGGATTGTGATAAATCTGGTTTAAAAATTGCAAAATTACCTGTCTTGACTATCTTTATATTCTGTCTCCACCTACAAGTAATTTTAATAAATATTTATTAGAGGTCTTTAAATTGCACTTTATGAACCGAATGATAATATCAGCACACGAGAATTTCTATGAGCTATAGTGAAAGGGCCTACAAATTTTACCGGGTAAGGTATGTTCACACATGTTCCAAAAATCATATACATGCCACAAATTGAAATGGGACCAATGAATTTACTTCCTCTTCGAAGGAAGTTGTCATACGGATTTTTATAGTTAAAGAAAAATCAATCAACACCGGCTTTGTTTGAACCAACGAACATTGGATCCCGAGGCTGGCACGTTATCCCAGTACCACCGAGGTAGACTCTGGACGTGGTGTTTTCAAGACATGACAATGAAATATAAGACAAGATTTAAGCCTAACACTTTTACAGATCAAAAGTGATGCCTTAAGGTGGGGATGCAGGGAAAGAGAGAAAAAGTCAGTAATTTTGCGGTTTTTATAGAAAAGAATATTTTGGTCAAAATAAATCAAATATTGCTTCTATACAAACACAGAGTTTAATTTTCTACACATTTGGATATCAACAGTTGTTGGATATCTCTCATGAGGATAGTGGCATTATCTAACAACCAAATACAGTAACCCCCTGGCTTATTTGGTGCTAACATCTGATAGTCAACATTTAGTTATATACCTAAATTTTGACTGTTAGAAGTGACAGCTGCTAAGTACATGTTTTTGCAGATTATATGGCTCGGCGTAGGGATACATAATTTGGTCTGGTAACTTTTCAAAGCTGTCAGCTGCCAGTCAGCACCAAAGAAGCCATGGGGCTACTGTAGCTCTAATCTAATACTTCAATTATTCTAAGAATTCAGGTTTGATTAGTAAGGAAAAAGATTAATTTTTTCATATAGATTAAATTAAGTTGAAGATAAATACGTTCTTCCAACAAATTTATATTGCATAATAATAGCATTCCTAAAATTCCCTGTCACAAGAATGCATGTCTTATTAAGAAAATTAGATGTACACCTCGAGCTAACCATAAGATAACCAACAATATAAATAAGTGTTGGTCAGATATAAAACACACAACTACTGTTTGATACAAAGATGAAGATATTTGTAGATAATTTAATTTAAATCCCAAAGGATTTGAGTGTTAGAAAATATTGCTCAGATGAATTGAATTTGAACATTTTTCCTAGTGAGTGATTCACATAACAGACAAATATTAAAACACATCAATACTTCTCTGAGTAATAATGGCTTATGTTAAGTTAAGGGATTTTTTTTATTCCGTTTCCATTGAAAAATTACAGTTTTGGTTACCCGCTTGAAGTTCAGGTCTTGGACCCTAGAATTTGAGTTCAAATTCCACAACTGAATTGGAATTAACGCCCTTTTAAACCCCTAAAACAGTTTAAAGTTTTTAGACAGCAGTTTTTAAGTCATTCGAATTGGACGCTAAAACAGAGCGAACCAAAGCAAACACAGCTAACCCATTGGTTCTTTTCAAACCAACCACCAATGAGCGTCACCTTCAATAAATCATAAATTAGTATTATTATTATTATTATTATTATTATTATTATTATTATTATTAGCACCGCGTCTTACTACCCGTTCGGGTTATACGCACTTACGCTAATGTGTAATGTTAGAGTAATTGTGAGATGTAATGGAGGACCTACAGCTTAACGTGGGATCCGAACCACGGTGAAGGCCTGGAATTCCACACATTCACAAGTTGTAATTAATAAACGTTTTGTCAGAGGTAAAGGAAGGGTTTGGCAATTAGATAAATCTGTTCTGGGACCGTTGATTTAACCCCGGACCTCCAGCACAGAAGTTCCGACACCTTACCCCTAGACCGCCAGGTCACCTCAACAGATCATAAAAAAAATTAGTTTACTCTTAAAACATTTTAGTAAAGATTTCAGTAAGCAAATTAAATAAATGGTCCAAAAGTATATCTATGGATCTGGGTTTGACTACCATTAGCTCAAAGTATAAAACAAAAAAATGTTTACTAGTAGAATCACAACTATTGATTGAAATAACTTCTCGCCCATTTTATTTTAAATAACCCTCTAGGAACAATTATAATTGCCCAAGACACATTGCAACAACTTGATAATATAATAAGGTAACATTTAAAAAAAACTTTAGATATACACATCATAAGTGTCATGAGAAGTATTTTTGGTAGCTCTGAGTAAGATAGCCTACTTTATTATTTTGTATGGATATAAACATAATGTCACAAACCTGAGCTAGGTTGGTATGTTTATTTTAATTTGCATCTAAGTGACTAGAATAAATGGCCAAAAAAACTCGTAATGAATTAGTAAACACTAAGATAGAATACTGACTACTCACAACACTCTTGTCCCAGTTGTGCAGTAACTAAGTCGGGTTGGTCTAAAAGAGCTTCTAGTTTATGGCAATCGGGGTTGACATATATTATTTGGAGGCAGTTGTGCCTGACGATGGATCATACAGACTAGAACATCGAGTCATCAGTGATACTTGTACTAGAGGGCAACCAGCATGCCCAGGGTACCGGGTTCAAGTCTGTAGGGGGTTGTTAGAAATGTCAGTCGATCAAACAGTTTAAGTATTACTGACTAAGCCAGTTCTCTCACAAGGGCTAGCGTCTAAGTTCTTATGTTTATTTATTGCATTTTTCAATATCACATTTTGTGTTAACCCCTAGTGCTATCAATAAACCCCAAAAAAGGATCCTCCAGTATCATTTTGAACCCAACCAACCGGCTTGTCACTGACCCTATACTTCCCGGCCAGATATCCTGACAGATCTGGCCCACGAAAGGAGAGTAGGTGACAATAAAATATATGGGCAAGAAAAACGATTGAACATTAGATTGCGTCACAGTCGAAAGTATAAACGTAAAAATTTATAAAGAGAGTTGAACTCATCTCAAGTTAATACCGAATAAATTTTAACCACAATCACACTAATAGTAGCGATTAAGATAGATATAAAATCTAACGTAAATGAAAAGCTAAGGGGAATTTAATCTCCGATGGAGATTGCTTATTTTGAGAATACATATAAGGAAAATCTAAGAATAAGCTTGAAGAGTCATTATTTTTTCTGGCGAGAGCCAAAAGAGACGAACTATAAACCCATAGGCTCATTGTCCGACCAAGTGTCAAACAAAGTTTATCTATACTAATATTATAAAGAGGAAAGATTTTATTTTTTGTTTTATTGTTTTTTGTTTGTAATGGATAAATTCAAAAACTACTGGACCTATTTTAAAAATACTTTCACCAATATAAAGCTACATTATCAGCGAGTAGCATAGGCTATATTTTATTTTGAAAATTAAATTTATTCCTCATAAAAATGTCGATAGTATATTATATAGTCGTTGGAAAAAAAAGTTGTTGAACGGAAAGTGGGGTTGGTGAAGGGGGGGGGGGGGTTAGTGGTGAGGAAAGAGGAATGAGATGAAAATAGGAGGGAGGATAAAAAGAGGGAGGGGGCTATACAGTGTGGTAGGACTGTATTTGAAAAAAGTAAAAAAGTTTTGTTTTTATATTGACATGATGGATGATTTGAAGCTTTGTTTTATAGGATTCTATACAATATTTTTTATGGGGAAGGGGGCTAATTTCTTGTAAATTGTAAACTTAAACCGTAATAATAAACTTCAAATAAATGAATATATAATAGATTAAAAGCCGTCACAATTTATTATATATAATGCGAATACTGTTGTTTTTATTAAAAACTGCAACAGAATGTTTATTATTTAATAGAGCAAATATTCTTAGACATTTCATATGCAACAGAAAGAATAAACATATCTTCTGGCATGGACTTTAATGACGTAATCAAAGTTCCTACAAAAATGTACACATTGTATTTATATTTTATTAATTTATTTACTTATTATGTTATTAGTCTCATGATCCTTGGCTCAAATTAAGATGATAAAATGCATTTCGCTGTAAGGGTAGTTTATATTTTAAAAGCCTTTTCTTTAGCACTGCGTATTACAACTATTTCAGGCTATACGCACATGTACTAATTGGGCTAATTTTTTAAATATGAGGAAGTTTTAATTTATAGGAAGTGTTCCACAATTACGTGGAGAAAGAGTGGAAATCCATTTATAAAAAAAATCGTCGGTGCACCCAACCTGTATTTGAACCCCGTCATTGGAGGTCAATTTTATTGATAGAATGACGCCTTAGACCACGCGGCCACCGAAATAGTACAAACAGTTAAAAGCTATACAACATAAAGATAAAACCATAAATGGTTTAAATAAATATTTAGATGTGAAAGTAGATGTCTCACAGTAACCAGAATGTAGTTTATATATTAACATAAGTAAACAATTTGATTTAGTAAACAACATTTTATTAGTTTACTCATATAAATTAATTCTTATAGAACTACACCCAGAGCGGGATTTAAACCCTGTTTGTATCGCTTTACTCTACACTGACTAGCATATGCTTCGTGTCAGTGTTGTCTTTATCTTTCTAAGCATAAAAAAGAAGAGATTGCCGATAGCTGTTGATGGAGTGGTTGATTATTGAAGCCGGACTAACAGGTTTTAAATCTTGGTCGAGTTGTAATATTTATCTCTCTCCATCTGTATAGTATGAAGAGCGTGCTGGTTTAAAAGTATACATAATTACTTCAATAAAGAAAAAGATTGTGTGAATTGTATAGCATATTTATATATTTTTTTGTTATTTGATGACTGTTTTAAAATAAACATGCGCATTACTGAAATTAATCCACACATGGAGACAAATTAAATATCTAGGTTAACTCCAAGCTAAACTTAGAATCACACTTTTTTTTTTACTATATTAAAGTTTAATTAAATCATCACTTGAGTTAGTATTTATTGATCATAATATATTTGTATTCATGAAAACTGTTTCTACATAGTTTTATTCTAAAATATATGTTATTTTTAGTTTTATAATTCATTAACACTTCGTTTGATAAAAAAAAATATGTGTTGCCTTGATTGTTTACACCATGGTCTTATATTATATCTATAGGATGCACCATGGTAGAACCAAACAAGAAACAATTAAGTTTCCGGTATTTCAGAGTAAACTGAACGAACTTTAGGTCAAGGCCGAAAGGTATCGAGATTAATTTGAACATTATCACCTCAATGGCATGCATGGCCTATAAAAAATAGGGCAATAGTGTAATCCGTCCAGGAAAGACTAATCTCTTACAGGGTAAATTAAATGTACGTACATATCCAAATTTATTCGACTTGTTTTTTACTGTTATAAAAGTTACTGTAACTATCGATTGCTATGTATATTCTAGCAATCTGCAATGTGAGCAGTTGTAGGGAACTTTATTAAAAGAGTCCCACAGTTACCAGTGAGTCGCACCGCTAAGAGTTTGTGAAAAACGTTTGTTTGGCACAGCCCAGCGAGTAACTGACGCAGCATAATGGCGGTAGCCGGTGTAAACTGGCCACGATGGTACCGACACACTTGATTCATTTATTAATCTATCAACATGCTCATCAGCCCGTGAGAAATTATGCATGACCACGTGGTGGTGAGGCCATGCCCCACTCAGCCCACTCTCCCTCTTCTACCCTTCCGTGCAATCACCTGTCAGATCAACTCTTTGATAGATTTACAATATAATATACCATCTGAAACTTGGTTTTTAGTTAATTGCCACGATGAACGTCAATATTTCATACGAGGTAAGGTGTGATAACGTCACATGAAAGTTATTAAATTAATCACCACATTAATCCACAATGCTCACTACAGTGGCCGCATGATCTATGGCGTCACTCTCATGTTTGACTGGCCTGTTGATGACTAGGAGAACGGGCTTCAAATTCCAGTCACGTCAATTGAGGATATTCTTTTCCTAAATGGTTTCCCACTCTCTTCCTGAGAAAGTGCGGGTGAATAACTTCTAAAATTCTTCCTCTCTCAGCCCTACCACAATGGAGTAATTATAATATATACGTACTGTACAACCTGAACAGGTATGCGCTGATAAAAACACAAAAGTGACCGAGCGTTCTTAAATTAAACTCGTATTGCAATTAGGTGTAATTAAAGGTTTTAACGATGTGATTTTCCCGACAACTACCTGCACTATTTTGTAATTTGTGTGAAAATGTCTTCCTAATTCTAATAGGTTTTATATCGTCAATAGCCCTTCGGGTTTAAAATATGAGCTTCTTTTAAAAATGGGGGCAGCCAGTAACGAGTCGGTTTACTATAATACAATGATAAAAAAAAAACCTACTGAACTATTCTGAAAGTCACAAGTGTTAAAATAGTTGATGGGGGGAGGAGGGTGGGGTGAAAACTAGCATCCATTAGGTAAAGGCCCTGAGGACATTTCGCTCAAACTTAATTTTTGTTAAATCTGTTTTTTTAATAGAAAACTTGGGACTTAACTGTATTCAATAAAAACCCATATCACGTTTATAAATATATTTTGAATTTTGAAATATTGTTTCAGTAGTATATTTTTCATATTGAATATATTCTACAATATAAGTTTTAATTATTTCTTAGGAGCTTGGCGGTTAAATAATTTCGCTGTAACTGTTATCGCAACCAATAGTGATACACTCTGACTCGATCAAAAAATGTAATGTTTTGTTTCCTTACTGCGAGTTGGCCAGCAGCTGACCTAATCAGATACTTCAATTATCTATTACTTTATGTTCTTACTGGCATTGCTGAGGCAAGGATGGTTAATGTTATTTCCAACTTTACTCTTATTGGTATAGCTTTTCACATTGTTGTGTCCACGTTGTTAAACAGCTGGTGCGATTTATTCCCAAATTTGTTGAGTTGTTGGGGCTTTACACTCATAACAGATTTATATTCACGTAAATAGTAATAACAAAGCTTTTTGAATATTGCTGCTAATGTTCCTAAATACATCTAAAGCATCCACTACCTTTTCCACACCCTCTTTGTACATATCCCTCGCCTTCTCGTGCTTATTACTCAATGCTTAATCACACAATATCAAAATAAATTATCTTATTACCTTACAAATTAAGATTCTACTTTCTTAATACATTTGCATGCTTAAGAAAATTGTTATTATTATTATTATTATTAATATTATTAGCACACGTCTTACTACCCGTTCGGGTTATACGCACTTACGCTAATGTAATGTGTAATAGTAGGGTGATTGTGAGATGAAATGGAGGACCTACAGTTTAACGTGGAATCCGAACCACGGTGGAGGCCTGGCATTACCCACATTCACAAGATGTCTTGTCAGAGGTGAAGGAAGAGTTTGGAAATCAGATAAATCTGTGCCGGGACCGAGTATTGAACCCCGGCACAGAAGTCCGACACCTTACCCCTAGACCGCCAGGTCACCAAGAAAATTGTTGATGACAGGCTAATGCATGAGAATCACGATATTTGTAATTTCTGAAAAATACACGTTTCTTTCGATGTTACCATAAATATACTATAAACAATGGTGCAATCTTGATGCATCAATCTTGTGCGCTTCTGATATACTCCAAACCAGCAACACAAATTGAGTCTGTACGATTTCAGTACGTGGTCCCTTTATCAGTGCAACTGACCCCCTTGTGTAAACATAAAGGGTCAATCCAGCATAGCCCAGTAGCCGTCCACCCTGTTAGAAGGCCATATATTGTCTTACCGGAAATCCATTAAATCGCATGTGTAAACTAGTCCTAAGGCTGTGTGATGAATGGTAGTAATTACTTTATAATGGCTTTCACAAGATTCCCAGTTGTTTGGTTATTCAATATTATGTTAGTGTTAATTTGTTTATTATTAATTCAAAACAATACAAGTAACTAAATCAACATGTCAATTCAGCCTCAGAGTAAGCCATATCGCAGCGTGTCTATGAAATGTTCTAGATATCAGATCAAACTCCCTGTAAAGGAAGGAAAGGAAAAAAATCGCTATAATAAATTGTTCATAAATGTTTAAACAATCGTCTAACAGATCTACCAAGGTATCATACTTTATTAAGACTGAACTACAATGAAGCTTACACCTTTTGTATCTCACCGAATAATGTAACAAACTATTATACGTCATGTAACGTATAATGCAACTGTCAACTATTTAACATAAATCCTCCGGTTAGCTTTGTTTACCTAATCTACGTGACACTACCTTGCTTTTGAGTGACATGCTTTAGCAGTGGAAGTTGTAAATTGGGCCTATTAATAATATTTAGCACCACGTCTTACTTCCCGTTCGTGTTATACGCTTTAAGTACTAATTACGCTAATGGATTAGGAATTGGGAAGGTTGAATTAGAGGAAGTGAACCTGCATTTGCGTGGAGGGAGAGTGGAAAACCATTTAGGAAAAACCACCTCCAGTTCACCCGACCGAGATTCGAACCTCGGTCTCCCCGTCCTCAGCAGTCGAGCTCAACACGACAAGCGCGTTAGCCAACTACGTCACCAAGGCGGGTAATTGGGCCTATTCACATCAGTTTCAGTATTAAGAATGTCGCAAGGACATAAAGAGTTCCTTAGGCGAAGATACAATTGTTACAAGTTTGGTGATAAACGTGTGTTTGGCAACTCGGACCTTTTACCTCTTTTACAGGATAATTTAAGTATTTTTAAAAGTAGAAATACAGTAATGAGCTTCCAAAAAGTCCTTACCCAAATACCGAAACACTTTGTTTCTATGTCTTTTTTAATAATTATAGTAGATGTTTAGTTACATGTGTCTAGAAATGCTTTCAGGCGTTTTATCGACATTTCCTAAATTCCGAAAGAAACATAAATACATAATATTATAGTGTTATTTTTGGTACGAATATAAATGGAATTCAAATTGTATTTATAATAACGGTTTATCGCAAGTGAATAGCTATCCCTCAGGGGAAAGGTAAAAGCCAATTTCGTAGATACATATTTTGAATCATCTATAACTCTAGCCCTTAGCTAATGGAATTTACCGATTATCTAAGGAGTCGGAAAATTAGTTTAATATAACTTAAGGCTCAACCTTAAAATCTAGAGGAATTTATTTATATTTATGTGTGGGAGTAATATATATATATATATATATATATATATACATAAAACATTAACAACCAACAATAATTAAATTTATCCTATGAAAAATTATTTAATTATTCAAATTTTAACAAAACATATAATTAATTAAATATACGATATGTAAAACCAGGCAAATATTTTTATAAAATTTAACCTGTAACGTTTCAAACATATAAGGTTGTTGATTTTCCGCTTTTAAAAATTGGAAATAGAACTTCGATTAAAATTATAAAATCAAGTCGGGAGAGATAAAACCAATATTACTCCAAAGTCAGATATTGAACTTGGATGTGTAAACTGCATATGTAACCCTACCTCAATTCGGGTCACAGCCTACTTCAGTGGACGCGTGGTCTGACGCGCTACTCTCGCAGTAGACTAGATTGCCGATGACGAGGAGATCGTGGCTCTAATATTGTCAGGTGTACCGAGGGAGGGTTTAAAAAAATTATTTACCACTCTATATTCGTGCAAATGCGGGTACTATTTCCGTAAATATAACCTTACTAATCACTAAAACCATTATCGTAATTAGTACATAAGGACATAACCTGAACGAATAGTAAGACATGGTGCTAGAAAAAAATAATTCTGTCATCAAAAGATAGATTATAATTAGTTACCTCCAATTTTTCACAATAATCGTGAATTGTTTATGTACAAAAGATTATGCCTTTTTTTTAAATGCTGCGTTGCGTAAAAGACAAAAATATCAGTGTCAGTTATGTAGGGGGTAGGAAAAGATAAGAACCATTTCAAATTTCACGCGAAGTCTTCTCCTTGCGGTTTTGATCTATTTTTAGATTTTTCAAACAGGATTTAACATATTTCATGTCTATGACTCTGCCAGGTAACCGAGATTGATTTTTCTCATAAGCATGGCATGCATGCTTCATAAACCAAAACTATATATATATATATAATTCTAGTTACATGGTCCCAGTAAGCTGTATCAACCCTGCAAGAAAATACAGTTTAAGAATTTAGGGGGGAACTACAACACTTATACAATCAGTGAGTACCTTATCAGAAAATTTGAGTAAAACTCTGGACAGAGATACATCACATAGATTGTTTACTACTAAATTTCATTCACTATTTTAAAATATTTTTAGTAAATTTACCTTAAATTAATTGATTAAAATTCTTATAAATTATTTTTAAAACATTTATAATGTAAATATGTTAAATAATACTACTAAATTTAATTTACTAATATTAAAATAAGCTCAATAAAGTTACCTTAATATTAATTTATTAAAACTCTTATAATTTAAGTTTAAAACATTTAGAATGTAAATGTATATTACATAGATACGGGTAGTAAGATGCGGTTCTAAATGGTCACTCATTAAAAAATAATTAAGTGTTCAAACTTCAACAAGACACTTCCATATTTTTATTTGAATACTTTGACAAATAGCCACTAAAGAAAATTACAGTAAAAGTAATTCTTACACATCCAGTGAGGCTTTAAGCATGTTCGTCAATTTTCCACTTACTCATGCCATATTATAGTTAAATCTTCCTAGTCAAGTGTAGATATTATAGTTATAAAAGTTATTAGAATTTTTTTTATAATATAATATTTTTAATTAAATGCTTTGCAAATTTTTCTTCCAAAAATTCGATAAAATGTTGTCAATATTGAAACCAATAAAATATCTAGACGACAATAATTTGTTTACATAATACATAATATTTGTCTTTAACTATGTAGCTATGTGATATCATTACATAGTTAAATACAAATATAGCTATATATATGCATACTATAAATAATAAACTAAATTAGTAAATAGCTTGCACAATTAATATAAAACTCTAGGTGAATCCATCCTTTTTTGAAAGACTAAATCGCACTTTTAAATATCACAGGATTTCATCGTAAATTTATTCCTAATGCTTACATAAGAAATTGTCTACAAATAAAGGATTATTACCGACTGGGGAAATAGTTTGTTGTCAAATGGTTACACCGAAATTAAGATAACGGAGGGTCAAAATCTCAATTAATCAAGATGTGATATTTTAAAATCCGTTTGAAAAATGTTTCTTCTCTAAAATAATTTAGTATTTAAAAATTTAGTTTTTCCCAGTTAGGCCCTAAAGCTAATATTTCTAATCCCTGCTTAGTCAGATATATTATTAAATTAGATATATTATTTCACAAACATTTAAATAGCTTTTAACTTTCTACGAAATACATTTATCATGGCGACACATAACTCTGTGTGAAATTAATTACTATAAAACACTTTTGATATGAGATATTCCTTCAGGCATATGCTGGTACAGCTGTTTAAATTTCATTCTTCCTATCCTGTTAGTTTAAGCAAAAGAGCTTAAGTTTCTTAAACTTGCACTAAAATAACGCAAAAAATTACAATTAAAAAACTTACTATACAATTAGGATGATAAAAAATAAATGGCACGGAATTCCACACGGACTTTCTCGCTCTATTGTTTAAAAATGGAGATATTAACTCAAAGCTCGTGACATATGTAAAACAAAATAATAAACACTTGAAAACCCAGGCATAAATTACACTATAGTTATGTAAAACTTTTGTTTTAGTACCGGTTTTAAATTTTATGATTTTGTTTTTAAACAATTAATGTCTTCATTTGTATGTTTGGACCGATAAAAAAGATCAATGTTGGGTCCACAAGGGTCAACACTTTGTATTAAAATTTCAACTTACAGTTAAAATTTTTGAGTTTTTATTAGGCGTTGCAAATCTTCATGCCATTGAAATGTTATTAAATTCCTCATTTATAAATTTTGACCAATAAAAAATGTAAATATTGACTATTGAGTACAAAATAGATATAGATCATTATTGTACAAACGTTTCTCCTAAGAGGTTTAAGGAAAAACAACATAAACTCTTTGAGACTTACTTATATTTAATTACTCTTTGGCATTGGAGAATTATTGCGTTAAAACTTAAGTAATATCTCTTTACAACTAAAACTCACAAAATTGTATTAATATAGTTTCCAATATCTCAGAAACTGTTGGATTTATAAAAATATATTTCATATAAAAGTTGTTTATTTATAATAGTACTACAATTTTGCAATGATAAGTTATTTAATCTCTCAAATAGTTGCGGAGATACGGATGTTTCTGATTCTGTAAAGTACCCTAAAGTTCATTTTCATGGTAAAATGAAAATAGCCAGTTCATTTATAATCTTAATCAACACCTAGATACGATTTTTAATCAAAATCGTTAGAGTCATTATGAGAAAATCAATTTATTTTATTTTCACCCTTTCTTAAATTACAATTAATTTTAAGTTTAAACAGACACACAAACATACTTCATTGCAAAGACCACTTTTTAGGGTTTGGGGGTCTTGAGACGTCGACATCCATCAACAATACAGGTTAGGTTTTCTTTTGCGGTCACAATACTTTTACGTTTTTTGTTCGAAAAGATATATATATGTACGTATAGCTTTAAAGCTATTGGTTTTATAAAAATATGCTTTTTATAAATATTTGTATTATAAAAAGACCTATATATTTATAACAATAAGTAATTTCATATCGCAAATAGTTTAGGATGTATTATAAAAAATAATTTACGCATGAGACTGGAGCCCTTAACGTCATTTTGCCGAAATATCGAGAGAAGCCATTTTGTTTGTAATGTTTAGAAATGTTTAGAAATGAAATTTATTCAAAATAGTTAGAGCTGATTGAGAAAATCAACTTTTTCTCTTTTTGCCCTTCAGTAAACTACCCCTAATTTTAGGCTTAGATATCGAATTCCAAAAAAACCCTTAGGGAAACCTTATGAAAACATTAGATACCCAGACAAACAGACAGACGGGAATTCAAAAACCACTTTATTGGATTTGGGGGTCATGAAACGTCAAGATTCATCAAAATCTCGAGTTCGATTTTGTGACGATCACCATACTTTCTCTACCTGTAAGATAGAGAGAAAGTAAAAAGAAACAATTGAGATGAAGAATTTTTTCATGTATATTCTATCTTTTAAAAGGAATAAGGATGAAAATTACGATGTTAAAATTCAATTTATTTTCCTTCATTATTAAAGTAATATATATATAACTTTAATACTATGGAATATATTTTAATTTAATAATGAAGGACAATAAATAGAATTTTAACACCGTAATTTATATATATATATATATATATATATATATATATATTATATATATATTATATATATATGTATAAAATATACTTTCGTTTTTATTTGATTTTAATGTTTTGAATACATGGTGAAATGTTCCAATCTTTGTTCAATTCAAATGCTATAAATAAAATAAGATCTTCTGAACATTTTAATTGAGTTAATTTGGTTTTTAGTAAGTTAAGATTATCGCCTTTTTATCCTTATAGCAACGCAAAACAAACACACAGGCATTCATTAATCTAATCAGTTTTAAATTGGATGATATGCTTACTTTCCATTAAAAGTAGCTTCTAAACAAAATAAATACTAAACAAACCCAATTTAAAAGCCAATTAATTCCATAAAATACTTTTTATATTACCTTTAACCATCCAATTATATTGAGAGAGCTACAAATTTTCACTTGCAGTAAATGTTAGAATGGGATAATATACGAGTAATTGAGAAATTTATTTTAAATAAAATACCAATAATGAGAAATGAGTTTGTAGGATGGTGGTTTATAAACCATTAATTATGTATTATAAAATATATAATATGCAACAGTATGTGTATGCTTTGGAATAAAAGAAACGTCCAGTTATATACATGCAAAAGTAACATTTTCTCTCTTTAGGGCATAATACATTATCTTTCTACTTCATAGTGACATGTCATGAATTCTAAAATCTGAATTCTTTTCAAACAAGCAAGTTCAAGTTTCCATAGCCAACTCTCTCCC
The DNA here is from genome assembly GCA_039000515.1 of Timema cristinae. Classification (NCBI taxonomy): domain Eukaryota; kingdom Metazoa; phylum Arthropoda; class Insecta; order Phasmatodea; family Timematidae; genus Timema; species Timema cristinae. Next base: position 133,728,589 of record JBCFYV010011172.1, read on the forward strand.
ACCTACTTCAGCCCTTCTTCTTGAATCCATCTCTTCCTTTCTCGTTTCCTTTCATAGTTGACTCTGTGCATTCATCTCATTGATGTCATTCATCAAGTTTATCTTTAATACCACCCTCGTGACGCGGGAAGAAGAAGATCCTGTGACCATATGGATTCAACACACAGACAAACAAACATAATCCTTATAAAGCGGATAGTGGCGTCACAATTGATAGAAACTATTTTTAAATTATTTATTTGAGGTATTTAATGTGTACTTTATGAACCAATTGAATGCATCAGCACACGAGAATTTCTATGAGCGAGAATAAAAGGCCCCACCAATTTTGCTGGGAAAGGTATTTTCACATACCTTCCAGGGTCCTTTTACATGCCACAATTATCATGGAACCGACGCGACGGCTTAACTTCGCCTCCAAAGGAAGTTGTGCCATGGATTTTTTCGCCCAAAAAAAATCCATCGACCTCAGCTGGGTTTGAACCCACGAGCTGAGGGGAGCTATTCACCCTAAGATCACCAAGGTGTATATCAATAAATTAACGATTTAATTCTTATATTCAAACGCACGTTCTAAAACAATGGTTAGCTCTACACATAGCTAACTTAATAATCCTAAGATTAATCTTAAAACAAAAGGGGCAATAATAGTGCCAAATTCTAGCATAAATCCTCTTGTTTATTGAGTTAAACCAGTGCCTCGATTACTTTAATATGCTTTTGCATGACAACTCTTTTTAAAGTGACTCCACTAACATTCTGAAGATTGTGGAAATATCGACAGACATTACCTAAACCATTATCTTGCTGATGCCATTTAGAAACAAGGTTTGTTCCATGGTCTACCATGCTATAATACGATCTTAAATAGTTTATAAAATTTAACAATAAAGGCAATTTTTTAACGTAATTTTAACCAATGGCTTTGTAAACCTGTAGTCTGTCTCAGTCAAGGAGATGAGCAGAGCAACTTATTTTAGACACGTTTTCTTGCTATCCATAACATTAAAACATGTTTCAAAACTTTACTGGCTCATTAGTACCAGTCAATGAATGAATGAATGAATGAATGAATGGATGGATGAATGAATAGGTGGGTAAGTGGTTAGGAAACCTGAGTTAAGTTCTCGGGGAGCTCAAGTTAACCACGGAAAGTATCTGTAGCAATTTGTTATGATTGTACTTAAATAGAGGAAATAAAAAACTGGCGTTTTTACTTTTTCGCTATCTTACAGGTATATAAAATATTGTAATCGTAAAAAAATCGAACTCAAGATTTTGATGAATCTAGACGTTTCATGATCCCCTGAATCCAAAAAAGCTGTTTTTGACTTTCCGTCTGTCTGTCTGTATATACCTCCAACTAGGGACTAAACTATTTAACCTATCGGGCAAAAATTTTGTATTTAAGGTTTTCATAGGGTTGCTCAGAGGAGTTTTTGAATTGGATACCTAACCCTTAAATGAAGGGTAGTTTACTGAAGTGCAAAAAAAGAGAAAAAAGTTTTTTTCAAAATCTACTCTAACGATTTTGATTAAATTTTATTTATAAATAGTCCAAACAAAATGACTTCTCTCAATATTTTGGCAAAATGACTTTATTTGAGAAATGAAATTACTTATCGTTACAAATATGTAGGTTTCTTTATAATACAAATATTTTATAAGAAGCAAATTTTTATATAACCAATAACTTTCAAGCTATTCGTAAATATATCGATTTTTTAACTTTTCGAACAAAAAAGGTAACAGTATTGCGACCGCAAAAGAAAATCTAACGTGATATGTTGATGGATGTCGACGTCTCAAGACCCCCCAAACCCTAAAAAGTGGTATTTGCAATGACGTCTGTCGGTGTGTCTGTTTAAACTAAAAATTAAGAGTAGGAGAAAGAATCAATTTTATCAAAATTGACACTAAATATTTTGATTAAAATTCGTAACATAGGTGTTGATTAATATTATAAATAAACTGGCTATTTTCATTTTACCATGAAAATAAATTTAGGGTACTTTACAGAAGCAGAAACTTCCGTATCTCCGCAACTATTTGAGAGATTAAATAACTTATCATTGCAAAATTGTAGTACTATTAAAAATAAATAGCTTTTAAATTAAATATATATTTTTTATAAATCCTACAGTTTCTGAGATATTGGCAAATATATTGGTACAATTTTATGAGCTTTAGTTGTAAAGAGATACTAATGTTTTAACGCAATAATTCTCCAATGCCAAAGAGTAATTAAATATAAGTAAGTCTCTAAAAGTTTATGTTGTTTTTCCTTAAACCTCTTAGGAGGAATGTTTGTACAATAATGATCTATATCCATTTTGTACTCAATACTCAATATTTACATTATTTATTGTCAAAATTTATAAGTGAGGAATTTAATAGCAATGCGATGGCATGAAGATTTGCAACACCTAATAACAGGTCAAAAATTTTAACTGGAAGTTGAAATTTTAATACGATGTGTTGACCCTTGTGGACCCAACATTGATCTTTTTTTTATCGGTCCAAACATACAAATGAGGACATTAATTCTTTAATAACAAAATTATAAATTTTAAAACCAGGACTAAAAAAAGTTTTATATAAGTATAGTGCAATTTTTGTTTGTTTGCTAGTGTATATTATTTCGTTTCACATATATTACGAGTTTTGAGAAAATATTTACATTTTCAACAATAGAGCGAAAATGTACGTGCGGAGTTCAGTATAATTTTTTTTTATTAAGTTTGTACTATTTGATGGCTTAATATAAGGAGTAAGGCTAAAGAGAGTTGTTTAAAGGAATCGTGGACAAATTAGCCAATGGTATGGAAACAAAACATTAAAAGATAACATGGGAAAATTCATTCACTGTGCACTAGGTAAAGATTTAAACCCCAACTTTCAATCCCATTTATTCCTAGCCTGACGCCTTAGACCAAATTGCCAACAGCACTGGTAAAAAATATTGTTGTAAAGTTTGATACTATTTCAACGTAATTGTTTTATCTTCAATTACTTTGTGCGACGTTAAATGCTGTGCAGCCATTTAAATTAATACACCTTAATATATTATATATATATATATATATATATTTGAATCGCCCGAACGGGTAATAAGAAACTCTGTGACATAATTATAAAATAATATATATATATATATATATATACTCTGTGACATAATTAATATATACATATATTCTTATTACCCGTTCGGGCTATTCAAAAACTAGCTAGTCACGCTAATGTGTAAGAGCTTAGAAAGTATAAATTTATAAAAAGTGGATCCACATATACTTCGAAGTGAAGTAAAAAACATTAGGATAAACCTCCTTCAGTACACTAGAGCATTATTCTCCCCGCCATTAGCAGTGTAATCTATTGCGAGAGTGATTCCTTAAATCATTCGACTACTGATGCGTGTATTAACTAATATTAATCATTCTACCGATTCCAATGATCTTGAACTCTCTCTCTCTCTCTATTACCAAGTGAAGAAGAAAATGTAGATAGAATGCACATATAATTGGATAATTGGGTAAAGAAGATGATAAAAAAAAAGCTTAGAAAGCTCTGCTTTAATCTTTGAGAGATGACCCTATATGTTATCAGGCTAATCCTTAAAACCATTTAATAACTATATTGCTATTGTGGCTGGACGTATTTGAGGATGGCCAGAATGGGCGAGCGAGTGACTAAAATATAAAATAGAACACATTGGTTGTAATGTGAGGTGGCCAGACTGGAGCGACTGAGCGCGCGCGCTTGAAAGATACTGGTTCTATTTTTCAAGCGCGCGCGTTGGACCGGGTACAGTCTAGTTTACAGGAGCTAGGCAATATTATTGTACGTTGGTTCATTGAGTGCTAGGAAAACTTCTCATTTTGACATTTTTATTACTATCGATAGGTTTGGCATACTTGCTACTAACGGCCTAATTTAATTGGTAAGATCATATGTGTATATATATATATGTGTGTTTATATATATGTATTATATGTATATATATGTATATATGTATATATTATATATGTGTATATATATAACTTATATGTTAAAATACTTAAATATTATCAAAGTAGGCCTTTACAAATAAGAATCACCATTAGCGTGGAGAGAGGATGAGAAAACCACAACAATAAATCACTTGTCAAACACCACCCTCAGTTCACTGAGCCAAGATTCAGAGCCTCCTCGTCAACAACTACCGAGAGCTATCTGCTAATCACACTCTCACTCGCTCGCTCGCCAGTCTGGCTACCCAGTCGCTTGCCAGTCTAGCCGAACTCTGATGCGTAAAATACTTTATAAACTAGTTTTTAAGTCATAGACTTAGATAATAAACCCATTTAGAAAGTGAACGTCAAATTCCTAAAATAATAATGACCAAAGATGATATACCTAAGTGATGATGTAATTCTAATGGAAATAATCAGATCGTAAAAATGAACACATAAAAAATTAGCAAAAAGCTTCAGTAGGTAACGAGACGAGAGAGATGCGAAGATAAAATTAAAGTGGCCCACTTCATTGGCCGCGTGGTCTAACGCGCTACTCTCGCAGTTAACTAGACTGCCGATAACGGGGAGATCAAGGTTCTAATCTTGGTCAAATTTACTAAGGGTGATTTTCCAAAATGGTTTTCCACTCTACCTCCATGCAAATGTGAGTTCATTTCCTGAATAATATAACCTTCCTAATCCTTAAAGACCATTAGTGCAATTAGTACATAAGCGTATAACCAAAACGTGTAGTAAGACACGGTGATAAATAAACTGATAGAAAATGAAAGTGTGATATGATTATTGAGAAGCAGGCTACAAAAGATTATATAATATAATTTACAATATTATCACTCAGGACTCTAAATTAGATGAAATGCTTTACATCAATTACAAATAGTCATCGTCAGGAAAGAATAATAGGCTTTAGTCGACTAATGAAAAGTAATCATCACTTCATAGTATTATTGCATATCCAATGTATGCCAAATGGGTTTATTATTGGTTAACTATTAGAGCACTTTATGTTAATGAAGATACATCTATATTAATAAACTGAAGAGTGTGTGTGTGTCTGTCATAACAGTGCGCGATATCCAGCAGAAGTGGAGGAATGACATTTTAAAATCAGTAGCCCCTGTGCAAACGCTACACCTCGAGGTCGGAATTTTAAATTTTTGATTGGATGGATGGGGAGGTAGTAAGGGGTGTGGAGGATAGAGGAGAGGACTGGGTCGAGGTGGAGGGAGAGAGTTGGTGGGAGGAAAGGAGGTGGTGAAGAGACTTATGTTACAAACAGACGCAATCAGGGTCTGGAAGCTGTTCATGATGATGAGGGTGATGATTGGATGGATGGGGAGGGAGTAAGGAGTGTGGAGGATAGAGGAGAGGACTGGGTCTAGGTGGAGGGAGAGAGTTGGTGGGAGGAAAGGAGGTGGTGAAGAGACTTATGTTACAAACAGACGCAATCAGGGTCTGGAAGCTGTTCATGATGATGAGGTGATGATTGGATGGATGGGAGGGAGTAAGGAGTGTGGAGGATAGAGGAGAGGACTGGTCGAGGTGGAGGGAGAGAGTTGGTGGGAGGAAAGGAGGTGGTGAAGAGGCTTATGTTACAAACAGACGCAATCAGGGTCTGGAAGCTGTTCATGATGATGAGGGTGATGATTGGATGGATGGGAGGGAGTAAGGAGTGTGGAGGATAGAGGAGAGGACTGAGTCGAGGTGGAGGAGAGAGTTGGTGGAGGAAAGGAGGTGGTGAAGAGACTTATGTTACAAACAGACGCAATCAGGGTCTGGAAGCTGTTCATGATGATGAGGGTGATGATTGGATGGATGGGGAGGGAGTAAGGAGTGTGGAGGATAGAGGAGAGGACTGAGTCGAGGTGGAGGGAGAGAGTTGGTGGGAGGAAAGGAGGTGGTGAAGAGGCTTATGTTACAAACAGACGCAATCAGGGTCTGGAAGCTGTTCATGATGATGAGGGTGATGATTGGATGGATGGGGAGGGAGTAAGGAGTGTGGAGGATAGAGGAGAGGACTGAGTCGAGGTGGAGGGAGAGAGTTGGTGGTAGGAAAGGAGGTGGGGAAGAGGCTTATGTTACAAACAGACGCAATCAGGGTCTGGAAGCTGTTCATGATGATGAGGGTGATGATTGGATGTTTTTAATTTATTAAAAACAGGGTAGGAAGAAATAAAATAAAGAATATTTTTAATCTGTATGTTTGAAGCAAAGAAAAGGGTTGCCTGAAGTAGCCAAGTAATGTCTTGCGTGGTTATCCCGGGCAATTCAGGGTACTTCTGCTAGTATATACATATTTTAAGTAATAACAAATGGTAGTGTTAAAAGGACTGTAGTCCACACGTCAACGAATTATGTGTGTGTTTGGCACTAATGCATCATCATTGTTACATTACTTTTAATAAGTTTCAGTGAAGAAACCGAAAGGAAGAAACAGGAAACCAGATTATAAACAATTAATTTGAAACTGTGTACAAAACAAGAAACACATTGGAAAAGAAGAATGACTAAGAAAATATATATTAAATTTTTTTTTAGTTTCATTTTCGTGTAATATAAAGATGCATTTGCACAAATGAGAGTTTGTTGTTGTTTTGTGTTTATGTTTCTCTAGGGGGTTCACGTCGTAAACAAAACCCACAACCTACACAAGTTTAATAAAAGGGATCTTCAGGATAGTATCTGTTCCCTGCTCGACGACTGCTCAGAGCAAAATATTGCCACTGAAATTATTATTTTCAGAGGTGGAAACTCTGGATTTCAACATCCAACAAACACTCGAGAAATGGTGCATAGCATTTTAATGAAGTGGTTCGGGATGGTGTGGCTTATGAAGATTTATCTTTGTGCATGCATACTTGAAAGACAAGTCTATTTATATTTAATTGTAAGTGGAATTTTAAAACCCATGCACTCTAAACTCTGGAGATGTTCCATTTGAATCGGCTATTTTATTTCGTTTTATAATTGGGACATGAGGGGGCAAAAGAAACCAAGTCACATTCAAAAATATACTTAAGATGCAAACCTTTAGTCATCTCTTGATGGATATCAATACTTACACGCATTTAATACAATATAAAAAAAAGCCCAAACCCTTTCAATGTATATATGCATAAATGGTAAAGTGGTCTAAAGTGTTAGATTTTCTGCATTTCACTTGATAGTCGTCGACAGAAGGCAAAAGAAAGGTTTAGAGAGAGAGAGAGAGAGAAACATTATATTATTTTGTTTTGACATTTATTTATTTATTTATGCTTCCGCCATAGACGTAAATTACTCACTAGCCAGTGTTAAAATAGTGTTTAGTAGGCATATCTGTTCTTGAAATGGTTATATCTTTTTGTGTCATGCTTAATAAATACATTTATTAATTAGCACTACGCCTTACTTCCCGTTTGTCTTATACGCTTAAGTACTAGTTATTCTAATGTGTTAGGAATTAGGAAGGATGAATATAGAGGAAGTGAACCCGCATTTGTGTAGAGGGAGAGTGGAAAACAATTTAGGATAAACCACCGTCGTTCACCCGAGCGAGATTTGAACCTTAATATTACAGTCCTCAGCAGTCTAACTCAAAACGAAACCAGCGCTTTAGCTAACTACGCCCCCGAGGCGGGTTAATTAATAAATGGTTTTCAATCTGTTCATAATATATTGATGTTCTTCTTCGTTCGAAATGTTTCTAAAATGCTTCGGTTGTTGTAGGTTTATTAAGTCAAAATGTAGAAGATTTGACCTTTGACTTTAACAATTTGAATCTTCCCAAACCCCTACTAATCAAGGTATATTTACTTTTAACCCTCTAATTTATCACCGCGTCTTACTACCTGTTCAGGTTATACGCATATATGATAAGTATTCTAATGGGCTAGGGATGAGGAAGAAAGAATTTTAGAGGTAATTTAGCCGTATCAGCGTGGAAGGAGAGGGGGAAACCATTAAGGAAAAACCACCTTCAGTAGACCTGAAAAGGATTCGAACCTCAATAAACCATCCATAAACAAGACAGTCTAACATGAGACACAGTCCGACCATCGAAACGGGTCCTCTTAGCCTGAACTGGCTCACTCTCTATTTGAAGTTGTTAATAGCCCTTTGTTAAGCCTAACAATAAAACACTTATTTATTAATTTTGCAAATACATGTTCCAATGTGTACATATTAGCCCCTGGGACGGCCCTTATTAAGAGCTTCTAATATAAATTTCTACTTATCCAAGCTTTCAAACTCGCAGATTTTTATCCAAAGTATCGTAGATGGAAACCCAGCCCCACATAGTTCTTGATCATAGTGCAGTTCAAAATTTGTAGCTTAGGGAGTAGTTGTACGGGCGTTTCTCCTATCTATCCTGCCCCGTGACCATTGAGGTCCTGTGAGAAAGTTAGGGGTCAACCACTGTATCAGTTAAGCCTATTTATATCATCGCAACAATATATGTTCATTTTATATTAAGTTTCTACGTAAGGTCAGAAAAAGAGTGACCTTTCTATTTAATTATTCGCATTTCACTTCCCATCCGGGATGTTCGCATATCTATGATAATAATTTAGGGATCATGAAGGTAGAGTTTAAATTAAGTGTATCCGAGTTTGCGTGCAAGGAATGTGTGAAAACATTTAGGAAAAAACTTCACCCTCACCTGGCCAGTATTTGAACATCAACCTCTTTTTTAAGTGCAATCCATTCTATTTCAAGAATGACAGCTTAGATTGTGTGACCACCAATGTGTGTAAGACTGGAGGGAAAAAAACGCCTCAAATTGTCAGGTCAGCATTCAAACCCAAACTTCCCCATCAATGACAAATCAGATAAACATGTCACATGATTTATGCCTTTACCTTGTTGCCTATATTTTTTAGTATCACGTTTTACTACCCATTTGGATTATACGCTGAAGTGTCTATTGAAGCGGGCCACAAGGTTTACAAACAATCATAACATGGAGGCTAAAGATGAGAGATCTTCTTGAAACGAGATATGAAAACCATGATAAGAATCACACGTGGAAAAACTTCAGTCCACCCGGGAAGGATACTTGCTCTAAATTTTCCGTCAACTTCGCAACTTCATTCCGTAGACACAAACCTATTTATTTGTGTTTATTTATTTGAGGTGTTTAATATGCATTTTCGGAACCAATATGAGAGTTTCTATGAGTGAGATTGACAGGGCCTACCAATTTTGGCGTGAAAGTTATTTTCACACTCATTTTAGATAACCCAATAGATATAGGACCAACGGTTTTATTCCTACGCCGAAGAAAGTTGTGCTATGTATTTTTACCGCTTAAGAAAAATCCATCGACTCTGGTTGAGTTTGAATTTACAAACATCTGGTCCTAAGGTGAGAACTTTACCCCAAGACCCCGAGGCCAACATCTGTGTATGACAATGACAAATATATTCAGGTAGAAAATAAAATATGAAGCTATTTTAATTTGTGATTATTGAAACTACACGTGCACACTAGTGTTATTAAATAATAATATGATTCATATTATGATTCTTAGTATAATTATTAATAAAAATAATATTATATAAATAGAAAACTCAACATATTTTGAGGAAATTTAAGGAAAATTATTCATAATAGAGGACATTTCTTTGATATCTGGGAAATAGAGATTCAGTCAAAAATATATCTATATGAGATAATTCAATAATCATATTTATCTTGGTCAAAACTAACATTTGAGATAAGTAACATAATGACACTCAATCAATCACGAATCAACAATATTTTGAGAGAAACCTATACCACTTCTGTCAAATAGTTGTTCTGACCAACTGTAAATATTGAATTAACTTTTGTGGCCAATTTTTTACCTATACTATCTTTCCTAGCCTTCAAAATTTATACTAAGGAAGTAATTTTATTATAAGGGAAATTATTTAAGAATATTTAGAATGTAGGCGATTAAGGAGTTTTACATGAGGGAATTTAAATAAGAATATAACTTATTGAGATTATGAAATGAATAGTAATATAATACAATCATATTACTATTCTTAGTAAAATTATTACCTATGACAATAATAAAATTGATATATTCGAGAAGAAATATACTAGCATTTGCTTGTAGGAAGAGTGATAAAACATTTTAGGGGGGAAAAAACACTTCAGAACTACCAACCACGATCTAAGAACGACCGCTTCTCCATCGGCAAAACAATCTAGATGAGACCAACACCTACTTCACACGCCCACCGGTGTGATTGAGAGAGAAGGATTTATGTCCTAGACCTTAGAGCATACAGTTCCACGTCCGTATGAACTAAGGGTTCTATTACCAGCATAGACGAAAAAAGGATCATTAGTTATATTGACGCTTTCCTTTTTTACCGGGATGGTTTGAAGGCTGGGGGACTGGGTTATGTATCTGTCCTGGAAGTGATCTAGTTCGTAAGTCGTGTGCTGGTAATAATCAGTTGGTTTGGGAAGTGCTCTTTCCAAGTAAATAATTAAATGTTTGGAAGGAGTTATATATCAATAGTAAAACTAGGTAAGTTTGTGTATATACATAAAATATAGAAATATAGACATATATAATAAGGGTTATTAGGTAATAATATGTATATATAATAGCATAATATATTTAAATAAAATAAGGTTAGTCAGAAAGTATTATGTATAAATAAAAATTAAAGTTAATTATATCTATAAAATGGTAGTCAGGGAATAGTGTGTGTATATAATATAATACAAGCAATTTGGTAGGAATTATATATAATGGGGATTATTAAAGAAGAAATACCGATATCTATAATAATGGGGAGATATATCTCTCAAGTATCTCAATCTTATTTCTTACACAATGTTGCCTGCACTGAGAAATTGATACAAATTCAACGCATCTTGGTACCCATCCGGGCTATATGCCTCCATTAATAATTGTGCTAGTAGAATTTGTATGAGGAAGGTATATTCATAGAGAATGCACCATCATTTTAGCGGAAGAAGAATGGGAAACCATTTAAGGAAAGTTGGTATACCCAACAGGGATTCGACCTTCAGTCTTCCCGTCCCCCGACAATCAAGATCAACATGATAGTAGCCATGCAACCATTGATGTAGGCCCCAATAACATTACTAAACAATATATTAGTTTGTTAGGTGTGTGATGGAATGTATTAGTATGAAAATAAAGATAACTATTTGATATCTACATGATGAATTTTTTCCACAATTTTGTTTCTTAGCGTCTTTGAATTCAAATGGTGATTAATTTCCTTAGAATTCATGTTCATGTTTCTGAACCTTAGCTTCAATCGTAGATGATCCATTTTTGGCACTGGAAGGTACAAATGAAATAATTGTATACAAAATGACTTGGTAATTATTTTATCTACGCTTCTCATATTTAAAACTCAGAACCGATACTCACTTACAAACATGTTTACATTTGAATCCGTAAAATGAGATACTTTGAGGATAATGTTTACTTTTCTTATGGTAGGGTTTTTATTTACGTGGGATGTTTGTTAAATGAACTATTGAAAATAATACTCACAGTATATCAATTCCAAAAAACAAATGTAAATATTTGAACAAAGTTTTCTCATATTGTGATAAGTTAGCCTACTAGGTAACCATGGTGAATGAAAAACATTTTTATTTCCAAAACTGTTTGTAATTTATATATATCTATATTATCAACAAAACCAAAACAATTTTGATGTTTCATTTTGATTTGGCCATTGATTAGTATTTCAAACTATTAAATTTGATTAATATATGATTAAAAATGCCCTTTCTGAACAAAGAGATACATAAAAAGATGAATATTAAAATAGCTTGATTAAGGATTAAACACCTAATCCTTGGCTAATGGGTTAGAGAACTCGATCTAACGTATCTTTTGTATAATTTTTGTGAGTTTTGTATAAAGTGCTTGAACTGCTATCAAATATTAAATATCCAATAGGGTTTTGGCGAATATCAGGTTAAATGTTAATATTACGGTAAAAAATAGTTATCATTCCATTAATTAAAGGTAAATTCTCTATAAATAGGTAATAAGAACATTTTTCATAAAGTACCATCTTTTAGAGTTATAGCCACTATTGCACGCAGTAAAGAGGCTTCCATTTTTTATTTCAATTTTTACGTCAAATACACTATAATTTTAATAACTAAAGTGTAATTAATGCCTTTGTTACAAAATATTAATTTTGTATGATCTAAAAATTAGTATTTAGTACAAATTGTATCATAATATGTTAATAATGAATATATTTGTGGAAAATTGATTGTTTTGCTCGTTGGTGGTCAGAGTTAATTCCTCTTTTCTAGATGTTTCTCTACCATGCATGCACTTTGGTGTAATATTTCCGCAACAATGTATATTATTTCGTTTCATAATTCTTACTAGTTTCCAGCAAGTGTATCAACATTAAGATAAAGTAAAAAGTCTATACGGTTCACCGAACCATTTATTTGTTTTAGCCAATTGGCTTGGTTAGGTGTGTAAGAACAGACTTAGCTCTGTCATTGAATATGAGGTTTAGATCCCCGCTTGCTGTTAAGTGAGATTTTCCAAATTGAATTACCAGACTTAATTCAGTAAATTTTTGATAAATTTTTCAACCTCCAAATAATTTTGTTGGCACTGAAGCTCACTAATTAAAGAATGTCTATAATTCCAAGATAATGCAATGAGAAGAAACTTTGAGAGTACTTAAAGTAAATTGATTATTATTCTAGATATTTAAATTCAAAGATAAGAGAAATCTAAAAATACTGGATAGTTTTGTAACTATGATTCTTAGGTGACTCTTCCATTCAGTCGTTGGGGATTATTTTAGTTTTTGTGTGTGCGCATAATGTCTTACTGCCCATCCTGACTATCAGAATAAACTCCGTGTTTCATAATACATGTGAAAAACTCAAGAGAGTTTGTAGGAGGTTAAAAATGAAGAGGATTGATATGAGCAACCTGATAGCAGAAACCCTTCCTTTTTCGAAAATTAAAAAAAAAATCTTAGAGAAGCCACAGGGTCAGGTCAGCAACACGCATTCTCGATCACACAATCAACATGTAGTAGATTTATCTGATTCCAAACCCTTCCTTCACCTCTGACAAGACATCTTGTGAATGTGGGGAATGCCAGGCCTCCACCGTGGTTCGGATTCCACGTTAAACAGTAGGTCCTCCATTTCATCTCACAATCACCCTACCATTACACATTAGCGTAAGGGCGTATAACCCGAACGGGTAGTAAGACGCGGTGCTAATAGTAGTAACATGTAGTAGCATCAGGTTGTGGCCGGTCCGATCCCCGGCCTTGGCTCCAATGGACTCCTCCTTATGTGGACATATAATCTCACCAGTTTATGATATTGACTGTTTTCATCGCAGAAGACATGGTCACACGTGTTCTAGTGACTTGTGAGACGGTGCCAGTAATATTTGAATGGATCCAACAGAACATGGTTTGGTATTGAAAAAGGTGCGTTGAATGTACTCGACACAACAGTTGTGTCAATGTAAATAAAAGGTTATGTGCATGCAGTTCAGACTTTCAGTCGATCATTCCTTATTCACTACACACGTAAATAGGTGTCAATACCACGAGTCTGTCGTGATTCATTGTAATTGATAACGCGTGTTGCCGATCTGCCCCTGTGTCTTCTCTCGCCTTTCCGAGAGGAAAGAAAGGATTCCCGCCACCAGGTAGCTCATATAAATCCACTCCTTTCGTATACCCCTACTAACCCAGTGAGTTTCGCACATTAATTATGAAACACGGTGTATACACTAGGGGCCTAAATATGAGGAGGGTGGATTTGAGAGTAAAGTGCACGTATTTGCGTGGAGTTAAGGTGGGAAACTCTCTATGATAGATCAACGTAGTAGATTAGAATAGGATTAGAATCTCGACCATACAAACTGGGGGAAAACCACAAGACGAGACTGATGCCTTTATCAGCATGCCCACCGTTGTGGTTATGAATAAGTATGATAATTTTATTATTTAAATACCCAACGCTAGCTTCGCTAATATCTTATTTTTCAATTTAAATAGTATATCTACAAAAGTCTTTTATTTTAAACTAAAAAAAAGTTTAAAATTAAACCATTTAGACATAAAACACATTTTAAGGCCCTTGGGCTGAAGATTGTAGAGTAATACGTAATTTATTTGCACCTTTTTAAAATAGCTTTAGTAGTAAATAAATAAATATATATACACATAAGATATTTATGATATTTATTAATAACTATGGTAGTACAATTTGGACTCACCATTTATTTAGAGGAAGAAGGATTTGAGAATGAGCGCGGTTGCCGAGTACTCATTCAGATTCATGACTCACCTGAAAATAAAAATAAAAGTATCTTAGTATTAAAACTGTGAGAAATATTTTCATGTGTTATATCTATAAAATGTTAATTTTATTTGAGATCAATTTTAGTTTAAGGCATGTTGGGGTATTTATTAAAGAAGAATGTATACATTGTATTGTAAGGTGACTATTTTCAAAAATAAGACGAATATACGGTCAAATAATATTGTAAATATTAAATAAATATACTTATCAAAAATTTGAAAGATATATTTATAGCTAGAATATTCGTTAACCTTTTTTATTTATATTAAGTTTGTCAGAGAGATTAGGAAAATAACAACTACTCTGAAAATTATATGTTTAATTTTTTGCCTTTCAATATGTATATAATTTCTTAATAAACCTATGATTTAACTTTAGAAAAATCACACCTTCAAATTTATAAATTTAAGCTATCAATTTATATAAATTATAAAGCCAAAATGTCTTCTAAATTGTAAGGATATAAAATAAATGGTACTAATTAATCGCATTAACTTTCTCCTATCGTGTACTGAAATTTTGAATACAATTTTCAAACCAAGGTCTTCAGTAGACTACCCTTAAATAAATTTTACTCATAAAAATAAACACATCCTCTTGTTAATCACAATAAAAACTCTTTATTTAAAACAAATTGTTCAAATATTTTAACAGATTTAAAACTTTTAAAAATCACTTGTAAGCCACCTTAAAATATATTATTTGTTGAAAACATTTTGTAGTTAAGTTTGTTTGTGACCCATCAAACCATTACATAAAATAACTTATTTTCTTTAGAAACCATACCCACACCGGTGGTCTTGCAGTCTTAGGTGACAGGTTCAAAATAGTTAGGATTGTTGGTGTTGTGGAGACAGAGGGCACAATAAGAGTGGTTTACCCAACCCTCATCAAGCTACGTGGGTGTATTTACCCTAAGCTATCTTACAATAACTACACCTTAAATAAAATCATCAGTAGCTTAGATCTTAAACGTACGGTACTCATTTTTAAATTCAATCATAAATCATAAAAAATAGCAAGTTAAAACTATCACTACGTTTATTAAGCACCGCGTCTTACTACCCATTTGGTTTATATGCTTATGTAATAATTACACCAATGGGTTAGGGATGAGTAAGATTGAATTTAGAGTAAGTGTACCTACATTTGCGAGGAGAGAGGGGGGAAACTATTCAAGAAAACTCACTCTCATTATGCCCGATGAAGATAGAACCACAGTCTACCCATCATCGGCAGTCTAGTACATTGCGAGAATAGCACCTTAAGCCATGCGGCCACCAAAGAGAGTTAATACTATTCACAAGTATATAGGTGGCGTGACATGACCTTTTTAACTTGGTTTTACGTGTATCATTCATAAATAATAACCCACGAATGTACTTAAACTTAAATCATTGTAAGCTACATCGTACAACTAAAGGATTGAAAATTAATTAAAATAATTCCTAAATTGAATTTTTTATTAGTTTGTCAATTAGACCATTCTTTCCATAAATGTTGTCTATTTTTACCAATATTTGAATGCGTTGCATGTTAATATGGAAAGTAATTTTAATTCCAGGTGTAGTCAATCTTAATTTTAGGAATTACAACTATTGTATTTATGGTTTAAACCCAAAACATAAATCAATAAATAAATATAGAAAAAAGCTGTGTCAAAATCTATTTCAGTTATCATTCGCAAAGATACTACTATAAAATACATAATGTTCAACATTTCAGAATTAATTCAGAATAGGTTTACATTAGTTAATATCAGCCAATGTTTTAAATAAATAACCTTCTGCTAGCCTTCACTCAACTACAATCCCACCGTAAATGAACTATAGCACCTTCTGACCCCTTATTTCATTAGGTAGTGCTTCTTACTTTTTGATAAAGAATCACGGGTTCAATCATTCTCGATACAGCCATAAATTAATCATTGGGAAAATTGGGGTTTCCCCTTACACTATAATCAATTGACGTTATTGAAACTGGTCAATAAGTCTGTTGTAGAGTTAAGCTAGTTTATAAGCCGTGTGATGGAAGATAGGGCTTACTACCGGTCGGTTAATAAAGTGCAATTTAAATATCTTAAATTAATAAATAAAAACCCGCATAGGTGGCTACAATCATAAGCTAGCTCATATTAGGCTCGTTTAAGTCTGAAGGGAGATCGGGGTTCAAATCCCGGTCGGACGTAGTGATTTATTTTTCCTAAATGGTTTCCCACTCTACTTCAAAGTAAATTCATATTTTTTTATCTCAAGATTCTATATTCCTCGTTCCTATTTCATTAGCGTTATCAATGTCTACAAATAGTTCAAATGGGCTCTAAAACTCATCGAAAGAATAAAATGGCACTAGGTCAGCTCGCCAATTAGGCCTACTCACTATTTGCCCAAATATGTATCAAAGTTACATTACGAGATATTTATAAACACGGTCATGGTCTTTCAACTTTAAAATGCTCTATGATGTAGCAAATTGGATCAATCACATCCTTAGGAAGAACTATCTTCTTCGCGACGTCATAGAAGGAAATCTTGAGGGGAAAACGGAGCTTAGGAATAAGGAGGATTTAAATATTGAGTGACTCGCAGGAAAGAGAAAATTCTGGGAGTTGGAGGAGGCAAAGGACAAGTCGCATTGGAGGTCAAAGTTCACTGATAAGAGGAATGGAACTGTCGTGAGAAAGAACTTTTTTTTAAAAATCCATTACTGTTTCCAGCTTGTGGCCTGGGTTAGTTTTTTTTATTCAAGCCATATATTTTATACTACCGGCCTGTCGTGGATTTACGTGCCTTATAATCTAACTTAAGACTAGGATAGGCACAACATCCAGTCCCCGGCCGTTAATTCATCACTGTGAAAGGGTAAACCAACATTTCAACACGTATCAATATTTCGGCCATGACGGTAATCAAACTAGGGATTCTTAGCTCAATAGAAATACATTAAACCAACTGAGATAAGGTGACATAACACCTAATAATAATAATAATAATAATAATAATAATAATAATAATCTATCCTCGTGAGGCCTTAGTACGTTATCCTGGAGTCTTAGTACATGTACCCCGTCCCTAGAGGTGGTAGCGTGACGATACGTCACATCGCTGGTCCTTGACTGCAAGATGGTCCCTTTGCACTTGTCACAGCTGTACCCTTCTTCCCCCGTCCCCCCCTTATTCCTGGCACATCCCACCTACCTTCTCATGAATACGTAAGCCGCTTGAAGCCGTCGTAAAATATGTAAGTCTCTAAGCTGATATATGTATGTGGCGTATATAAAATATGGAGAAGAGTTTGGTGGCTCGGAGGGAACCGGATTCCTTCCCTCACCTGCTGCCTGCGTTATAATGTATATTAAATTTCAGGTGGACGTGGAACCAGGGGGGTTTTATCTTCTATCAGTCACTTCATTTTCGACACATAATACTCGGGACGGGAGTGTAGGAAAATTTCTCCATAAGGCAATATTATTAGGCTACAAGAAATTATATCGCATGAGCTAAGCAATTTAAAAAATGTTCCTTTAAAGTTAGTTAATTTCTTTTATGCATCTGTTTCGGTGGCCGCATGGCTTAACGCACTACTCTAGTAGAAGACTAGACTGCCGATGAAGGGGAGATCAAGGTTCGAATCTCGATCGGGCGTACTGAGGGTAATTTTCCAAAATGGCTTTACACTCCCCTCCACGCAAATGTGGATACACTTTCTATAAATATAACCTTCCTAATTCATAACACATTAGCGTAATCTGTACATAGGCGTTTAAACTGAATGGGTAGTAAGGCGTGGTGATAAAAAAATATTTTGTATAGAATTGTAGGCCTATAACAAAAGTGTATGGGTGTTATTCACTTGGTACCAGCACTATAAAATATCTTTAATGTTTTAGAAAATTGAAATATGGAAAAAATAAAAGCGGTCACATTTTTATTTTATTTTAAAATTTAAAACCATTTTTATTGTTTTACAAATATTATTAAAACATTTTAATTAACAAAATAAGCAAATATATATAACAAAAAAGACATAACATTTCGCATTTATTAAAAATTACTAAGATTTTTTTTAAATTTATAAAAATAAGTGGAGACTCTTTCGTTCGGAATTAAAATTAACAATTTCTTAAATGTATCCTAGGATTTTAAAACTTACTACTTTGATTATCTTTTTTATATCTTAAAATAATAAATCTGAGAAAATTCCATTTGTTGAGCTAAAAGATTTTTTTTTAAATTCAATTGTTATAAAGTTAATTTTATCATAAACATGTGTCTTTCAACCAATTAGCGTAATCTAGGAATAGGTTATGGAGATAATTTCTCATGGAGAAAGTGTGTTTACATAGCACTTTATAGGACTTTATCTTCTTCCGGCATCATATTTGTAACTGTAACAAGTATTCGTTTTATTGTAAAAACTAGGCCTTCTAACTTTTTTGATTTAAATCATGCTCAATATAATGCATATGCATAAGTGTAAAAATAACCAGTTTATATTTAATTTGAGTTATTGTTTTAGAATACTTAATAAGTAACAAAAATACTATAAATTAAAGTCTTTAAACTATTATATTTATAGAAAAACGTTCAATTATTTTTATATAATACAATTTAATCATATATTATATACATAGAAATAAAGAATACCAAAAAATTGTTTGGTCAGCAAAATATTTTAAATTCAACTAATTTTTTTTACTAATTTCAAGGAAATTTGATTCGTGTCTTAATTTATTTTGAAATGTTTCCAACTTTTAAAAAATGCATTAAGAGCATTCACCAATTAGGGCTCATTAAGATATAAAACGAACCATATAATATAATTATATGCTTTAATAGATTGTAAATTTAATCTATGGATTGAGTAAGTGGCTTTAAAATAATCCGTCCCTTACCTTAGGTCAATAGGTAAAGTGTCTGTACACTGAGCTGTAAGTCTCGGATTCGATTCCCAGCATGGCCAATTTTTTTTATAATGGGTGAAATGTGGGTTTACTCTTTCATAGTGATGAATTAACGGTTGGATGTTATGTCTGTTCTAGATAAATGTTAATCTATAAGTCGTGTGCTGATACAATCAGTCGGTTCTGAAAGTGTAGGTTAAATACATTAAATAAATGTAAAAACAAAGCTTTAATATAATATAAAGTTTTCCGCATATTATTTAACTTAATAATAACATAAACATAATCTCAAAACGTGTTAACAAAATATGATTAGTTTCAATATAAGTTATTAATCTTATATTACATATTGAAATGCACGTATATAACTTTTTACCCAGACACATATTTGATATTTTATTTTGTTTCATGTAAATTTGGTATGAGAAAACACAATACTTTAAATTTTTTTTAAAAAGTACACGAAGCTAGGAAGAGAAATAGAACAGCCATATATTTTCTCTGGCTAGTAATCTAGGCGGGGAACCCAAAGTATATCCAAATCTCTTTGTTAATAATTTATAGCCTGCGGGTTTAAGTTTTCCTGATTTGCTTGACAGAAAGAACCTTTAGTGAATTGACATTTTGCCAAAACTAAAATCTCTCTTTTCGAGTTTCTTGCGAGCATTTTGTGTGGGATATCCCAAATGTATTGACGGCTGGTTTATGTTGTGTTGTTGCCGTCCAACATTTTCCTAGGAGTCGTAAATAGAAATATTTGTTTAGGAGGTAAATTATATGTTATTTTATCTATTTATACACAAGTTAAAAATGAAATAACATTTATATTTATGTTCAGAAACTATGTCATTTTAAAATTAACTTTGACACATATTTATGTTAACATTTATGTAAGCTTGAACAACAGTAACAAATAAATCTAGCATACAAAGTTATTAATGAGATGAATAAATTTAGATATATAATTTAAAATATATTCTTTTAATACATAAATAGTCAATTTTTTCAATCGGTTGAGCACCTAAAACATTTGTGACATGCCAAATTGACAACATTTGGCCTGGTAATATAGATTATGTTTTAGAATATTTCGTAAAAACAAGTGAAACTTCCATTTTTCCGAAATAACATTAAAACCATATCTTAATCCTAAAATGAGACATCATATTTTCAACTTTTATTTCACATTCTCATGACCCTAATATAATCTAGAGTTGACGATTTAAAAAAAAAATTATAATTTTTTAAATTTATGTAGAGCTTCTTTTTTAAATTTTTGGCCAATAAATGAGATTTGTTTAGTTTTGAAGGAACCATGACACTTGACTTTTTAAAATAATCCAACCATTTATCATCTGACACGTAGTCTCAGGTAGTAGCGTGCCTGTATATTGAGTTAAGGGTCCCGGGCTCAATTCCTGGCATGGCCGAAAAATGTATCATTGGTGAAATATGGGTTTACCCTCTCACAGTTTCACGGTGATGACTTAACAGTCGGGGACTGTATGTTGTGCCTGTCTTAGTCTTAAGTTATATTATAAGGCATATGAAGCTACGACAGACCTAGCAAGCCGGTAGTGGAAAATATATGGCTTGGATAAAAAACTGACCCGGACCTTAGGCTGGGAAAAGGAAAAGATGTAAAATAGCTATATATTGTCGAATGGTCTAAGGCGTCATTCTCGTGTTAGAATAGCCTGCTGAAGAAGGGGAGATTGGAGTTCAAATTCTGGTAGGGTGTACTGAGAGTGTTTTTTTTCTAAGTATATATATATATATATATATATATATATATATATATATATATATATACTGGTTCCTTCCACGCAAATGCGGGTAGATTATCTCTAAAGCTCTTCCTTCCTCATCCCTAACCCATTAGAGTAATTATTACATATTCATTTAACCTGAACAGGAAGTGAGCCAGGATGATTAAAGATATATGTTTTCTATTGAAATAACACTTTTATCAAAAATCAATTCGTCATTCATATTGTGTACCTTTATATACACGTAAATATCATTAAAACCTATCCCTTTCACAAAGGGCATACACTGCAGAATATTACTAATTTTTATACTATTTATTTTTGACAAGAAGCTCCTACCTATCACTCAAGGCCTTGAGTGTGGTTGGTGAAAAGGGGGACTATAAGGAGATTAGATAATGGAGTTTTTAATAACCAGAAGAAGTAAATTTGCATAACTTCCTAACGTAACGGGATCCCATTTCCGTTTGCTATATCCGCATCTTTTAATACCCACAAGAGCACTGGTTGCCTGCCGCGCACCGAGTTAATAAGATATTCAAGCGCCTGACATAGTCTTCCTTCAAGCCTTCTTCCTTTCTCCCTGACAGCCAAGGGGCGGGGAAGTTACTCCTGATCAAAACCAGCCCGGCCCATCCCGTGTTTCTTTGCGTACGTAGACGTTACAAGTTTTTTGTTTTTGTTTTTTTAAAGATCAAAGTTGCTACTGGCTACGTTGGTGAATAGATTTACCGTGAATGCTTGATTTGATAATCTTTAGTTTTAAGATCGCATGACCAATGGTTATACATAAGTAAACAGATGGAATGTCAAAAGTGTGACAAGTGAAGTCGAGAGAAAGGAAATGGGTACTTAAGTTGGGATGGAAGGGGACGCTAGGAAAGCCAGTGTTTTGAAGTTTTTTTATAAGCAAAATATATTGTTGACCAAAATATATAAAATATTGATCCAATATGAATATAAAGAGCAGCAATCTAATCTAACACGAGGGTGGCGCCTTAAACCATGCGGCCACCAAAGCAGGTGGCTCATATTTTGATGAGGTCAACTTTAATAACATTTTACTAAATTATTGATGTTATTTTGTAGATATTGATATTATCTATGAAGAGTGACAGCTGAAAGTCACATGAATTGACGTATGAACAAGAAAAAATAATTTTTGTATCTCCGCAACTATTTGAGATATTAAATAACTTATCATTACAAAATTTTAGTACAATTAAAAATAAAAAACTTTTATATGAAATATATTTTTATAAATCCAACAGTTTCTGAGATACTGGCAAATATAGTAATACAATTTTGTGAGCTTTAGTTGTAAAGAGATATTACTTATGTTTTAACGCAATAATTATCAAATGCGATAGAGTAATTAAATATAAGTAAGTCTCAAAAAGTTTATGTTGTTTTTCCTTAAACCTGCTAAGAGAAATGTTTGTACAACAATGATCTATATCCATTTTAAACTCAATAGTCAATATTTACATTTTTTATTAGTCAAAATTTATAAATGAGGAATTTAATAGCAATGCAACGGCATGAAGATTTGCAACATCTAATAAAATGTCATTCTGAAGAGAATTGGAGTACACATAATTTTTTCGTAATCTTCAATTCGATTATTCCCTGTAATTCCCTAGTGCTGATATAATTTACAATTATTTTGGTAACCCAACAGGTGGTCACATGACTTAAGCCTTAAGACATCCCTCTAAGAACAGACTAGATTTCTGGTGACTGGGAGCCCGTGGTTAGAATCCCGGTTGGTTATACAGAAGGTGTTTCTTCCCTAAATAGTTTCTTACTCTTCCTTTACTCAAATGAGAGAACATTTCTTCTAAATTCTAATTTGTTAAAACCCATATAACTTGTGTAAGTATTCAAATAGTGCGCGGATTGTTACTAAAAAGTGTTGCAACAAACAATAATTCTTGACGCGTCAAGTAAATCAGGTTGGATATACACTGTGCCGAGCTAATTATCATTAGCTCGCACAAGTCATTGATTACGTAAACCCTTAGTGTAATATCTTCACGCCACCAATTATTTTCCTCCAAGTTCTTCATATATTCTCAATTGGTTTACTATCTTAAATTGTTCTTCCATGGAAGAGGCGCTTTATTCGACATTCTTTTGTTTAGTCTATCCCCTCTTCTTTTTATAACTGATCACGCAGGCGCAGTTTTAGTCCCTAGCAGACACGGGCTCGACTCCTAGCCCCGTCAAACAATATAGTATCAAGTGTATTCCCGAGCTGGGACGAGCTCGCCGCTTCATCCAATCTCTGGACACGCCGTGTGGAGTTAATTGCAGGCTCAGAGCTGTCTCGCTTAGTTCTACATAGAAATGTGGTGAACTGATAGAACACTACACTAATGGATAGAACTACTATTTTGCCTGAGTACAGTGAATATGTTTCACGCTCGACCTAGTCAACCAGCAGTGCGACTGGTAATAGCTGGTCTAATTGAAGAGAATGGACTCCCGTGGACGCCAACCTTGGGATCGCGGCAGTTAGCCCTCCCCACATTAATTTGGGTTACTAACCATCTGCTACATCTGATATGGTGTGGATCTGACTCGCTCACATCCACGCTTCTCTCCTACCTACTGCAACGTTTGTCTACTCGTGGTACCAAAGCGGTAGCCTCTGTCGACTCGGCGCCTGGTACCACCCTGGTACACCCCTGCTCGCTCATCCCGAGTATCTTGCCGACATGCCGCGGAGCCTGCTGGACTGCAGCATTTGAGGTGTGGGTCCTACTCACTGTCATCCACGCATCATTCTTACCAGCTACACTATTGGTCTACTCGTGGCACCGAGGCGGTTAATCACACCTGGTGCTACCCTGGTACACACCATCTTGGTACACCCCTGCTCGCACACTCACTGGATCGTGCCTGTATGCCGCGGAGCCTGCTGGATGGCACTCGATTAGAGTGCATGGGACTGGAGGCCGGACATCTGCCCTGCCTTCAGAGCTTGCGACCTGATATAGAAGAATAATCAGGTGTTGTAACTAGACCTACCAGGGGAAGGTTACTCACTAGCTAGACTTCTAGCTAATCATCTATTGGACGATCTATTTACTAGTGCGTGTGAATGTTTGTCACTGACGCACACTCTGATCCTATAGACAGCTCTTTCAGAGCGGGGCTTCAGTTATTTCCTAAACTAAGGGCGAGTTCACATTGCATACTAAAAGTGCTTAGAGTTATGGGATTAGCTGACCTATGTGTTTTCCGAGACTTTAGTAGCTGCTACGTCTATTTTTATATTTATGTGTTAGTATATTTGGTAGCCGTTAGACAGGTTATTAAGTTGCCCTGATTTAAAGGAGCGTCATAGATTTATAGTTAGTAGTTTATTTGTAATAACGCTGATGCGTGTGGGCGACTATAAATGTGGTAATGAACCTTATGTAAGGAGCACCTACCCGCCTTCCTTGGGTGTGACTGATTTAACTGTTGGCCTAATTAGGCTGGCCGCTCGGCCCAGTCACCCAGTTAACTGTTGCACTGGGGTATAGATATGGTCTCTCATTTTGGGTGCACCAAGTCGGGGCTTGACCGTCTTGGCTGCCCCAGTTCTCTTCTCTGTTGGGTCCTTTTAGACGAGATGCTTAGCCACCATCTCGTGGACTTATTTGCGTTGTGTAATGTACACCTCCCCTAACCAGTTTTGATTGTTGATGTTACTTTGCACTTCATGCGTATGGATTTCTAATGTGGTTGTATTATTCTTGAAACATAGGTATGTGGACTGCTGCCCGAGGGAGTATGGGGCAGAGCGCTCACTACATAATCCAAGCACTATGAATGCTGAACGAGTGTATATGGTCATTAATAGAAAATATAGAGAGTGCTACTCTTTAGCCTGGCTGCATTGCCCTTTACTAAGTAGACAACCAATTTCCTGTAATACACAGTGATCTGCTACTCTTTTGTATAATGTCCCTTGAAAATAAAATGTATGTCTTTTTCTTACTATGCTATGTTTAATTGCACCCCACCCCTTCATTCCTGTCATGTAGGGTGCAACACCTTCATGTTCCAAACTTTTTTTTTTTGTGCTTCAATTCTTATTATACGCGTTTGGTTGCACACATATGTATAAGTCTGATGGTGCATGGATGAGGAAGGTAGAATTTAGAGGAAAAGTATCTGTATTTGCGCTAAGAGTGGGAAGCTATTTAGGGGGGGAGGGGAGGGAAGCTTTTGCAAACTCCACCGGGATTCTAAAATCAATCTCCCCTTCACTGACAGTCCAGTCTATTGCAAGACTGACATCTTAGACCATTTGACCACTGATGTGGGTGCCTCCAAGCTAGGATTTAGGTAACTAACTATTCCTCATCTTAATATACTAATTAACTGCACTAAAAACTAGTTTTTTAAAATTACTTTTAAATTGTGTGAGAATTGGATTTATTTGTTACTGGTAAGAGAAAATTAAAATTACCGACATATTCAGATATATTTAAGTATTGTGAGAGGCTTTTTAAAGGTTATTTTATTAACCTGGGGAGAAAAATTACATTTAAGCTCTGATCCTTCATTCGTGATTTTGGGCAAACAGTAACGGTTAATGTTGCCCATTAATTTAACTTTGCGTCTACAAGGGCGTGACCAAAAGAACAAACTGTTTCGTTTATTTCCAAGAATGTTTCTCATGTGTTTAATCTATTTCTAGTTTAGTTTATCTATTGGTTTAAAAGGTTAGAAAAAATGCAAAGTCATATAAAAACATAAATGTAATAAGCATATAAAAAATAAGAAAAAAGACAGGTTTTTATCATATTTTCGCAGGAAATTGGTGGATTTCCCTAGCAAAACTACCCAGATGAAAGTTTGTTCCTCACAATTTCCCTAACAAAACTAACCAGATGAAAGTTTGTTCCTCACAATTTCCCTAACAAAACTAACCAGATGAAAGTTTGTTCCTCACAATTTCCCTAGCAAAACTACCCAGACGAAAGTTTGTTCCTCACAATTTCCCTAGCAAAACTACCCAGATGAAAGTTGGTTCCTCACAATTTCCCTAGAAAAACTACCCAGATGAAAGTTTGTTCCTCACAATTTCCCTAGCAAAACTACCCAGATGAAAGTTTGTTCCTCACAATTTCCCTAGCAAAACTACCCAGATTAAAGTTTGTTCCTCACAATTTCCCTAGCAAGACTACCCAGATGAAAGTTTGTTCCTCACAATTTCCCTAACAAAACTACCCAGATGAAAGTTTGTTCCTCACAATTTCCCTAACAAAACTACCCAAATGAAAGTTTGTTCCTCACAATTTCCCTAACAAAACTACCCAGATGAAAGTTTGTTCCTCACAATTTCCTAACAAAACTACCCAGATGAAAGTTTGTTCCTCACAATTTCCCTAGCAAAACTACCCAGATGAAAGTTTGTTCCTCACAATTTCCCTAGCAAAACTAGTCAGATGAAAGTTTGTTCCTCACAATTTCCCTAGCAAAACTACCCAGATGAAAGTTTGTTCCTCACAATTTCCCTAACAAAACTACCTAGATGAAAGTTCGTTCCTCACAATTTCCCTATCAAAACTACCCAGATGAAAGTTTGTTCCTCACAATTTCCCTAGCAAAACTACCCAGATGAAAGTTTGTTCCTCGCAATTTCCCTAGCAAAACTACCCAAATGAAAGTTTGTTCCTCACAATTTCCTCGCCACAAGCTCTCAGTTTAATGAGATACAGTTGATGTTACACCCCTCATCTTATCACCCTCACACTACCTTACACAGGACAACCTTTCACGTCTTTCAGAAGATCAAAGGTAGAAATATAAATATCACGAAAATAGATTTATATTTAATATTTCATATGTGTTAATAAAAACGTGAGTACGTGAGGAAATATTTGACTTGTCTAGAGTAGCTCTTTAGTTAGTAAGTTAGTAGTCACCTAATTGAGGGACATGAGTTTCTTTACACAAATCACATAAATTATACTCAACACAGCTGCAATCATTATTTTATAGTAGGATCTCCATCGTAAGAGATTTTAGAAAAGTATTTCTCAACCTAAGTGGTATCGCTCCCCAGGGGTATTTTTTTGTTTTAAGGGAGGTGGTAACTTTTAGGGAAGCAGAAGAGGGGCGTTTGGGTTTTTATGGCTAATACAACAAAAACTTTATGTTTATAATAACAGGAAACAAAATATTTAACAAAAAGTTCTTGAATTAATTTTAATATTTATATTCCATAACGTTGATAGTACATTTAATTACTATTAATGTTTATAAATATTCAACATAACTTATGTTTCAACGTATCTTTTATTCCTAAGCATTATAAGTTACGCCATGAGTAAATTATTTATAATTTTATCTAGTATATATAATTATTATTTAGTTTGAACTTTTTAGATTTGACTGTGTAATGTAACATGGATTTTAGGTTATTATCCCTGAATTCAGCATACTTATTACATTTAGCTTAAGGAGGGAGTGAGTAATGGGGGCAGTAGCTAACAGCCAAATGTTGGGTGGGTGCTATGAAAAAAAAAATTGGCAACCACTTTCATAGAGCATGTAAATGATAAGTAAAAAGTAGCAAATATTGACTGTATTTTAGCACATTGTCTTACAACCCAATCGGATGATACGCATATGTAATAATTACGCTAATGCTTTTAGGGTTTGGAATATTATATTTTGAGGTTGTATACCCGTACTTGCGTAGAGGGAGGGTGGAAAACAATTTTGGAAAAACCACCTTCAGTACACCCAACCAAGATTCGAACCTCGATCTCCCTGTCATCGTAAGTCTAGTTTACTGCAAGATTAGCACCTTGGATCATGCGGCCACTGAAGCAGGTGCTTTCACCAGTTACGAAATAAAAAATAAAATCCTGAAGTATATCTAAAAAATTGTACCAAGTTTCCAATTTTTATGAATTTTAATTTAGGAGTTACCCGCCCAATGAGAGTGGGGCTTAGGAAGTCAGGTTCGCCATTTGTGTAAGAATAAAAATTAAGGCTAGGCCAATTAAGTAGGTCCATACCAATTTTCCACCTTTATGTTAGTAGTTTCTTAGTTAACTTAATTGGTAATCACGAGGTCAAATGTGGAAGGCTGTGGATGTGGTTTATTTTTAAAAGATGGTTAAGGTGGACATATCAAAGATTTTCCTAGTTACTGTACACATGTAAAGTTTAAATTTACTTTGTTTATGGCGTAGGAAGGTCTATCCCTACCACTGGTCAAATTGTCTGTGGCATTAAGTGCTATATTATATTTAAAATATACATCTTAATATTAACTAAATTAAAATACAAGGTTCTAACGTTGTTCGCCACCCTATCATGTATTTCCCTATACTTCCTTAATTTTTTAAAATAGTTTCAAATTTATTTTCGTTTAAAATAATGCAATTCAAAGTTTGGCCACAGCATAACGTGCTGTGTTACCGGTGTGACAAATAATACTATTTACATCCATTCAAAAATAAAAGGACGGAAGGAAGAACGTATAACACTGTTTTAAATAATTTTAATAAGGAATTTTGACTTAAGGAAGAATACTTACCTTTTATTAAACATATTAATTATCCTTCTAATAAGTTTGTTGACTCTTCTTTATTTATTTTCAATGTCGGCCATGATTTATTTCAAGACATGCGCACTGCGCAGATTTGGTAAACAAGTGAGTGTCGGGTCTCGCGATTGTAAAAGAAGTAAGAAACTAGCGGGCAATTCAATTCTGACAAATAGAAATAAACATTTTAATTCTTTTAAGAAAACATTGTTCATATTCATTGACATATATTTCAATGTTTATATTAAATTTGAATTTTATTTTACATTCATCTCTAGTCTATAGCCAACATTATATCTTTTGTTTTAATATGTTAGTTTTCTCTTTGGACATGGAAAGAAAATAGAACGTTTTTAAATTTGATTTTGGAAAATTTTCTGAAGAAGACTAGGGTCTTCTTCCTTGGTGTTATTTTAACATGAAGCAAAAGCTGTGTAGCTCCTAAATAAATTTGTTTTTAAAGTGAAACAATGGCTTGAAAGTAAAGTGTAAGTATACAAATAAAGAGTTAAGTGTATGGGAAAGGACTAGAGATTGTTTATTTCTTCAAATTGTGGAAGAGTTGGAATTAATAAAAGGAAAAAAAATTCAGAAATTCGTGCTGTTTCATCATGGGTGAATTCATTGGTGAGATCAAGCCAAATATTCAACTTTAAATTTATATTTTTCTCTTTTATCAAGAAACCAGGATTTATGTAAAAACTTTCAGAAAGACTAAATATATTCAGACTTTTTATCTATTCCAGAGAATTAATTAATATTTTATTTTATGTCTAAATATTAATTCTATTGTTTTTTTTCTTTTTCCTCAACAATACTTTTTTTGTCTTACTCAAAACTATAATTATATATTATATGTTAAGTTTAAGTTTGATACTTTTCTTGGTTTCAAATATATTCACACCTGTGGTAGCACAGACAATGATATAAAATTTGCAATATAAAAAATAAATGTTACGGAACTCCACACGAACTTTCTCACTCTATTGTTTAAAAATGGAGATATTTACTCAAAACTCGTAATATATGTGAAACTAAATAATATACACTAGTAAACCCGAGTAAAAATTGCGTTATATTTACGTAAAAAAATTTTTGATTACCAGATTTAAATTTTATAATATTCTTTTTAAAGAATTAAAGTCCTCGTTAGTATAATTGGACCAAAAACTAGATCCAAAAGGGTCAATACTTCTTACTAATATTTCAACTTGCGGTTAAAATTGTCCCGTTTTATTAGGAGTTGCACATCTTGGTTATTGCATTGCGATTAAATTCCTCATTTATAAATTTAGAATAATAGAAAAGGTAAATGTTGACTAATTAGTCTAAAATGATAAAGATAGATCATTTCTGTACAAAAATATCCCTTAGAAGGTTAAAGAACATAAACACTTTAAGAGACTTTCTTATCTACTTAATCTATTGAAACAAATAATTATTGCGTTAAGACTTAATATATCTGTACAACTAAAGCTCACAAAATTTATTAATATTTTTGCCAAAATCTCCAAAACTATTTGTTTTATAAATATATATTTCAAATAAAAGTTTTATATTTTTAATAGTACTACAATTTTGCAATGATATGTTATTTAGTATCTTAAATAGTTGTGGAGGTATGGAAATTTTCGCTTTTGTAAAGAACCCTAAAAGTTAGTTTCATAGGAAAATGAAAATAGTCATTTTGTTTATAATCTTAATCAACGCAATGATACGAATCTATACAAAATCGTTGAAGACAATTTTGAGAAAATGGATTTTTTTTCTCTATCCACCCTTTACTAAACTACTTTTAATTTTGGAGCTAAACAGACACACAGACAGACCGCATTGCAAAAAACATTTTTAGGGCTTAGGGGGTCATGAAACGTCAACATCCATCAACATCTCGGCCCAGATTTTTTTTTTCTACGGTCGCAATACTTGGTCTTTAGTGTTCGAAAATTTTTAAAAATAAATATATATATATATATTTGCGTTTAGCTTGAAAATTATTGGTTTTATAAAAGTATGTTTCAAATAAAATATGTGTATTATAAATAGTTCTACATATTTGCAATGATAAGTAATTTCATAACTCAAATAGTTTCGGAGATATGATTTAAAAATATGAAACTACGTATCAACACAATTAAATCATTTTGCTGAGAAAATGAAAGCAGCCATTTTGTTTATAATATTGATAAATGCTTAAAAATTAAATTTAATCAAAATTGTTCGAGCCGATTTTGATAAAATCAACACTCTTTGCCCCTCAGTAAACTACTCTTAATTTTAGGGTTAAGTGTCCCATTCCAAAAACCCCTTGGGGCAACCCTATAAAAACCCTAGATAGCAAGTTTTAGTCTAATTGGTAAAATAGTTTTAGCTCTAGTCCAAGGTACAGACAGACAGAAATTCAAAAACAACTTTTACGGAATTGGGGGGTCATGAAACGTTGAAATTCATCAAAATCTTAAGTTCGATTTTATTGTCGATCACAATCATTTCTCTTCCTGTAAGATAGATTTAAAGTAAAACTACTCACCAAGCTCGGTAGTATTGTGATCTAACGCGCTACACTCGTGTAAAAACAGACTGTCAAAGACGGGGAGATCGGGGTTCGATTCCAGTCGAATGCACTGAGGATAGTTTATCCGAAATGGTTTGCCACTCTTACTCCATGAAAATGTGGGTGCACCTCATCTAAATTAAATCTTGCTAATCTCTAAACCATTAGTGTAATTAGTATATAGGCGTATAATACGAACGGGTATTCAGACGCGGTGCTAAAACAACCTGAATGCACATTTTAAAGTCTATCTATACACTTATAGCAACCTATCCCTTTCTCTACATTTTTTAACTATCCACATAACTGGGCAAGCGGTTTAAGGCATCAAACTCTAACTGTAAGTAAAAATAAGATCCACACCACAAGATTTACATAAGTATATGCTAAATTTAAGTGATTTTTATATGTTTGAGTGTTCGCCAAACTGATAGTCAGGTGGAATAAGACATCAGTTTCATGTTGTAAAACAGGATACGCTTGAGAATAATACCAACCGGTTTAAATAAGTGGGTATTTAAAGTTTCGTACTTTTATGTATTTTGATTTTGAATCTACTTGCACTGGCTGTCAATATGATCCAATATATTAAGCTAAATTTATGTAAAAGTAAAATAATACCCTTAAGGTTAACAGCCTGTGGTCACCATAGCTACGAAGTCCTAAGCCAGGTTTCATTTTAATGTAAGTCCCGGTGTTTGAGTTTACCGTGCGTGGCCTAAGGCATCAGGCTCCAAATGGATGATAAAGTAATAAAACAAGCCCAAATTGAATATAACGAGGTTTCCTTGAGTACAGATGTCAAGTTAAATATTTCTATCAGGTTTCTTGTTACTTACAACTGCTGTAGTCACGTGGTTTAAGGCATCAAACTTACCAAATTTAAAAGTTAATAAAACGCCTAAGGTGGGTCAAAATAGATTTTTTATTATTATTATTAGCACCGCGTCTTACTACCCGTTCGGGTTATACGCACTTACGCTAATGTGTAATGGTATGGTGATTGTGAGATGAAATGAAAGACCTACAGTTTAACGTGGAATCCGAACCACGGTGGAGGCCTGGCATTCCCCACATTTACAAGATGTCTTGTCAGAGGTGAAGGAAGGGTTTGGTAATCAGATAAATCTTTGCCGGGACCGAGGATTGAACCCCGGCCGCCAGCATAGAAGTCTGACACCTTACCCCTAGACCACCAGGTCACTGGAAGAGATAAAGTTGTAATAAAATTCCAGGACATACTCGACAGATATCCAAGAACTGTTGAGTTCACCAAGGGAAGAAAATTAAACTATAAGTTTCCACTTAAGCAATATTTTATTTTTATCAAAAAAGGTTTTGACATAAAACTACAAAACACTGATCTTTCCTCAACTCTACCACATCGCCACCTTAAGGTTTACACACTAAGGTCTCTGTAGTAGGTAAGGTTGTGTCATATTTATGTTTTCTAGGTTTCATAGCTTAAGAGCTACCAGAATTAATGGTCAAGTGGGCTAAGAGGCTAACCTTTTGAAACTAAAAATACAATTTCAAAGTCCACACTCTATATAATTATTTTGGTAATTTTTAAAGTTTCATCTCTATACATTTCTTGGTTCTGGAGCTACCCGCACAAGCACACCAAGGTGTAAAAAAAATAAATGCTTGAACTTAACACTCTTAAGATCCCAAAGTACTTAAATAATATAACTTGTTCTTGGAATTAAAGCGTTTACACACACGTTTTCATTCTAATTTTTGTATAAGTCTTTTCTTTTTTCCTTTCTCTTTGAATTTAAGATTGAAATAATTCCTGGAATTTCTCCTTGGCTTTGAAGTAGATATTTTAGCTTGGTAATCAATTTGTGAATAACCATAGTTGAATTAGGTTTTACGTCCCTTATAGGCTCACTAATGACATAACACGTTGATCCAAAAATTTATAAATAGTATTCATATAGTAAAAAAAACTATTTGAATAGAATTTGTAAGTATATATTTATATTAACCGAACATACAGAGGTATATAAACTATCCTTTATATTGCCCTTTCAAGTTGAACAACTACTTGATAAACTATTTGATAAACCTCAATTCCGTTTGATTTAATTCGTTTCATCCCTTTCCGGTAAAAGTTTAGATAATATAAAAAATACCACACCTAAATCTACAAAGCTGCTTTCTAAGCAAACGTACAAATGTACAGAAACTCTCATTGTTATCATACTGTAGATTACACTTATTTTCACAATAATATATACTATTTATTTGAGGTAACTTATTTAACGTGCTCTTTCTGAACCGACGACGGATTATATCAGAACACGAGAACTTCCATTAGCGAAAGGGCTACCAATTTTGTCAGTAAAGCTATTTTCACATTCTTTCTATGGTTCTTTTACATATCACGATCGAAATGGGACCAACGGCTTTACTTCCTCTTTAAAGGATTTTGTGCTACATATTTTTATCACTCAAGTATAATGCAATGACCATGGCTGGGTTTGAGCCCACGAGCACTTTAAATCATGACCACCAAGTGTGACCTTTATAATACTTATATATATAAATTTTACGCTTATTTGTTAGTGATCATAAAGGTGAATTCAGAGGAAGTGTTTCTGCAATTGTTTGGAGGAAGAGTGAAAATACTCTAGTAAAAACCACCCAACCAGAATTCAACCTCTTTCAATAGGTCATCTGTAGTCTAGAGTATTACTGAGTGACGCCAAAGACTGTTCAACCACAGAAGAGAGTTGACAATCTTATAGATCGGGGTTTGAATTATGGTAATGTCAGCAGCCCGGATATTTTTAATAAAATGTTCATAATTGTATATATTATGTTATAAGTCAGTAAAAAAAAATCCCAGCTCTGACCTATATTGTTATTTTTAAATTTTTAGCTCATACACTCTAAATGTTTATGTTTTACAAACTTTATACATAACAATAGACCAGCGCATTGAAGATAGAATGTCTTGTTAAAAAATAATAATAACCATAATGTAAGAGAAATAAAAACTCATGTTTCATCGTGTGAAAATAGATTAAAAGAGGGTTTGGGCATAAAAACGTAACAAAAAATTTGTTTTATTGTTATTTTAAGGATATATTCTGCAATTTTTATAAACATACAGACGATCCAAAATAATGGACGTGTTTTTCTTAAACATACGTTTATTTTATATTTCTAATTTAACACGTACCATGTGGATAAAACGTTTCGTTGTATTTCGACCTCTACAGAGAGAATATTATTTTTTTGACAAACCACAGAAACAATCATGTTGTACCATATTGTCTTTTAAGGATACATTAATTCTATCTCGATTATATCTCTGCTAATAATTTATTTATATCTCAATTTCAAATGTGAGCAAATGTGTTTCCACCATAAAAGTTTATATATATCTAAACTTTTCGAATGAAGATCAAGACACTTAAAAACTTTGTGATATTTTAACGTGATCGGCTAATTTTATATCCACCCAGAAACCCCTTCCACATCCCATCCCTTTTATTCTACCCAGAAATGAAGCAGCCCATCTAAATTATTGCCAGAAACATCACGAGAGAAAATGTCTGGTGAAGAAGATGGGTTTATGAGGTAAATAATAAACCCCTTTCGGATTAGTACTTTTCTTCCCTGCCGAGAAAAAGGAACATTAACGATAATAGAGTTTGCTGAGTAGGGTTTGTTGAAATGAGCGAGCTCTCTAGTCGAAAGTAAATCTTTCAGAGTGGTTTGTCTTGTGGCTCTGCAATGGTGAAAGCCTGCTGACTGTTTGGAGCCCATTTACAGCCTTTATCTTCGGAGCTCTGGCGTCACGACACTCAAGATTTACTCACATTTTACAACGCGACGGAGTAAAGAAAACTCACTGTTGATCAGGACGAGAAAATGGGTGGAAAATAATTATTTCCAAGAAAGCCTTACCATATAGTTTTTGAATCGATAAAATCTAAATCATTATTATTAACGAGTCCTTAATAAAGTTGAAAAACATATCAACTATAGAAAGATAAAGTTAGAGGATAGTCTGTTCTTTTAAAAATGGAGGGTAACTTGGTGGTCTAGGGGTAAGGTGTCAGACCTCTGTGCCAGGAGTCCGGGGTTCAATCCTCGATCCCGGCACAGATTTATCTGATTGCCAAATCCTTCCTTCAACTCTGACGAGACGTGTATTAATCACAACTTGTGAATGTGTGGAATGCCATGTCTCCACCATGGTTCGGATTCCACGTTAAACTGTAGGTCCTCCATTTCATCTCACAATCACCCTACCATTACACATTAGCGTAAGTGCGTATAACTCGAACGAGTAGTAAGACGCGGTGCTAATAATAAAACAAATAGAGCTAGAATCGATTGAATGGGTTTCATTTGGTTGAACCGTCAATTCTCCTATCACGTAGAAAAAGATACGATTACTATTACATAAATATATAAGTTTAACAAATAAGTTTATTAAAAATCAAACAGAAATACATATAAATACTTATGAGTGAAAATATTTTAATTAAATTAATTAATCATAGCTGTATTCCGTTATCGTAGCAGAAAACATACAGTTGGACGAATAGATACTAACATTTTGTAAATAAGGAACTAAACGAAGTTAGATAGAACATTTTTTTTAGTTCAACAACTTTAGAAATACAGATATTCACTCTTACTAGAACGAAGGAGCTTCTGCCACAAATGAGCAACAATAAAAAGGTATTGATATTCAGGCAATATACATAAATACAATATAACCAGGCTAGTACACGACTAATACCTGAGAGGTATAATCATGAATGATAGTGACAATTGAAAATAGAAACATAGCATCAAATCCTATATTTTTAGAGTTACTAAGAAGAATAGTATTTAAGCTAGCTAGCATGCATTACCCTCTAGAGATTTACGAAAAACCTAAGAATAATATCCTATAAGAGGAGCTTCCATTTTACATATAATAAATGGCTAACAATCGGGCATCTACACGGTATTTTATTATGGCCGGTCATTTCCTAATGAGTACTGCCAGAACAATCAATAGTACATTTATACATTTACCCAATACTAGGGCATACAATAGTTAGTACAAACTATCTTTGAACACTTATATGCAGGGGCCGGAATAAAGCATTATCCTCGCGGGCCACTACTTCAATCTAGTGGTGCTCCCACAGGTTGCGTACCGTAAATAGATAAACTAAAAGGGTGCAATTGTGACTGTAATCGGTCACTTAACTAACTAGAACTAAGAAGAAATGTTATATGATCTTATTGTAGACACAAAGCGATCCTAACGTGATCATGCCGTTTAGGGCAACATAAAAATATATCAATGTCTTAAAGACTTAGAAAAGGAAATAAATTCATGGGCTCAGTATATACAATCACCTGGTCCTATAGTTACATATGTAGAGCATAGAGCCCTCGTATTTAAACTATGCCTTATTGGGCATAGGGAAATAAGCGCCAAACTATATGACCCAAAAAACTATGTCTGATGGACATAGAAAAGAACGTCAGACATTCCGACTAAAGAAACCATGTCTGATGGACAAAGAAAATAAAGTTTAGATATTCTAACTAAATAAACAATGTCTGACGGACAAAGAAAATAAAGTTAGACCCTCTGACAATAAAACTTGTGTCTGATGGACATAGAAAATAACTCAGACACTCTAACACAATACACTATGTATAATCAACATAGAAAATGAAGCAAGTTATTCTGATACATGAAACTATATCTGATGGACATAGAAAGCGCCGTCAGATATTCTGACACAATAATCAATGTCTAATCGACATAGAAAACAAAACAAGACATTTTTATATATGAAATTATATCTGATAGACATAGAAACGGAGCTTAGAATCTAATGTAGAATCTAAACATAAGATACAGATACTTTAAGTCTCAGAAGAGGCTTCCTCTGCAACGTGGTGGTGAGCCCGACACCTGACTCATCGTGGCCACCAGTAGTCTTCGGTGTTGAAATTTTATGTCGTAGTTCTTCCTCCGGTGAATAATTATAATGGAATACAAACAGGGAATCCGTTATATAGCAACAACAGAACTGGCTCGAATTTGGACTACATTGGGATATCTAAGGCCATAAGGGGGTTAGGGTTTTGGAATTACTCCGCTCTCTCAACAGCGCTGTCAGAAGGTTTGGTGAGCAGAGACAATCATCTTTCTTTTCTTCGGTGTTTGCCCTTCGATCAGGACGTGAAAATGCTTGCGGTGCCGGTATGGTCTGCTGGGGCCATTTTCCTCGAAATTTGGGCGTTTCTCGGCAACATTAATTCCCACTGAGTCAACACCTGCCACATCTTATTGGAATAGATTAGTACTTATTATCTTGTTTTAATTGTATTTATGGAATTTTAATTGTGGATGTCATATTATATAACTGACATGCTACATTGTTTAGAGATGGGTCAGATCCAATATCTTAAGAATCGTAATCTTAAATATGAATATTTGGTCTCCAAATCACTACTCTTGAATTTGAATCAGAGTATTAGGGAAAAAAATATAAACACAAATAAAATATTTATACAATAAAAGGCAAAACCCACTTACTCACATATTTATCACCATATAGCCCCAACTCCAGGCCCAAGAAACTTCAAATTTGGCGTGAAGGTTCCTTTTAGGCCCTAAACATGAGATAAAATGGGGCTTTGTGAAATATGAACTCTGAAGAGTAAAAAAAGTAGATTTAAGGTTTTAATAATTCACTTATGTATATTTTTAACCAATGAATATATAGCCTTGAAATTTAAAATTAAAATTCCTTCATAGCATTTGGCTGTACTCTTTTGATGGTTTTCCAAATTTTATCCCCTAAGAAAGTGGGTCGGGGAAGAAAGATGTGAATGTGTGGAATGCCAGGCCTCCACAGTGGTTCGGATTCCACGTTAAACTGTAGGTCCTTCATTTCATCTCACAATCACCCTACCATTACACATTAGCGTAAGTGCGTATAACCCGAACGGGTAGTAAGACGCGGTGCTAATAATAATAATAATAATAATAATAATAATAATAATAATAAAGATGTGTGACTCACCGACTCAATCATCACCGTATTTTCCAAACCCAAGGGCCAGTAAACTTGAAATTTTGTTTGGCAGGAAGGTAGTGGGATTGCCTCTTATCACCAGAAAAATAAAAAAGTGGGAAAATACAAAATGAGGCTTCAGTAAATGGGCTTCTAATTTTTAAAATATGTATTTTATATGAGGTAGAAAATTAAAATTTGGTGATCAGGTAGAGAGATAATTCCAGATGAACCAATAATTCTTAAAATTTGAATTTTCTAAGAGTGAATTAGAGAAATGAGGGTGAAGGTTCAAAATTCCGAACAACTACTTTCCAGTATGTGAGAAAATTGAAATTTGGCAAGCAGGTAAATAGACCACTCCAAATAAATATAAAAGGCTAAACATGTTACATTTTAAATCGCAACTTTGGGAAACGTGAGGTTTGAGGGGTGTGGGGAGGGTGTTAGCCTTAGTATAAAAATACACTTTTTGATTAGATAAAAAAATTAAATTGGTCATGCAGATAGAAGGGCAACTCCAGATAACCTGAATAATCCTAAAAATTCGAAATTTCTAAGTAGGAATTGTTTAAATGAAAAGGGGTAGGGCCTAGATGTTTACAATTTCCAAAAATAATAGAAATTACTTTTCCATGTGGTATAATACTTAAAATCGGCCCGAAGGTATAAATAACATTCCAAGTTCCTTAAAACAGACACGAAATTTAATTTTTTCGGTAATATAAAGGGATAGCTCCAATAAACCAATGAATTTTAAATATTTATTATTTAGAAAGGCGGCTGGTGAAATAAGGGTTTTCACAATTCCCAAAAATAAAATAATAAATTACTTTCTATTGCAGTAGAAGATTTAAATACGTCGTGTGGGTCTAAGAACGACCCCAAACAAATATTAAGGTGCGATCCTTATATTTTAAAATAAAGAAGCAGCATGGGGAAAAGGGGTTCCCTCATGTTTCCTAAAACAAATATAAATTAAACTTTTATAAGAAATATAAATATAATTTCAACATGTAAATCAATAGTCAATCCTGTAGAGCTGAATCATGTCTGAACATAATGAATTTCCAAATTTAATCCATAGAAATGTAAAAGCTTGTATTTGATCAAATTATTATAGAAAACTACATTTTTGTGTGGTGTTTTTGCCCTTTTAACCTATATACAATTTTTATTTTTATTAGAATTATTTTTTCTTTTTTTATATATTTTTCTTTTTCCCTTACTATACTGTTTAACCTTTTATCCATTATTGCTTACCCACTTCTCAAAAATAAATTTTGATTTGATTTAATTTTTTTCCTTAATGCCTCATTTTCTCTTTTTACCCTAAATATTTCACCGGGGAAAAGAGGGTACTTTATATAACAGGTGTAAAAGTAAAAAAAGATAAAAGTAAATTTAATATTTTTTATTATATAAAGTAAAAGGTTAAATAAAATGGGTGAAAGTGTACAAAAGATTAAAAGGGTAAAATGTTCATGAAGGTCTATAAGGAAAAAGAGCAAAAAAGGGTAAAATTGACAAAAGTACAAAAGGGAGAAAAGCGATGAAAAATATAAAAAGTTCCAAAAGGCAAAATTTTCTAAATGAAGTAAAAGATAAAAAAAGCAAAAATTTTAAACGCTCTCAAAGGGGTAAAAAGGGTAAAGGGTTTGGGCTAAGGGTGTAAAAAAGCAAAGACAATTTTAATATTAAAAAGAAGTTAATAATGAAAAAAAACTGTAAATATATATGCGTAGCTTAAAAGTGGTATGAAAAAAGTTTATTCTTTTAACGCTTTTTGCACCTTTTATATTTTTACACTAAAATAATACCCTTTTCTCCCTTAAGTGTCTTTTTCACCATCTTTTAGATTTTTTATACCTTTTACACTCTCTACCCTTTTTAAATATCCATTGTGAAATAAAAATTGATTTAATATACGTTATACAATCTTTTCCCTAAACTATATCTCCCGGCAAAGCCAGGCAGTTCATGCTGGTATAAATATATAACAAGAAAAAATAAAGTAAATTGTGATTGAATGTTAACATTTTTGTTATAATGCATTCAATGTTAATTTGTCCCATAAATATGTTGAGGATGAACTACCAGCAAGCCGTATTAGAATTCTAAAACAAATTCCATCCAAACTTTAGAATGTAATTTTAAATTTCTTTTAAATATCAAATCCGATGTTTTTTCTAATACTCGAAGTTTGAATATCCTGATTAAGTACTTGAGAGTCCCATCGCTAATTTTATTAAATGAAGGCTTATAAATTTGGGTGAACATTAAATTATTTTATTTGTGAAAGAGTGATTTATTGCATTACAACCATTTGCAATCTTTCTCGTGAGCTTCTAATATTTTAACAAGGCTAACCAATCAGCGGACGCATGTAATCAGTTTTTTTTATTACTACGATGTTAAAAATACAATAATGGTTTAATGAACCCCCGATTTCAATTTTTTTTACTCAATTAAAAGCATCTTTGTGATGTATTTGAGGTTTTCACTAATTTAAATCAAAATAAAAGCACAGCATATTAATTCCACCGAGAGAGAGAGAATTAGTTATTAAACACACACACACATAATTTTAATGTTGTATAGCAATGCTTCTCACTTAAAAACTTACTTTAAATGTTCTTTTACCTCTGAATACAAACTTCAGAGTTTTTGAAAAGGAGAATCTTTTTTTGTGGTGGTAAAGGGTATTACAAAATAATATTAATATCAAGAGTATTATGAGATTTAAAATCAAATTTCATCCATACACGATTTCTTTAAAATTATTCCTATCTATTGAAAATTATTTTGCTTTGGTCATTCCTATGTGATATTAAAGTTTTCCTACGTCATTGACAACTAAATCAATTTAATAATATGTGCGTTTTATTATATTTAATTATGTGTTTTAAGAAAGTAATTACAATTTTTTAATTAGCTTACATACATTATTGTAAATTAAATATTTTTCATTAATTAAAATAATTAAAGATTTGATTGTAAATTAGAAGTATAAGTAAAAACTGGGAACTTAATATTTACTTTCTACATTTTAATATACAATTTTGGCACCGCGTTTTACTACCCGTACGGGTTATACGCTTACACGCTAATTACACTAATGATTTAGGGATTACTATGGTTTTATTTAGTGGACGTGTACCCGCATTTGTGTGAAGGTAGAGTGGAAAGCTATTTTGGAAAAAAAAAAACACCCTCAGTACACCAAACACAGATTTGAACCTGGATCTCCCACCCCCATCTACAAAAGTCTATTCTACTGTGAGAGTGACGCCTCAGACTATGCGGCTAGTGAATCGGGTTACACTTAATAAGCCTAAAATGAGAATTGTTAAAATATAAGTCAAAGGGTTGTGCCATTACTTGAACAGGCCTACTTTATATGAACATGAATGATGCATTGAAAAAACGCCATTGTGGTGTCCACCCTTTTGCGGAGTTTAATTTCTTCTCCGAACCCATATTGACCTAATGATGGCCTACAAGCTTTAAACCCGCCTCGGTGGCGTAGTTGGCTAACGCGCTAGTCCCGTGGAGCTTGACTGCTGAGGACGGGGAGATCAAGGTTCGAATCTCGGTCGGGTGAACTGGGGTGGTTTTTCCTAAATGGTTTTCCACTCTCCCTCCACGTAAATTCAGGTTCACTTCCTCTAATTCAACCTTCCCAATTCCTAATTCATTAGCGTAATTAGTACTTAAAGCGTATAACCCTAACGGGTAGTAAGATGCGGTGCTGAATAATGATAATAATAATAATAATAATAATAATAATAATAATATACAAGCTTTAAAATACTACTTTTTAAATTATTTTCACTGAATCTTACTACCCGACCGGGCTGTGCGCATATAAATACACTAATGGAGTAGGTATAATTTAGAAGAATGTACCTTTATTTGCGTGGAGGGAGAAGGGGAAACGGTTTATGGTGAAATCACCCCCAGTACACCCAACAAACCAAACGCTCATGGACTGCTACAGAAAACATCAGCAAGCAACTGGAAGATTTAAATTTAAATTTTAACCACTAATATATCCATTTGAATTTGGCACCCTCCTCTAATCAATAACATAACTCTAAAAAGTAAATATAAAGCTATAACGTCAGCAAGCATTGGAACCCCTCCAGAAATATGCCATGAACCTGAATGGGGTCTCGACCCACAGGTTGGAAGCAACTGCAATAGACCAAGTAATGTAAAGTGTTATAGTATAATTTAAAAACAGACACGTCTTTCCCCTCCAATTTATATAATTACCTAATTTCTAAAGTGCTAAACCTAAATCGCAGAGCGATGTAGATTTTTTACTCTATATAATAGCTACCTGTACTAGCATTCACATGGTTTAGGGTGTTAAGCGCGCAATATACCGAATTGTTGGTTACAAGCACATATTTGGCGGTTTGATAATTCAATATTATCGCTAAGCTGAGGAATATCTTCTAAGCTCATCCTAATCCCCTAATGCCTTTTAACAGCCCTTGTATTGGGTAGATACGTTAA
Source organism: Timema cristinae (assembly GCA_039000515.1). NCBI lineage: Eukaryota > Metazoa > Arthropoda > Insecta > Phasmatodea > Timematidae > Timema > Timema cristinae. The sequence continues at coordinate 133,771,303 of JBCFYV010011172.1, forward strand.
ATAATATTGTTAGTGTTTTAAACTCTTGGACTATTTCTACATCAAATATTCATACAATTTAATATAACTTGTAAAGTTGGGTTGATATTTTAATGAATCATAATTCAACAAATAAGACAATAAATATCATTTCAGTAGTTTGGGATCAATCCTCACTCTTCCAGGTGATGAGAATCAAACGTGCTAACCACTCTACCAATCTTTCCGGTGATTTATACTCCCGAACCATGCAAAAGCTTCAAGGGATGGGTGTAGATGTAGGTAAATTATTTCATTTTTATCGGAGAAAGGCAGTTAAATAGACATTGTCCATGATTGAGATTTTATGGTGCTCATAACCCAACAATCTTATAAAGGGGAACACTTTAAACTATCCTAAAATGCCAAACAAATTAATATAGTTTGTTTAACATTATAACAAAGCGTTATATCCCATAAGATAGCATATATTGTGAACGATTATTTTACTAGTCAGTGTGACATTCATTATGTTTGATAATATCACCAAAAGAACGTCCGGCCGTTCCACAGCGGATTTGATACCATTATAAACAAAAATATGTTATTGTTTTATAATATTATCTGTAGACCACCTTAACAGAACTTTTCTTGGAAGGGAATTAACTTTTTTTTTTCCTTTTAATAGAATTTTCTATTCCCATTATAGGTTTTCTTTACCCCTTGTTTCAAGCTCTATACTCTTACCGTGTTAACCGTTCGTGTTTCCCATTCAACATTCCATTTTTTCTTCCTTTTTCTATCTTATATTTTTTACTCCTCTCTCTCTCTTTTAACCCTGTCGTTTTATCTTTTATCATCTCTTATGTCTTTCCGACTACACTTCACCCGCCCATATCCATGCAGTTCTCTTATTTTCCAAAGCCCGCTTTCTTGCTCCCTTTTCTCTTTTCATTGTCTCTCTATCTCTCTTTATTCCTGTTTCTCTCTCTCTTCCTGTTTCCTTGGCGACACGCCCAACTCTGTCCACTTCGATGTCGCCTTGCGGTCGACCGATAGACTTTTTCATTAGTTGGTTACAACTGCAGAGCGGTTCGGGCCGTTACGTTTGTACTCAAGACAGCCTTAACTACGAGATCATTTGTTTTGATGAAAAAAACAACTGTATAAATTACAATCGATGAAATAGATAACTTGAAAACAAACGTTTGTGATAAGGCTTAATGTTTTGTGTTGAAAATTAATTAACTGAAATGAAGTTAAATTTTAACAAATCAAAGTTGTATACTAAGTAGGGCCAAGTTCAGTATAATTAGTTTTATAATTATATTACGGTGTTATTAATACTCCTAACAAATACCACTATTAAAATTTTAATATTTTTTATCTTTATGATTATTATTCGACATAGTACATATATATTTTTTACTATCTATTTATATATATTTTCACTTTCTTTGAGATATTATTTTTAGCACCTGGTCTTACTACCCACCCGTAAGGGTGATACGCGTATGTATTAATTACTCTATTATGTTAAGGATGAGTAAGGTTGAATTTTAAAGGAAGCGTACCCGCATTTTCTTGGAAGTAATGTGTGAAACCATTTAGGAACAGCCACCCTCTGTACACCCGACAGGGATTCAAACCCTTACCTTGCCATCATTGGCGATCCAATCCATTGAGTAAGTGAAGCCTTAAAAGAGTGGTATTCAACCATTTTTGTTCACGTACCCCCAGATATAATTTATCTCCAAGTTTGTATACATAAATGTGTTGGTGAATTGTGCAAGCTATACATATTCTATAAACTACATCTAAATTGATTAATAATTTACATACAAATAATATATTATCATAATTATTATAATTAGCACCGCTTCTTACTACCCTTTTGGGTTATACGCACATACGCTAATGTGTAATGGTTGGGTTATTGTGAGATGAAATGGAGGACCTACAGTTTAACGTGGGATCCGAACCACGGTGGAGGCCTGGCATTCCACATATTCACAAGTTGTGATTAATACACGTCTTATCAGAGGTGAAGGAAGGGTTTGGTAATCAGATAAATCTGGCCGGGACTGAGGATTGAACCCTGGGCCGCTTGCACAGAAATCCCGACACCTTACCCTTGGACCACCAAGCCACCCAATAATATAATAAATCATATGTTTTAAATTAGAAATGTTTACGGTTGTATGTATGTATGTAAATATATATTAATGTCACGTACCCCCTTGGATATTTTCACGTAATCCTGGTGGTACGCGTACCACATGTTGAACACTACAGCTTTAGTCCATTCAACCACCAAAGCGGGTATTTGAGAGTTGAGGTCACTTATCTAAATAGGATATAAAAACTTGGGTCCGTGTTAATCTTAAAACTACGTCAAACCCCATTTCTTCCTATTTATACACACTAATCGTTAAAATGGAATACGGCTACTTGTCGTACTGCCCTAATACAGGGAAAAGCTTCCATTAATGGTCATGCTAAAACATTTGTGAATTCCCAAAGCTAATGCGTAGTTCAATTTACACGCAGTTCCGCTCTGTACGTAGGAAGAAGTGCTGTGAATGAATTTCGATATTGTGTAGGGGCTTATTGTAGAATTCATTTTGTTAACGCCATTTGTGATTTGTGTTTCAATTCATATAGTAACTTGCTATCCCGTAATTGCAACTGTAATTGTACATGTATCGTTTACTGTGAAATTCATGAAACACAATGCAGTGTCAACATACGTCATATTGTTTTCCAAACATACGAGAGATTGGTCTAATATGTTGCAGCTTTTATTTATCAAACAAAACAAAGATACTTTTTCTGAATTTAAATAACATTTACCATAGTATAATGCAATCATGTAAACAATTTAGAACTAAATATTTGCCATCGGCATTGATGTTTTGATTGAAATAGCATTGAAAAGCCTTTTATTTTAAAATAACATGTCTGGGAAATATTTTGATTATGAATAATTATTTTTAAAAAACTCTATGGTATCAGCCTGCAATCAATCTATACCGATCAAGTGGTTGCCGTCAGTTGGTGAAGATAGTGACAACATGTACGAATATAGGGTGTCACAGGGTCAGCACAATGAGACCTTCGGCCGTTAATCTCAGTTTTAAAGACCGCAGTCACTCGCCTAGGTGGCGTAGTTAAAAAACGCACTAGTTTCATGTTGAGCTAGACTGCAAAGGATGGGAAGATCGAGGTTTTAATCTTACTCGTGCGAGCTGGGGTGGTTTTTTCAAAAGGGTTTTCCACTTTCCCTCAACGCAAATGCAGGCTCATTTCCTCCATATTCAAACCTCCCAGGTCCTGACCCATTAGTATAATTAGTACTTGGACGTATAAACCGAACGGATAGTAATATGCAGTGCTAAGTATTAGGATTATTAGACCGCAGTCGCCAATTTTTGTTTTCATTCAAGTAGCTCCTCGTTTGTCCTCATGTGACTGAGCTGACACCAATCCAGACCCAATGCTTCACAAAACTATTCGGAGGCGCAAGGGATCAAACCCGTGACCCCTGTACCTGTTACCAGAAACTCTAATCACAGGATCATAGAGGCGGTCGATCTTATTAATAAACACAATTAATATAATACGAAACATACTATTCATTAAGGTACTGTGCCTAGCATCTTAATATTCATATAAATATATCCGAAACTTTTCATACAAAGGATTTGGAGAATAAATTTGTCAATTCATTCGAAAATCAACAATTTAAAACTCTATTGACAAAGTTTTAAGCAGTGAAGTGAAGTCATTGAGAATGAGTTTGACAGTCAAACAAAATAGAAATGAAAAGGAAAAAATCCTCTCTAGTTCATTTTCTTGTTGACTTGCCCAAAATGGTAAAAGGGGACTACAGGGGAACAAGGAGTGAGGAGGGGTAAGGAAAGAAAGGCTGAAAGGAAAAAAAAAATCAAGATGCTTAGCTCCACAACTTTAGACACTTCAACAATAAGTTTTCCATGAAATGGCGCTGTAAAAAAAATCACACACGTCAACAACTTGCTTGGAACAGTTGACCAAACCCCCATGGAGAGATTACTTGGGTCTGACCTCTTCTGGGAAAGTTATCTTTAAATGTTAACGCTAGAAATGACGCTACAACTGCTTTGGGAAAACTTGATTTATTGGCGAATGTAGCTTCGGTAGTAACATTTTACTTTCAGATATATGATTTAACAATGTGTGAGGTTATTATTTATTTTAATATGTGACTAGCATAATAACCGTTTACAAATCAACGGCTCCATTTCTGGTCGTGTAATGTGTCCCATTAGCATTTGTTGGACAATGATTGAGAGTGAGAATAAGTTTTTAACGACACTCAAAATCTGTGAGACGGATTTCAATTAAAGACTCCATTTTATATCAAAAATGTACTCCAATTAAAAGTGTGAAACCAATCCTCAATTGAAGATTACAATATAAGCAACATTTTCTGTATATATATATATATATATATATTAGATTTAGCCCCTTACCTCTTCCACGCATGGAATATTTCTAGAAACCACGTAATCATGAACCCATTTGAGTTGAGGGATACCTGTCTGCCAAATTTAAGCTCCCTAGGTCTTCTGGGCCTCAAGACTTTTTCGGCTGGACAGAAGAACTGGTAATTATTATAGTGAATACAATATAAATACTAAAAATAATAACATATGTAAAGTACTAGCTGAATGCCCGTTCTTCGCACGGGATATTGTGTTATTATCTATTTTTGGATGAGAATGAGGAATATTTGTTTGAAGCTTAATGGCAATGTTCTTAACGCTACCAGAGAAACACCGCAAGGAGGTGACCCTGTTTCGTTTCTCGACTCAACGACATCGTTATGTCGTTGAACTTGAAGTAAACGATGAATCACAGGCTTGTACGTGAACCGAGCGACGGTGTCCGGGCGAACGGCCGCGTTATCAGCTGAGCGCGGCTGAACAGTCTCCCCCCTTCCAACACTCCCCACCAACAAACATCACCACGGGCCAAGCCCTCTCACTCACAGATACACTAAAAACCCCACAAAATTCATCAAAATAAAAAATACAGACTTCTACCATCTCTTTAAGTTGCATATTAAAACTTAACTACATATTTTAATTAATTATCTGTATTCAATTTTTTCCACCCCTTGGAAGCATTTACGTGGTTAGAAATAATTGCTATTATTTTGCAAAGGCATTATTAGAAGAAAATTATCAGATTCTATTTGATTGGGTATTCTATTCTATTGGGTAGCTACCCCGTTTTAACCCCTTTAATCACAAAACATAGGAATGAAACATTTTTACTTTTTCTAATTAGCTTATAAGGACCACCTGTGCCAAATTTCAGCCCTTTATCTGCGTGTTAAGTGTGAAAATTAGTGACGAGTGAGTCAGTCAGTCAAGGCTTTCGTTTTTATATATAGAGAGATGAGATTAACATAGCTTGGATGGTGAAAAGATTAATACCTGAAATCCGTATATTAATTTTACCCACAAGATCTGAATCTAGAATCAGAACCAATTATTATAAAACACGGTAATATTAAGATGGGAATGTAGGGGTCGCAAGAAGATGTCCGTTTGCTTACAGTTTTTATAGTAAATAATTTTTTTGACCAAAATAAATCAAATATTTCTCCAGTAGAAACATGGAAGAGTTTAATTTTCATCACGTGGTGATATAAACAATTGTTGTAAATATATTATGACTACTATCATTAGATTAGAAAATTTTTAGGTGAAGAGAAAAAGTTTGCATCAAATTTTAGGACACCCTTGACCTATAATTTATTCAAAACCATTGATTTCATCATCTAAAGGATATCAAACGCTTTCTTTCTAGTGGAGAAATATATATTTTTTTAATTTGGCCAAGAAAATATTTTGCTAAAATAGGGGGGGGGGGGGCTAGGAGTAAGGTGTCAGACAACTGTGTTAGGGGTCCGTGGCTTGGATCCCGATCCAGGCACAGATTTGTCTGATTACCAAACCCATCCTTCACCTCTGGCAAAGTGTGTGCTTTCACACTTTGTGAATGTGTGGAATGTTAGGCCCCCACTGTGGTTCGGATTCCACGTTAAACTGTAGATCCCCTTTGTCCTCCACCATCACCATTCTCACGTATCATTCTACCAACTGGGGATTATAGAATTCACCTTAATGGTGTCCCCTACCTCAGAAATTAATTCCTCCATACGCCAGTAAAGCAGAGATAAGGTCGAATGGACAGATCTAGAGCATTAGGCCCACCCCATATTTTGCTAAAATAATTGCAAAAACTTTGCCCTTTTTTTCGCGTGCTCTATACTCCCAGCTTAACAGGCTAGATTTAACTTTTTTTTTAAATTTTATCATCACATTACGTTTATTAGAAAATAGCAATACACTTAACTTGTTGTCAACATTTTTACTTTATAGAGAGAGACCCCTTGGAAAGAGGAAATATTGTGCTCATCAAAAAAATCGAATTTGAGATTTTGATAGATGTCGACGTTTCATGACCTTAACTCGAAAAAGTGGTTTCCGCGATGCAGTTTGTCGTCCCCTATGTGTTTATGTATCTCAGCTTGGAGCCAGAACCATTTTACTGATTTGACTAAAATTTGGTATCTAGAGTTATCATAAGTTTCCCCAAAGGAGTTTTTGGGAGTAGTCATACAACCATAAAATTATGGATAGTTTAATAAAGGGCGAAAAGAGTAAAAGTAAGTTTTCCAAAATTGGCTACAATTATTTTTATTAAGATTCGTATCTAGACACTGTAAAAAACATTGTTACAAACTAGCATGTATCATTTTCCCGTGAATTTGACTTGAGGATAAGTGCAAATTTCCAATTTTTATAATATCTTCACCACTCTTTGAGATACGCAATAAGCTAACTCTCATTGAGAAGTTGTAGTACTTTCCAAAATCAACAACTTTGATACAAATGAGTATTTTTATAAAATAAACTTTTTCTATATCATAGAAAAATATAATTTTTAAATAAAGCTTTGGGAAATTAGTTGAAAATGCACACAAGTAATATGTTTCTGTAACATTATATATTATTTCATGTCTTCACTTGTGGGAAATGAAACGGTCTTTATTTTTCTACATTATGTTTCTATATCACTGTATATAATTTCGTTTAAAATATTTTTCAGCCATAACTATACATTTATATTAATAAGTGAGAAAGTATTTTTGGTGCACTTTACCATTTAATATTTATAATGTGAATATACACATTCCGTTAGTTGGTATTAAAATGGATTGGGGGCTGTTTCTTAGGTTTATCAACTAATTATTTTGAGTTGATACACCTTATAAAATTCCTGGTGATAATCACAAAGTAAACTCGAGTAATATATTTTTAAATATATAAATATATTTTATTGAGAATTCTCTGATAGTGAGTGAATATGCTTCAAGGTTCGATTTATTCAGGGATTCACTAGTTACAGTGTTGTATGAAGATTTATGTTGTATATGACTTAATTTATCAATTTATGAAATCATTTTAAAAATTGTATATGGCTTCTTAAATATTATTAAACTATTTTGATTTTAATCTCGTAGTTCTAAAGTCAAAATATTTTCGGAGCGTTTACAATATTTATATTGTTTCACTAACAAGTCCATTAAAAACTATTTACTAAATTATTAAATTTTAAATGTTAGAAACTCAATAAACAACTAATATATATGGTAATGATAATATTGGGCCAAAATTGACAAAACGACGTTAAAGGGGCCCTAGACGTGCAAGTTCATCATGCTGTGACACCCATCCGGTCTGACCTGACAGATGAAACCTGTTGGCCTGTTAAGTTATTTTCCAGACCTGTTGAAACTCAAACATCACTTGGTATTTTCTGGACCTGTCCGGCGAAACTGATCATGCAGTGGTATTCATGGGTCGGGCCATCATTTCTCTGCTAACTCTGGGGAGCTACAAGTGTATTTCAGATATCCAATTAGTATTTCAATAATAAATTTTAATAGTTCAATCATGTATCAAGTTTAGTTAAATTTGTTTTTTAATAAATTATCATATACTCGAAAAGGGTGTGTAATGTACAACTTTTAAATAATCTTTTCAAATATATATTTTTATACAATAATGTGTTTATAAATAAAGTATTACATACAGAAATAGCAGCTCCAAAAGAGTAGAGTAAATTATTAACAAATTAAGTTTTGGAAACTTATAAAAATGAAACCTTCCTTTGGAAGGAAAAACAAAGAATATTTGGATCGGGCACATAAATTAGAAGCATACGACAGAATAGCAGAATAGTTTCTGAAGACTGTAGATCCAGAGGCGAATTGCGAGACAGTGAAAAAGAAAATAGATAATCTACCGATAAATTTTCGTAAAGTATCAAAGAAAATTGGAAAATCAAAAAAGTCAGCACCCCCATTTTGTAATAATTTATTGTTTCTTTTTTCGTTAACTTTTTTTTTCATGATTTGTAATATGGGATTTTTTTTCTTTCAACATTATGTTAAGTGCTTTTATTTCAAAATAATCTGTTTTGGGAACAAAAATTATCATTTTCTTTTCAAATCACATTTATCGGACAAAATACTACAATAAATGTAATTGAGAATCTCGTGGGGCCAAGTTTTGTTCCAGGCCAAGTTCATAAACACAGCTTAATAAAATCAATAGTTATTAGGTCTGTATTATAATATCTAAAATAAATGTGTCTTCTTACCTTTAAAAAGGTTTTCTTCAGTACCGTAAAAATTGTTCTAAGTGTCTTTCTCTGTATTTATAAATCATAATGCTTGCGCGGATAGGATGGTTGTGCATCTTAAGTATTTATAACTCCTTTCTGTCGATAGAAATATGAGGAAATCAGTCAAACACTCTTGGGGTGTTATTGACGATCTCATGCAAATGTCCTGTCTTTTGATTAAGGGTGAAATTAATGATAATTATAAATATTTATCTTCATACATTCGAAGGTAGTTGTACCAATCACTTGATTCGAGTTTTAATTCTAGCAACAAGTTCTCATGAGAGTATTTATTCCTTTTCAGCAGCCAGTCCCTACTCCACCTTCTCTTTTTCTACTTATTTGGTTGAGATTACTCTTCACTAACTGCGGAAATTTCAAATATAATCATCTCGTCTAATTACATATTTTACTGAACGGACTACTTTGCCCTACTAGACGGAACCTAACTACAATAACCACAGAACATAATTTTACTGCATGAAGTTAACTGCAGTAAAATCAGAGTAGAAAGTTGATATTATGATCTTAATAGTGTAGGTGCAAAGGACCTGTCAGGTATGACCGGACAGGCGTCAACGTAAGGTAAACCTGTACCTCTAGGGCCCCATTTAGTTTATCGGTTTAATCAGTTAATCCTATCAGTTATGTAAAAACCGAATGAAATGTTCATGATAATTAATAGGCTTAGTCTTAAGTTCCTCGTATTGAAAAATTAAAGCTACTACTTCAAATCCATAATTAAAATAATAAACTTGCTATAATATATTTAGATTTTAAACATAAATATATTTGTGACCTTAGTGGTTGGATAAGTTTTTAGTATGTCACCAGTAAAAAAAACTGCTTTAAATTAGTTAAATTTCACTACCATAATACAAAAATAAAACAAATATATTTCTAGCATGCTAACAATCATAGCATACACTATATTCCAATTAACTATTAGTTAATATCGCTTCCATCTAATTTTTTGAGGAATGATGTGTGATTTTACATTGTAACATATATTTTGCATAAATTTCACATAATTTAATGCTCATTTTGCAACATAGTAACAGGCCTGCAAAAGATACGTTTCAATTCATACAAATTACTGGCCAATTATTTCACATTCTTGATAACAGAGAACATACATTTATTTTCACCTCCATTGGCTTCTTTTAACCGTTTCTTGGAAACTAGTGACTCGCTTCTTATAGTATCTTTACACCTGGTAACATTAGTCTTACAATCTCTTTCACCCTGATGACTCATCTTAAAATATAGTTACACCTGATGACTTCCATCTCTATATCTTTTTCCACCTGGTGACTTCCGTTTTATAATATATTACCATATGGTGACTTCCGTCTTACAACCTCTTTCCACTTGATGACTTACGTTTTATAATGTATTTACACCTGGTAACATTAATCTTACAATCTCTTTCACCCTGATGACTCATCTTAAAATATAGTTACACCTGATGACTTCCATCTCTATATCTTTTTCCACCTGGTGACTTCCGTTTTATAATGTATTACCATATGGTGACTTCCGTCTTACAACCTCTTTCCACTTGATGACTTCCGTTTTATAATGTATTTACACCTGGTAACATTAGTCTTACAATCTCTTTCACCCTGATGACTCATCTTAAAATATAGTTACACCTGATGACTTCCATCTCTATATCTTTTTCCACCTGGTGACTTCCGTTTTATAATGTATTACCATATGGTGACTTCCGTCTTACAACCTCTTTCCACTTGATGACTTCCGTTTTATAATGTATTTCCCCCTGGTGACTTCCGTCTTACAACCTCTTTCCACTTGATGACTTCCGTTTTATATGTATTTCCACCTGGTGACTTCCGTCTTACAACCTCTTTCCACTTGATGACTTCCGTTTTTTAATCTCTTTCCACCTGATGACTTCCGTCTTATAATCTCTTTCCACCAGGCAACTACAGTCTTAAAATCCCTTTCCATCTTGAAGCTTACAATCTCTTTCACAGAGACTTATATCTTACAATCATTTCCACAAGGTGCCTTCTGTATTTACAATCTCTTTGCACTAGGTAACGTCCAAACTACAATATTTTCCTGCCTGTTGGTTTCCATATCACACTCTTTTCACACCTGGTAGCTTTTTTCTTACATCATATTCAAATGTAGTTGCTTTCTACTTCCAATTTTCATTCTACTCGGTCCAAGGGTTGGAAATGCTTTTACATTGTTACTATGCATTATTTTCCTTACTAACTAATGTAATTTAAGCTTGAACCAAACGGATCACCAATAATAGATCACCAGAAACAGTGGCTCAAACTAAGAGGTATTACAGGCCTAAGACACAATCGAACCCAAGTATCGTTAATACATCCACTACAACTTAAATGACGCTGGCTTGCTACAGGTAATTAATGAACAAAAATATTTGAAGGTTTGATGATAAACCATTCTTATAGATACCCATCGGTTTATACACCATACAAGCTGCAGATTAAATTGTTTGGCTGCCATTTAACTGGTGAATTAATTGCCTTTTTATGTTTAAATAAATATGACACTGAACACGAACGGCTAGTAAGATGCGATGCTAAAAATGTACTACCATGTTTACGAAAATAGAGATTGAATTAAAATTATATTTAGTGAATCAATTAATTTAGGTAAACTTGAAATTTAATTAGAATATAAGCGAGAGATCTACATTAAAAATAATATTATGCCCCAGAGGCTGATTAAAATAATGTTAAGTTTCAAGTGTTATTTTTGGTAGAGTGGATTTGGAGCACCCGTTTCTCTGAAAATGGTTTCCTATGAACCCTTCTCCAACCCTTTTCTTTCGTGCATAATGGTAAATGGTTCGGAACAGCGAAAGTAAAAAAAAAAAAATGGCCAAAATATCTTCATTAGGTATTTCCACATGACTGAAGAAAATGTTATAACTTCAAATACAAGTTACAGTGTCGGTTAATTAACGTATAAAGTATGTCGAGATCCAAAAAACAGGTCAAGCGAAAAATTTAAGTGATGAGACCTACAAGCAACGTTACAATAATTATAGTATTAGACGAAGGAAATAACAATGCAGATTGATGGTGAAATAATGATAATAGGCATGCGATTTTATAAACTTTCCATGCTCTTGTTTTCGCCCAAATATATCTATCTCTCAACACTTCTTCATAAACATATGCAACATAATATGATAAATATTCATTCCTGATTAAGTTTTAACTCATATTTTGAATATATATATATATATATATATATATATATATATTTATAAATATTTCTTCGTATATGAAAAAAAACCTGTATCTATACAATAAAACTAATTACACTTTGACCTATACCATCTTAAAAGAAAGTATATGGGTAGCAGTATTATTGAGTAGTTTATTATTATATATATATATATATATAAAATATAGATATAAATATATATTAGACTTTTACGTTTTATAAATATATATTATATAACTACGCAATATTAATGCTACCCGCATCCATTTTTTGGAGACGGTATGGCATCTTTAATTTTATATATATATATTCAGTATATACATATACACCTTTTACTTTTATTATATCTACGTATATTTCATTTATGAATAAATTATACGGAATTCCACACAGACTTTCTCACTTCATTATTTAAAAATAGAGATATGTACTCTTAAAATAATAATATATGTGAAACAAAATAATAATTATACATTAGCAAACCCAAGAAAAAATTGTAACATTTTATGAAAGGTTGCACATCTTATGGTTATTACATTGCTATTAAATTATTCGTTAATAAATTTATATCAATAATAAAATTAGATATTGACTATTGAGTCTAAAATGGAGATATATCATTGTTGTACAAACATTTCCCCTAAGAGTTTAAAGAATCAAAGAACATCAACTTTTTGAGAGACTTACTTATTTACTTACTCTATCGCATTAGGGAACTATTAAGTTAAAACTTTAGAAGTATCGCTGTACAACTTAAGCTCACAAAATTGTATTAACATATTTGCAAATATCTCAGAAACTATTGGTTTTATAAAGATATATTTCAACTAAAAGTTTATTATTTTTATCAGTACTACAATTTTGCAATGATAAGTTATTTAGTATCTCAAATAGGTGCAGAGATATGGAAATTTCCGCTTCTGAAAAGTACTCTAAAATTCATTTTGTTTATATTCTTAATAAACGCCTGGATACGAATTTCAATCAAAATCGTTAAAACCGATTTTGAGAAAATTGATTATTTTTCTCTTTTCGCCCTTAAGGAAACCATCCTTAATTTTAGGGTTAGATATTTAATTCCTAAAATTACTTGGGGCAACACTATTAAAAACCTAGACATAAAGTTTTTGGTCTGATCGGTAAAATAGTTTACGCTCTAGTCTTAGGTACAGAAAGACAGACGGCAATGTGAAAACAACATTTTCTGTTTCAGAGGATCATGAAATATCGACATTCATCAAAATCTCGAGCTGTTTTTTTTTAAGATTACAATACTTTCTCTACCTGTAAGGTAGCAAGAAAGTAAAAAATGATAAAATATTAGGAACTGTTGAAAAAGTGACTACATCGGTGGGTACGTAAACTAAATGTCTTGTTTAATTTGCCGGTGATGAGAAAGTTTAGCCTAAAATGATTGAAAAGTTTTTTTATTAAATTGATTCTTACTCTCTATACCCGCCTCGGTGGCGTAGTTGACTAACGCGCTAGTCGTGTTTTAGCTCGACTGCTGAGGACGGGGAGATCGAGGTTCGAATCTCGGTCGGGTGAACTGGGGGTGGTTTTTCCTAAATGGTTTTCCACTCTACCTACACGCAAATGCGGGTTCACTTCCTCTAATTAAACATTCCCAATTCCTAATCTATTAGCGTAATTAGTACTTAAAAGCGTATAAACCGAACGGGTAGTAAGACGCGGTGCTAAATATTATATATTACTTACTCTCTTTCCATACATATACAGATACAGTCAATCTAATTCATACTGTCCTCATCCCTAAGCTATCAGTATTACTAAATACATATAGCCCAAATGTTTAGTAAATATTTTAATGAAAATGTGATGACTTTTTTATTTTTTAATTGAGAGAGTAGTCAATACATGAGAGTCATACTATGAGAGTGTACTTTTAAGGCACCATTATTATTATTATTAAAATTAAATGTATTAGATAGATACAGGGCTAGATTTAAAGCTTTTTGTCATAAATATATAATAATGTACACTGAAGTTATAATTTTTGTTCAGAGTATTACCATAACTTTAATCTATAGAGCCAAAAGAGTTCTTTTTTTTACTACAACAATTTATAGAGGCCCTAATTTTTTGTGGTGACCCTTAGTAGCTAACCCCTAGCGGCGCCCTCCTTAAAATTCGGGCATGGGTAAAGCGCCTACGCGATTAAAAAAAGAACTATTGGAAACGCTTGACCGCGTATGTTCAAGACTTCTCCATTCTCGCTTTGACCATTTTGTCAAGGTGTGTTTAATTTTTGTGCTGACTGATTCACCGAATAAAATTTATCTCACTACTGTATTGTGATGTAGGTTTCGGATAACACTTCCAAAACGGGTCATCTTCACCTTCCAAATGCTATATATATATATATTAATAGACTAACGAATAAAAACACAGTATTTCCTTTTTTTAAATAATAGAGCAAGAATAGCCGACTTGACTGAGAAGTTGATTAAAATTCAAAAGAATTTGAAATAATCTGTTTTCTGGTTGGGTTCGTTCTTGTACCCAAAGAGTCCAAGCCTTGGCCCTATGTTTAGGGGTTTCAAGCTTATATTATCAAAGGCAGGTGCTGGGATAAATTCGCTTATAATAATAATAGTATTAGTATCATTATTTATACTACACTTGATTAAACATATATATTAAGAATTGATCAATTTTAGGTGTAAATTTAAAGTGGGTTTTTTTTTCATATAAATTTAGCAACATGGAACGTTTTAGTTGATTAGTTTAATTAATATAGTTTAAATGTAATGAATGTATCAAATGTTTACATTTGTCCTTATATGTATAGTTATTATTTAAAATAGAAGCCAAAGGTTTCGTTGCTATGATTCAAATATTTTGTTAGTTCCTATCAACGTTGACTCATATTTGTCAAACGTGCACACGGTTTCAAACAAAGAACAGTAAATCAATTGTGTTTGTTGTTTCTGAAAATTGCTTGTATTAGAGCATTCTGTATGTTGTCCTTTCTAATGGAATGCTAGTTAGGGACTTTACCCTTCCGATTCTAATTAACTAGCAAATGTGTCCAGAATAGCTATAACTGGATTGCCATGAAGAAAATCTTTTTTAATGGATTTGAGAAATAAAATCTAGAGTCGTTAATAAATTGATTTATATTAATAAAATGAAGAGTGTATGTATGTAATGAGCGTTGCGCTCTATATATCGCACGCAGAGTTCTGAAATTTCAAAATTAGTAGCCACTGTTTACAAACGTTTTCGCCTTTAAGCTGGAATTTAAAAGTTGGGATATTTTTTTTTTAATAAACTAAAAGCTGGGTCGGAAAAAATTTAAATGAAGAGATTTTATCATGTCTGTTTTGAGTCAAATAAAATAATTGCCAGGAGTAATGCTGGTTACTTCTGCTAGTCTTATCTTATCTTATATATACTTTGATAAGCCTGTTTCCAATAATATAAATTACGAGGAAATGACTGAATATATTTTGATAAACGACTCTCATTTTAACGATTAGGAGTCCAGGATCGGGAAAAATAGTAGTTTTCCACGAAAACCCGATTTTCACAATTAATTTTCAGTTTTTCATTATTTGTTTAGTCAACACGGAAACCATTATTTACTGCATGGCTGTAAATCTCTAAATAAAATATATCTATATGGCTAAAAAAAAAATAACTCTCTCTATTTGTAGGTACGAGCACATTACAATTTTCTCTTGGGATGAATATCTCTCTTTGGCTGTTGGTCATAACATATCTAAATTGAGATTCCTAAACTAAGAAAACATATTTTATTGGAATATTGTTATCGTTAATTCGCATTTAAAACAATAATATTGAGCATAATTCTAAAATTAAATGTTAGGTTGTTAATTTCGTGAACATATTGTCTACGTCATGTTTCGCACATGATAACATTATGTTTAAATATATAAAGTTATGTATTATAAGCTCCAAAACTATAAAATGATGTTTGAATATGTTTAAGTATGAACTATAAGCTCAAAAAAACGATAAAGTGAATTTGAATAATGTTTAAAAATAGCTATTTCAACTATCTATGTATCAGTTTTGGTGGGTTTTTTTTTTTTATTTCAAATAATGAGTTTTGATGTTCATTTTAACTATCAAATAATGGGTGTTATGTTCATTTTGGCAAATAGTAACACAATACAAATACATAAGTTAATATACGTTTTCATTTTACCGGTTGATTTTGAGGATATGATATTTAAAAGTAATGTTTTGTGTACCTCGTCTATCTTTTCACATTCTAACAAATACAGTTAAATTCAGTTATGTTTCTATGCTGATTCTTAATTTTAAGGGAATGATATTTCAAAGTATCGTAATGTTTGAGTACCACAGCCATATTTTCTCATCTCGCTTTCTATCAGATACACACTCTCTCTCCTCTCTCTCTCTCTCTCACACACACACACACACACTATATAAAATTTTCTCTCCAATCTAATATTTTCTCATTCTCTCTTTAACACTTTATCCCTCTCTCTCTCACACACAAGACCACGCACACACATACTCACTCTATAAAACTCTCTCGCTAACATAATATTTTCTCATTCTTTCTCTCACACTCTACCTACCCTCACATACACTCTTTAATACACAATTCCTCTCACACTATTTAAGCGAGCACTTAGACTATCTCAATGGTGTGCTAATGATCAGTATATAGGATTTCGAATTCCATTTGTGTGCAGTTAGGTAATTTTTACTAAATTACTTTATTGACTTCCCACTTTCTTCTTTAGAAAAAAGCCTACATTTTACCTCAAATTTACCTTCCTCATTCCTACTTAGTTAATCTAGATATGCTGATAGCCTGTATGTACAGGGACCCACTTTAGCGGTGGACAGACTATAAAGGTTAATATAAACATGTTCTCATTTGATCTTGTTTCCGAGATATAGCCATGTTTGTGCCCCAGTAACTTGGAGGAAGAATGTATCCTTACTATTGTTAGCATAAAGCCACAACCAATTCCTCGGTGGCTGTGATATCAATGATAGCTCTTAGTAGCCGATGATAAGCACACATTCATCACAGACTCTGCCTTAACCTGTGAGTGTGGAATGACCCTGAGAACAGGACGATCCCTGGATAGCTCAGTTGTATAGCATTGGTGAGTTGAGCTAAAGGTACAGAGCTAGATTCCCATGCCAAGGTGTCATTTTACAATTTATTCGTTCAAAATAGAAATATGGCTAGTTCCCATCATTACAATCCTTCATCCCTCAAGCTTCGTCTTTCACATATACTTAATCGTTTATCGTTGATTTCTTGCATTATAAGAATAATTCAAAATGGTCACCTACGGCCTGAATGCAAACCTGCAGTCGTTGTGTCGTAGAATGCCACGCTCTTTCAAAAAATACCATATATTTGTCGGGTTCATTAGCAGCCTTTCTTTGTATGTTGACCAAATATTTTAATCCTGGTACTGAGTGTTTGAATCCCGGTCAAAGACTTTTAAGAGAATATAGAGTTGTATGAGGTCCGCCGAGATACAGGGTGTTTACGGTGAGAGAGGTGGTAAGTGGCAGCTAGGAAAAGTTCCCACGTGTTCATTAGTCAGTCCATATGGTCAGAAAGTTCATAATATGTTGAGATGTTATTATTGTCAACCAAAATTTTCACAACAAACATTTTGTTTTTGATTTTTTTCCCCTCTAACCGTTTTTACATTATTGAAACACAAACTTATGAAAATAATCTTTTAAAGGTGTGTGTGTGTGTGTGTGTACGTGGCTTTTTTGGTTCACTTAAAATTGTTTTTCAAACGAAAGCTTCTAAATTAATTAATTAATTAATTTAGCACTGCATCTTACTAACCGTTCGGGTTGTACGCTTAAGTGCTAATTACGTAAATGGGTTAGGAATTGAGAAGGTTGAAGTTAGAGGAAGTGAACCCACATTTGCGTGGATGGAGAGTGGAAAGCCATTTATAAAAAACTACCTCCAGTTCACCTGACCTAGATTTGAACCTTGATCTCTCCGTTCTCGGCAGTCTAGCTTAGCGTGTCAGCCAACTACGCCACCAAGGCGGATGAGAGTATCTAAACGCTACGTTCTCTTCAAAAATTAAGAAGGTGAACCTGACGAAACAAGGGAAGCTGATTACGTCACACAAACTGTCTTCGGTTGTGTTCATTCGGTCTTTCAAAAATAAAAAACTTTTTATTTGTAAGCCAATATTGAGTTGACTCTTCCTCTAAATAATAATAATAAAAAAATTTGGTGGCCAGTTATACCAAGATAAAATTGTGAATATAACACTTTTTAGTTCACCATTTCAATTTACTATAATAACATTTATTGTGATAACCGCAAAACCAAATACGTCATATATTTTATTGATATTTTTTGTTCTTTCAATAAGTTAGGAAAAAGCCAGCTATAGGCCTACAGTTGCCCAATCCTTGGGAAGTAGCCTATTATTTGAGTCATTTGATGAAACTTTTTATCGATATTATAAGCAAATAATAACTATTTCCGAATAAGTTGTTACTATGTATTTCATCCAATGTTTACAATAAAGAACCTTCTGTTAGCCGTCACTTATCACCTCTCCTGCCTTTGATACTCTATAGTAAGTTTCGAATTATCACTAATCCAGGCTCCAAAATTCAAAAAATATCAGTGGTTTCGAACAAAAGATTAAAATAATATCTCCAAAACATCAATATTGCTCAAAGTGTATAATGAAACGAGTATGTGTTGATGTTTCATTTCAAAACTATTTTTTAATTTAATTTTATCTCCTTCTTTCATTTCCACGCTATTAAAATGCTGTGCAATTTATATGGTAAGGGAATGAAATCAGACTTAACAATTATTGGGATTAAAATCTATTTTAAAATGATTCTCTCATAAATCCCGATTCTTTTCAACCAAATAAGAATGAATCATGAAAGGACGTTCCCCGCCGCGCCTCTTAAAAGTGAAGTTTCATATCAATATGGCGCAGTTAAGAGCTCTTTGGTTTATTTTTTGTTGTTGTGAAGAGGCGGCTTGAGTTTTGTTTGATCCTCTTTTGTTACGACGCTAGGAACGAAGACTTGTGATCCACAGCGACGTACTTGGAATTAATTTGAGTCTTTTATTGTATGTAAATATTTTAAGTTTAGTCTGGAACTACTTTGATAAATTAATATATTAGAAAGTTTCATCAGCATGAGCTGGTTGTGGGTGCGTAGATAGGTGGGGGGTGAGAAGTTCTTTGTAACTGACTGATCTTTCTGCGAGGTGTGAGATCAGTTCTACCAAAAGAGGGGAATGCGAGTGCGACAATATATTGTCTTGTGATGTCGGTATGTGATTCTGAAGGGCACTGTTCTGGTAATATCTGATAGAGGTAAACCTTGTTTAATAATTCTGAATTTAGAAAGCCCTGGATTAGAGGTGCCTGTTATATACGAATCACTAATAAATTGAGACATACTACTCTAAAGCCACGTGGCTGAATAACTCCCTGACACTTTCAGATGAGATAGAAACTTGAAATTTGGCAAACTTATAGCTTTTAGCCTGTAACCGACGGGAAAATTAAAAAAAAATATTTAATTCCCCCAAAAAATTCTAAATTTTAGGGCAACTTTAAAGTCGGTATTTACCTTTCTCAGGAGGTATCGTGTGGCTAAACGGTAAGACCTATCAAAATACAGCTCTGGAATTACATTAGTTTATATCCATTTGCAAAGAAGAGAACTCACACGGGGTTTGGCAAGCGTATCCCCAACGAGCAAAGCGATTAGAGTGAACACAATTATATCGCATGTCCATTACATCGCGTTTATGTACATTACAGGTACATCACGTTTCCCACACCTCTATATACACTGCTAACCCTACTCTGACGTACAACCAATAGGAATGGAGGGGTCAACTGACTCCCTTTGAAGGGGGATAGTTTCTGGCTTGCCAAAAATCTAATGTCATTAAAAATCTTGGAGACTTGAATTCGTAAATTCAAATTGCTGTGGTGCAACGAAAGGCAAAGATGAAATAACAAAATAAGAATATAATCTACAAATTAAAAATATACATTTTTTATTAAGACAATTTTTTTCAGAGAAGTAAAAAACCAAATTATAGTGTATTTATTTTAGGGGTGTTGTAAATCCAGTTTCCTAGGTACCTCGGTTATAGGTGAAGTTTATTTAAGTTTTGAATAAGTTACACTATTCTTTCAACCAGCCCCACCTTCAAAGTGATAGCTAGGCACACTATCTTTCCAACCAGCCCCACCTTCAAAGTGATAGCTAGGCACACTATCCTTCCAACCAGCTCCACCTTCAAAATGATAGCTAGGCACACTATCCTTCCAACCAGCCCACCTTCAAAGTGAAAGTTATAGGGGAGAGTAAGGCACACTATCCTTCCAACGAGCCCCACCTTCAAAATGAAAGTTATAGGGGAAAGTCAGGCACACCATCTTTCCAACCAGCCCCACCTTCAAAATGATAGCTAGGCACACTATCCTTCCAACCAGCTCCACCTTCAAAGTGAAAGTTATAGGGGAAAGTCAGGAACACTATCCTTCCAACCAGCTCCACCTTCAAAGTGAAAGTTATATGGGAAAGTCAGGCACACTATCTTTCCAACCAGCCCCACCTTCAAAGTGATAGCTAGGCACACTATCCTTCCAACCAGCCCACCTTCAAAGTGAAAGTTATAGGGGAGAGTCAGGCACACTATCCTTCCAACCAGCCCCACCTTCAAAATGATAGCTAGGCACACTATCCTTTCAACCAGCTCCACCTTCAAAATGATAGCTAGGCACACTATCCTTTCAACCAGCTCCACCTTCAAAATGATAGCTAGGCACACTATCCTTCCAACCAGCCCCACCTTCAAAGTGAAAGTTATAGGGGAGAGTAAGGCACACTATCCTTCCAACCAGCCCACCTTCAAAGTGATAGCTAGGTACACTATCCTTCCAACCAGCCCCACCTTCAAAGTGAAAGTTATAGGGGAGAGTAAAGCACACTATCCTTCCAACCAGCCCCACTTTCAAAGTGAAAGTTATAGGGGAGAGTAAGGCACACCATCCTTCCAACCAGCCCCACCTTCAAAGTGATAGCTAGGCACACTATCCTTCCAACCAGCCCCACCTTCAAAGTGAAAGTTATAGGGGAGAGTAAGGCACACTATCCTTCCAACCAGCCCCACCTTCAAAGTGAAAGTTATAGGGGAAAGTCAGGCACACTATCCTTCCAACCAGCCCCACCTTCAAAGTGAAAGTTATAGGGAAGAGTCAGGCACACTATCCTTCCAACCAGCCCCACCTTCAAAAGTGATAGCTAGGCACACTATCTTTCCAACCAGCCCACCTTCAAAGTGAAAGTTATAGGAAAGTCAGGCACACTATTCATTCTCACAACCAACCGCCCCACCTTCAAAGTGATGAAGCTAGGCACCTATCTTCAACCATACCTTCAAGACTAGGCACCACTCAACACCCACCTTCAAAGTGAAAGTTATAGGGGAAAGTCAGGCACACTATCTTTCCAACCAGCTCCACCTTCAAAATGATAGCTAGGCACACTATCTTTCCAACCAGCCCCACCTTCAAAGTGATAGCTATTCACACTATCCTTTCAACCAGCTCCACCTTCAAAATGATAGCTAGGCACACTATCCTTCCAACCAGCCCCACCTTCACAGTGAAAGTTATAGGGAGAGTAAGGCACACTATCCTTCCAACCAGCCCCACCTTCAAAGTGAAAGTTATAGGGGAAAGTCAGGCACACTATCTTTCCAACCAGCCCCACCTTCAAAATGATAGCTAGGCACACTATCCTTCCAACCAGCCCCACCTTCAAAGTGAAAGTTATAGGGGAAGGTCAGGCACACTATCTTTCCAACCAGCTCCACCTTCAAAATGATAGCTAGGCACACTATCTTTCCAACCAACCCCCCTTCAAAGTGATAGCTAGTCACACTATCCTTTCAACCAGCTCCACCTTCAAAATGATAGCTAGGCACACTATCCTTCCAACCAGCTCCACCTTCAAAATGATAGCTAGGACACTATCATTCCAACCAGCCCCACCTTCAAAATGATAGCTAGGCACACTATCCTTTCAACCAGCCCCACCTTCAAAGTGAAAGTTATAGAGGAGAGTAAGGCACAATATCCTTCCAACCAGCCCCACCTTCAAAGTTAAAGTTATAGGGGAGAGTAAGGCACACTATCTTCCAACCAGCCCCACCTTCAAAGTGAAAGTTATAGGGGAAAAGTCAGGCACACTATCTTTCAACCAGCTCCACCTTCAAAATGATAGCTAGGCACACTATCCTTCCAACCAGCTCCACCTTCAAAGTGAAAGTTATAGGGGAAAGTCAGGCACACTATCCTTTCAACCAGCTCCACCTTCAAAGTGATAGCTAGGCACACTATCCTTTCAACCAGCCCCACCTTCAAAGTGAAAGTTATAGAGGAGAGTAAGGCACACTATCCTTCCAACCAGCCCCACCTTCAAAGTTAAAGTTATAGGGGAGAGTAAGGCACACTATCTTCCAACCAGCTCCACCTTCAAAGTGAAAGTTATAGGGGAGAGTAAGGCACACTATCTTCCAACCAGCCCCACCTTCAAAGTTAAAGTTATAGGGGAGAGTAAGGCACACTATCTTCCAACCAGCTCCACCTTCAAAATGATAGCTAGGCACACTATCTTTCCAACCAGCTCCACCTTCAAAGTGAAAGTTATAGGGGAAAGTCAGGCACACTATCCTTCCAACCAGCCCACCTTCAAAGTTAAAGTTATAGGGGAGAGTAAGGCACACTATCTTCCAACCAGCTCCACCTTCAAAATGATAGCTAGGCACACTATCTTCCAACCAGCCCCACCTTCAAGGTGAGAGACAGAGGTTAGAGTGAATCTGAGTTGAGAGTTAGGCTCACTATCCTAGCAAAATGCGATGTGATGGGCACGCGATGTAATTGTACCATAAACGCGATGTAAAGGAAATTCGATGTTATGGTGCTTCCCTGGTCTAATAATTATAGAATTATGGTTTCCTGGATTAGAGATACCAATCCAAGAAGATCTACTAAAGAGAGACCAGAGATAATAATTTTATAAATATAAAGCCCTGGATAAGTGGTACTTGATCTATGAAGATCTATTAAAGGGATAACTGATCTAATAATTATATAATTAGAAAGCCCTGGATTAGAGGTACTCGATCTATAAAGATCTGTTAAAGTGAGACCTGGTCTAATAATACTTTAGTTACGTAGCTCCAGTCTATAATACCCTGGTTAAAAGTAATTTAATTCGAACCCCGATGAGAGATACATTTTTTGTATGCTTTAATTTTTAAAATTTTTAGTACAATAATTAGATTTATTAAGTAATTTCCTTGATTATAGCCAAGACTATCGAGGTGATTAAATGCAGACGCTAGCCACCTCTAGGATATTCTGTTTAAAATCCCAATTGGTACGTTTCAAACGTTAATAACTCAATTTGCGTAAAAATACCTTTAGCGACAATATTATATAAGATGTAATTTCAATTTAATTTCAGTGAAGTGTTGAACAAATTTCAATAATTAAAAAAAATTACATAATTTAAAATTGGATACACAAAACGTTAAACTATGTGCTTGGTGATGGATTGGAAATCTAAAGTTATCTTAAGTTGACTTATATAAGATATATATTACAATTGAATCACTAGAATAGTTTATGCAAAGTATGTGGAGGCTCAGATACACTAACATAGCAAATTAATATGAAGGATCTAATAAAGATATTAATTTTAAAAATAATTATCTTTTTAAACTTTTTTGATTGAAACCTTACAATATAAAATAGCCCAGGTTATATAGTTGCCTAAAATAATCACACATTTCCTAGAATTCAAATAAAATGGATGGTATTAAATATACTTCATGTGAGAATGTATTTTTAATTCGTGTCATTAACATGACTTCTCCCTCCTCCTCACTTTCACCTTTTTTTCATTTCGAACATGAATTGATTGGACGCAATTCAGTTGAATTCAAATCTAGTAGGGCTTCTAGTAAATGGGTCAGAGATAAAACGGTGTTGTCTGTTTGCGGAACTCATCCCGCTAGGACATGGTGAAATTGGACTGTTACCGTGTGACCGAAATGTCAATTTTTTTTTTCTGAGCAAAATTTGTAATAGCTTCAGTCCCTTTTTCATAGGTTGAAAAGGGTTTTTACCCTTTACAAAAGGACATGAATATGGAAAACCATTTTGTGAAGACCTAAAGAAAACCAAATTTTTGTATAATAGGAGCAAAAAAATTACGTGTAATTCCCACTATCAATATTATTATAATACTTTTTTAATAATATTTAAAAACTAATTCCTCAAGAACTAAACACATATTATTGTTTTTAATTTGTGAAAATATTTATTTAGCACAATTTTTGGCCCATATTATATTGTAATTAATAATCTTCTGTTCTTTTTTTTTATCCTAGCATAGCGTCCTACTAATCTTTCAAACTATAAGATATATCAATTACACCAATGTGTTGGGAATTAGGAAGATATAACGTAGAGGAAGAAAATCCGCATTTGCGTGGAAATAGAGTGGAAAGCCATTTAAGAAAGACTACCCTCACTACACCCGACCGGGAGAGAACCCCAAACTCCCCGTCTTCAGTAGTCTAGTTTAACATAAGAGTAGTATGTTAGACCATGCGGAAACCGAAGCGGGCTTGTCTTGGTTAGTAGTATAATTTGAGAAGAACTATAATTACACTTACCGTACGTTTAGAAATTCAGCAAAGAATCTAAACTAAAAGATTATGTCTATATATTTTGCTAAAAGATTAAAAAATATTACTAAACGCTAAAAATGACTCCATGCTGTTAGTTCACAAGTGAACTATACAGACATCTGTTGGTGAAAATAGTGCCAATATTTGTGGATACAGGCTGTCATGGTACCATCCAACCAGTTCTCCAGCCGTTAATCTCAGTTTTCTAGACTGGAGCTGCTATTTATTTATTTATTCAAGTAGCTCCTCGATTGCAATCACGAGGATAAGTTGATCCCTTTCCATACCCAGTGCTTCACAAAAAGTTTGAAAGCACCTGGGATCGAACCCAAGACCTCTGTATCTATAACGAAGAGCTCTAATCAATTAAACACAGAAGCGGTCATTATTAAACGCTATATAGTATATTTAATATGTACATTATCTTTACTTAAATTAAAACTATCCCAAAAATAAAACATTTAAAATACGAATAGAACTATAATCTAGTCCAAATTTAATTGTAATTAAACCATAGTCTAATCTAGAATACACACAGAATTTCTGTCAACAATTCATCTGAATCAAATCTAACTTTCTATCGTTTCAAACTTACATAAGTGGATATAGAATATTAAAAAAATTAAATATTTAGGAATTACAATTTATTTATTTATTTATTTTGCTATTTTCGACTGTCTTTTTCACCAAAGAAATACTTGATACAACTTTTCTACGATATTAATCTAAATGAATACATTTGGGTTGGATTTTTGTATAGTTGTAAAAAATATTAAATATATAAATCATTCCTTTCTGAAAGACAAAATGTACTGAATGACAGTATCACAGACACTTGGGTGTAATATTTCATGTCAGACCAGTTAATATGGTATGGCAATAATTCAAACAGATACACAGAGGTGAAAGCCGGTGACGACGACGAAAAGAATATTAAAGAAGGATGACTCACATTACTCACTTGCTCGTTTTTAAATGAACTTACACGGTTTAAGCGAATGGAAATAATTATTTGACAATGACGAAATAAAGCCGTGTTCTAACTTAAGTGTGTATAGTCAACTTTCACGTCAGTGTTGTTTAATAGTTACTTTAAGCACAAAAACTCTTAAGTGGTGATGGGGAATGACACCTTAAGCATCTTTGAGATACGTTGCAGACATCAACAAAGCCTGCGTTATTTAATATTTGGGTTATTGTTTAAAAATATAGATCATTTAAAAGTAGAGGGGAAAAATATCTAAGTGTCGTAATAGGATTAAAACATTTGCATTCTTACTTAGGTAGCTACTTACTTATTCTATGGCATTAGGAACTCTAAGGTTCATCGCTGCACCTACAAAAGTACACCATCCATCACTATATTTAGCTAGTTATATTCAGTCTATCTCATTCCACCCTATCCTTATCTTGAGATAGTTCTATCCAGTCCACCTCACTCCAATACTGTCTCTCTTTCAGATCAATTCAAATGTTATTCTCCTATTTTATCTAGGTCTCCCCAATCGTCTCTTGCCATTGGATTAGCCACCAGTCAATACCCTGATCATGGTTATAGAATCTCCCATTCGCGTTATTTGTCCTGCCCACCGTAATATACTCGACTTGACTATCCTAACAATGTACTGTGATGAGTGCAGGGCATGTAATTCATCATTATGTAAACTCCTCCACTCGTTATTAGCCTAATCTTTTTTTAGAACTAGTATATTCCTAAGCACCTTGTTTTCGAACAAATTGAATTCTTTTCTCGGCATTTAAGATAAGAGACTACGTCTCCCAACCATAGAGAACAACCAGTAAAATTATATTTTTGTATATTCTGAGTTGTACATTCATTGAAAGCAGGTGAAATGTCAACAACTTAATGACCGAGTAGTAGCATGCATTTATCGACTGTATTCTTTTCCTAATTTCCAATCTAATATCATTATTACTGGTTAACATTGTTCCTCTATATCTAATCTCATTAACCCAGTCAAATGATATGTTGTTCACAGTAATATCTAAATTATTGTCCCCAATCTGCGTTCTATTTGTGATCATTTACACAGTCTTTACAGACGTTAACTTCTAAACCTATTTCCTCACAAGCCTCTATTTATTTTTTTAATAATTATAAAAATATGAAATCCGAAAATTTTCAAAGGTGTTTCACGCAAAATGTCGCACCTCTGAGATCAAAGTAAAGGGCTATAAACATAGATCTACCCCCACTTAAACATTTATAGTCACCTTTTATTAGATTCATAATTTTTTTTTTTTTAATATTCTATGTTTGTTTAGTGATTTTTAAGCTTCAGAAATACCATAAAGTGAGACAGATGGATGGAGAGACAGATTTAGGTGACACATAGGATTGTAAAACCCATTTTTATTTATTAGGTGGCACAATAAACGTCAATATCCATCATGTCGGTGACCTGGCGGTCTAGGGGTAAGGTGTCAAGACTTCTGTGCTGGCAGCCAGGGTTCAATCCTCGGTCCCGGATCAGATTTATCTGATTTCCAAACCCTTCCTTCACCTCTGACAAGAAATCTTGTGATGTGGGGAATTCCAGGCCTCCACCGTGGTTCGGATTCCACGTTAAGCTGTAGGTCCTTCATTTCATCTCACAATCACCCTACCATTACACATTAGCGTAAGTGCGTATAACCCGAATGGGTAGTAAGAGGCGGTGCTAATAATAATAATTAATAATAATAATAATAATATCCATCATAGTCACTAGGTGTAAAGTTTTCACTGCTACAATACTTTCTAAATACAAGAAATACAAAATAATTAATATGAATCTTAACTCCCAACTAATATGATATAAGTTGAGTTGAATCAAATCTACCCTCCATTTAATTAATGTGATCCTGAATTCCTCTTGTTTAGTGAACTATCAGCCTCTCCTCTATAACCAACCGTGTTTAGAGTTCCACTGTTCTATTAGGCAGCGCTTTACTATCACGTGGTGGAGAGTTCAGGAATGTCGTGTTGATGAGAGCAAGCAAATATATAATATGTTGATGGTGAACTGATGGAGAACGTACAGTAAACACGGAATCCGTGACTAGCACCTTCACGGTAAACTTTGCCCTTGAAACAACGGGTGGGAGGAACGTTTTGACACACAAACTCTGTGCAAACAAATAGTGTCGATGTCAAACATCACAAACAATATTTTATGAATTGGTTATACGAACGTTTGTGATATGTGCAAAGCATTTAATACATTCATATAAAATTCCATTATTATTGAAAATAATGATAAGTTAATTTGTTTACTTGTTTAAAGACCCGCTTCAATGGCCACATGGTCTAAGGCGTACCATTGCAACAAACTAGACTGCCGATGACGGGCAGATCTAGGTTCAAATCTCTGTTGGGAATAGGGAGGATGGTTTTTCCAAAATGGTTTTCCCCCTCCCTCTGCGCAAATAGGGGTGCACTTCCTATAAATGTTATCTCTAATCCCTAAACTCGTTAGCCTAATTAATATATAAGACTATTACCCTGGAGGGTAATAATACGTGGTGCTAGAAAATTACTAAAATAAAAAAAAAACAGTTTTATATAATTATTATCTTTGGTTCACTTTCTAAAAAGTTTTAAATTAATAAACAAATTACAAACAATTTTAAACCATAAAAGAAATACCTGGCTATATACATTGTAATGCTGTATTTGAGTAAACGAGCTAAATAATAACTAAATAATTGTTTTCTCCTCATACGGTCCATCTGAATATTTCAACTAAGAGAATAGAGATGAGTAATGTATATTAGATTAAATGTACACGCACTTGCGTGGAAACATCAGCTAAAATCACTAGACAGGGCCCAAGCTCCCCATCATGAGCGAACCAGATAAAGACGTGATGGACTCGTCCCCACCGGTGCAGGTAATAAGTTAGTTAATCGCCATAAGAAGCCGAACCAAATTAATCTAAAACTGTATATTTCAGGGCCATTCTAATGTTATCGTCCCAACTGCATCCAGGTTTTCCCAATGGTGTATTACCATCGGGTGCGAAAGTCAAAACTCCGAACATGGCCATAGATTCTTCCATTAGCAATGCATGTCCTTCCCATAATTACCTAAGGAATTGGACTATCCTAACAATCCTAACAAGGTATGTAACTCATCATTATGCAAACTCCACTCCCAGTAAATGTATCTATTTTTTCACCAAATGTCTTTCTAAGCATCTTTAATTTGACTACTAGCTTTATGAGCAATATACCTCACTCACGCCATTCAAAAAATGCTAGGTTCATCATGTTAAGAAATATATTATGTTATTATATTTACTATGATCTGAGGATTATTTACTTTTTTAAGATATTAGAATTCCATCTTGTTTCTTGTTTGAGATCATCCATCAATTGCATTTGTGTTTTTTCTGCCATTTTTCTCCCTTGAACTAGTGACAAATCCATCTATGACATCACTCAATAAGCCATTTATTCTCAAAATGTGACCTATGCAGTTGTCCTTTATTCGTAAAATCCTGTGTGGAATGGTTCTCTTTTCCACGACTCTTCTCAGAACATTTTCATTTGTCTCACGAACTGTCCACTTTATCCTCGCTACTCTACTCCAGCCTTACAGTCTCTTATGACATCTCCGGTCAATCCACATTTAACCACATTAATAACAGCTTCATTGACCGAATGATTTAAGATGTCACTGTCGTGCTAGAATGGACTGCTAAAGACAGAAAGATTGGGGTTCAAATCCCGGTAGAGTCTACTGAGGGTGGTTATTCCTAAATGGTAGTCCACCCTTTTTCCGGGCAAATGTCAGTATATTAAATCTCTACACCTTTTGACTAATTATCATATTTGCGTACAAACTGAACAGGTAGTAAGACGTGGTGATGAAAATATTACTTAAATGAGGATGGTAATATTTATACGAAATATACTAGAATTTTCATGGAGGGGGGATGGGTAACCATTTAGGAAAAACCACCCTCAATACATCCGGTTGGTATTTGAACCCCAACTTATCCATCACTAAGAAAATAGGCTAGAAAAATTTGACGTCCAAGCAACTTACGTCACCCTATATTTTGTATACTGAGCGTAATTTGCAACGTGGTCTCCTGAATAGGAAAATCATCGGCAACTAAACTCGAGTAAATTACAATTTTAATTGCAAAATACAGCATTGTAGTATACAATTTAAATAGGTGGATCGACCTTGGAAAATTGACCATGTCCAAACCAAATTTCATTAAATTCTGTAAACTAAAAAAAAAATATGGTCCCGATGATCCGCCTCTAAGTTGATAAAACGCGACAAAACAAAGTTTGGCGGGGTGGCAACCATTGTGTCAAGTGATGCGAGCGCTTGTAATGAAGTTATAGGCAGTTTTTCAGCGGCGACGTTCCAAACCATTTCCCTCACCAGAGCACACAGGTCTGAGGCGATATTAGCGCCATATTACTTGCATGGTATCAACGCGAAACACCCGTGGTATCACAAACACTCTTCCTAATGGGATCCCATTTTATGCCATGAAACAGTCTGGCAAGCAAGTTAATGACCGACTGTGGATGTGGGGTCAACTCCCGTCCACTTTATAGCCTTTTATTTTTCAATTTTGAGTATTTAAACGCTCACTTTCCAAGTAACAAACGGGTTACAAACTAACATCCTTGGAGAATACATAAAATTTTCTCGTCGTGCATTTAGTACCCATTTGGGCTCCACGCTTCATTAATTACGCCAGTGGTATAACGATCGGGGAGGTAGACTTTAAGAGGAAATGTATCCGTA
This sequence comes from Timema cristinae, assembly GCA_039000515.1. Classification (NCBI taxonomy): domain Eukaryota; kingdom Metazoa; phylum Arthropoda; class Insecta; order Phasmatodea; family Timematidae; genus Timema; species Timema cristinae. The sequence goes on from JBCFYV010011172.1 coordinate 133,801,797, forward strand.
TTTACATAGTTAAAGAGAGTGGAAAACAATGCTCAGTACAGCTGACTGGGAATCGAAGCAAGGTATCCCCATCACAGAAAGTCCATTCTAACACAATAGTGACGTGTTAGACCGTTAGAGCGCCGATGCGGGTCGTGCACGTCTGAGACCTTAGGAATCACGTGGTAGCAAGAAGAGTATTTGAAACTACAAATCATATTGAAACTACGTCAATATATGGGATAAGCAGATATGACTTTTTATAGAAAGTACAAACAAATGTACATTAATACTAGTATTATTTTAGAATATTATCTATGTTAACTCTAAAATATAGTATATATATATATATATATATATATATATATATATATAATACAAAATATATGTGTATTTAGATATTTATTTGACGCATTTTTACAGCCCCAGCACCCATAGTATAATCTCGGCCGTAAGGTAGGTTAGGAACAAATAATTGCTGTCAATATGGACAAAAACCACCTCGGCAGCCGCATTGTCTAACGCGCTAATCTCGTGTTGGACTGGACTGCTGAATAAGGGGAGACTGGGTTTCAATCTTGGTCGAGTGCGCTGAGGGTAGTTTTCCCTCCACGCAAATGTGGGTACGCTTCCTCAAAATTAAGCCTTACCAATCCCTAACCCATTAGTATAATTAGTATAGTCGTATAACCTGAACAGGTGGTAAGATGCAGTGCTAAAAAGTATATATATATATATATATATATTGACAAAATGTAACTATAGTATTATATACAAGTCGATTCTATCAAACTGAAGAGGTACTCATATATATGATGAGACATATAAGAAGTTCTAGTAACCTATGTAGCCACTTTTAACTATAAATCTAAGGAAATGTTCAAACTGATCAACATAATTACAGAAAAAGATTTTTTAAAGTTTAAAATGCATCAAACTGCAAGCGTCCAGATAAAGTTAAAGAAATTGATAGATTTCTCTGGATTTTAGATATATTGAAATTTCTTCTTAATTATATGGTTACGGTAAATTTTAATTTCTCTCGACCCTTCGAAGAGAAAAGTATTGTGATTGTCAAAAAACAAGGAAAAAAAAGCTCGATAGTTTGATAAAGGTTAACGTTTTATGACACCCTGAAATCTAAAAAGTGGTTTTTGCGACGCTGTCTGTATGTATCTCAAACTAGAGCTGAAACTATTTTACCGTTCGGGATAAACTTGGTTTTTAGGGTTTTCATAAGGTCCCCCTGAGGGGTTTTTGGAAATAGATATATAATCAAAAAACATAGGGTAGTTTACTTTTTTTTTTAGCACCAACCTTATCACCCGTTCTGGTTATAAGATTATGCAATAATTACGCTAATAGTTTTAGGGATTAAGAAGGTCATATTTAGGGAAAATGTACCCAAATTTGCGGGGAGGGAGAGTGCAAACCATTTTGAAAAATCCCCTCAACTCATCCGACTTCGATTTGAACCTTAATCTCTTTGTCTTCGGCAGTCTAGTCTACTGCGAGAGTAGCGCCTTATACCATAAGCCCAACGAAGTGGGTCGGTAGTTTAATTAAGGGAAAAAAGAGATAAATTAAAATTTCTCAAAATCCATTCTAATAATTTTTGTTAAATTTTTTATTTAGACATTGTTTAGCATTACAAATCAAACGGAAACCATTTTTCCAAAAAAATACTTTAAGGGCACTTTAGATAAACAGAGATTTCCGATTTTGATCATATATCAGCAATTATTTGAGATACGAATTTGCTTATAGGTTTAAGGTTGTAGTTCTTTTAAAACTAAAAATGTTTTAGTATGAAATGTATTTTTATAAAACCAATAGTTTTTAATGATATACAAGCAAATGGAAAATTTTAAATTGATTTTTATGCTCTTTGGTGCATGGAAAGATGGGCTTCGATTTTCTGAATATTTCTGTAACAGTGTATATTATTACATTTATGCTCTTTGGTGTAGTCTTTCTGCAAAAGAGTATATTATTTTGTTAAACAAAATTTACGAGTTTTTAGTGAATATATCTATTTAAAAAGAAAAAAGAAAGTGTGTGCGGTGCATTGCATTGTTCAATTTATTTTAATACTGTACTAGTTGTTGAAATAATACTGATCGTATAGGGTAGATATTAGTTAATTAAACATTTATTGAATTGGTTTTTCATTTAATAAGTTGTAAAAGATTGCACCGTTTATTTAATAAATTTAAGAATTTTACACTAAACGGATTAAACATGATTAAATTAAAATTTGAACACTAGTACACTACACTTGAAAAAGATTGATGCTTAGTTTTAAACAGAGCCTATACATTTTGAACACGAATCTTGCTTGCTACGTTTTAAAGTGAGTATGTAGGGGACGCGAGAAAAGGTTAGTGTTTATCAGCATTTATGGCCAAATATTTGTTGGTCATACTGTACCGCCCTCCTTATCCTCTAATAGATAAGGGCAGGCGCACATTACACAAAAGCAAAAATAAACATATAAACAATAACAAATGATAAATTGCAGAGGAGCTGACAGGACTGCATAAAAGTGAATAGGCCTTTCTCTCTGGCTTATACAACGATTGTGCTTCCGTGAACTCTCCTTAACTATCATCCGCCATGTTGGTACTATGAGAAATGGGGAGGAGGTCGAGAATCTTATGTTTAAAGATATAACTCATTTACCTAGAATTAGTAAATTAAAAGGTTGCATTGAGTATAAGAATGTTTATTATAAAAGATAACAATTGATATATGCAAATGTAAGTAACAACAATGAATAAATAGATATTTTTAAAAATATATATATGTAGAAGATTGGGTTATGCCCATGATAATACAGTTATCATAACAACATAGGTTATGCCCATGATAATACAGTTGTCGTAACAACATAGGTTATGCCCATAATAATAAAGTTGTCATAACGACATAGATTATGCCCATAATAATACCGTTGTTATAACAAAGGTTATATACGACCTAAAGATTATTACCAAGTTAAATCCATGGCCCCTTAGGGTCTCTGCGGCAATCCGCAATACAATGAATACAACATCTAGCCACCACAGGCCAACCGTCCGCATAACAATAGCGAAGTTGTATAAAACTAACTTGAAAATATTATTGGCAATCAAAGTTTACCACAATACAAAGAGAGATCCTCCAAGATTAAATAATATACAATAAATACCAAAAGTTACATAGCCGTACGGGCTATAACAATTCCCACATTAGGTAGGCAACACGCCTTACGTAGATTTAGAGTGACATTACAAAAGGTAAAGATCACCATAAATGACAATTATTTGTAGATCCAGAAGGGCAAAAAGAGATTCTACAAATATTGCCTACGTTAATAGTTAGAATATTTTATGCCATGCCGGGCATACCTTTCCTCGTGATCTAACATATTTACAAAAGACAATATATAATGGTAATCCAAAATTAAATAATACTAGTCCCAAAGTTAAATTTTGAATCGTACCGGCCGAAATAGAATTTGTACCCAGCATAGATTTATTTTAAATGAATAATATAAGTTCGAAAGATAATTTTGATGTGTACGGGCCGAAATAGAATTTATACCTTAGAATCATCCTGTCCTAACGTGATTGTCGTATGACACAGTTGAATCAAGAAGTGATCTTACACCACAAACTGAACCCGTATATAAGCCGTTATTCTCTGAGGGGAGGGGAACATAGGGGAAACAAAATAACATCAAAGAACAATCACACGGAACAGAGGGAAGGGGTAAGTTACCAGAGGAAACAACCAGATCATTGGAGGGGCGCGTAGAACGTCACGTGTCTATCACGAGGTTATTCCCATGATGCAATGGGCGACCTCACGCTCAATTTGCCACACCTTTCACTCGTTTAGTTGTTTTCACACTCGGTGCAGAAAAAGTGCTCGCGAACAGGAAAGTTGATTAACGAGAGTTGACACACACTAGCCGAGAAACGGGGCACTTCTTGGTGAGTACAAAGTTGTTTATTCTAGGTGTTGTTCAAATAGTGTCCATTCGCTCGTATATCTTTCATGTTGTAACGTTGATGTCAAATCAACGTTATAATACTAAATAAAATGTTGCACCAGTAGAAATATAGAGTTTAATTTTCTTCACATGATGATATCAACAGTTGTTGAATATCTGTCGCGAGCATAGCGGCATTAGATGGCAAACTTTTTAAATGAAGTTAAGATTTTAGTAAGTTCCAGGGCACCCTTGACAATATTAGACAAAAGTGAACATTTTAATAAGCCCAACCGCTTCCATTACTTCAGTTATACCGCGTCTGATTGGTCATTAATTCCTACTCTTCATATTGTTTAGATTTGTACCAATGGTAAAGTGACGAATTCAAACTGTAAAGAAGTAACTAGAAGTTTTTTTGTTCCTCTTTCAGGTTAGATAGGCCAGCCCTCAGTGTAGTCAGCTTGTTACCCACACACAGAGAAACGAACCAGATTAACGTTCCATTCTAATGTTATCCTCCCATCTGCGTCTAGGTCTTCCCACTGGTCTCCTCCCAATGGATTTGCCAGTCAATATCCTGGACATTGATCTAGAATATTATTTTAGCTCTGAGTGTCCTGCCTACCGTAACTTACGTGACTTGTCTATATCCTAACAATTTTTAGTTATGTTCATAGATAATTTTACTAAGAGATGTTATAAATATAAAGTTAATTAAGATTTAGTTTAATTTAATATATTTTATATTAAACTAAATCTTTATTAACTTTCATATATCTAAACAATACCTTGTGATGATTACATGGTATGCAGCTCATTATTATGCAACATTTTCGCCTCACCAGTTCCTCATCTCTTTTTAGACTTTGTATTTTCCTAAGCGCCATGTTTTCGAACAGCTTAGATTTATTTTCGTCGCGTAAGGTAAGAAACCACATTTCACATCTATAAAGAACAACCGGTAAAACTATGGTTTTGTACATTCTGAGTTTTACATTCCTTGACAGCAGGCGAGAGGTAATATTACCGACAAAAATAGTATAAAAATAGTAAAAAAAAAATAGTATTACAATGTACTCTTGTTTGCTTGGCAGTAAAATGAGAAACACTCTAGGTAAAACACCATCAATGCACTTGAGAGGGATTTAAATCCCAAACCCCCCATCAACGAAAGTACATTACATTTATAGAGTAACTCCTTATACCATGCGGCCACTGATACCGGCCTATCAACACTTGTGTTAAGAAGTTTAAACTGAGAAGAATAAGGGTAATCATTTAATTGGTATATATGTACACTCGCTTGAATCGTGTACGTAGATATTCACTAGATTAATACATTTTACTATAGAAGAGCAGTATCAGCAGAAAATGAATTAAACTCATCTTGTCTGGTTTTGACATCAACAAGAGTGTTCTCGCTCATAGAAATTCTCGTGTGCTTATAAGCCTATAATCAGTGGGTTTAGAAAGTGCACGTTAAATACTTCAATCAATAACAAGGGTGTTGGGGTGGTTTATAACCCGTCCAAATGCAATAAGGTGGTTTTTACTTTATTGGTTTCCAACCATGCCTTCATAAAAACGCAGTTACAACTTTCTTAAATACTATTTTACTCATAATTACCTTATTTATAATAGCCAGAATTGACAGTTATGGAGAACGGGGGGGGGGGGGGGGGGGGGAAGATACATTCCTAGGTTAAATTAAAACGGCTCACTGGGCCTTAGAAGACAATTAATATCTTTGATGTGTTATAAAACTAGATGACAAGTTTACTTGTGACAAATATATTTCTAGTGTTAAGTTTAATTTTCATGTGGTGTGAACGCAGTTAGTATAAGAGTGATTCCCTCTGAGTTCAAACCCGGCCTATAATAATTCTAAATTTGAGTAATATATTTTAACAAATTACTTTAAATATGATAAAACAAATTAATAATAATAATAATAATGTAAATATATAAAATTACTTTGAAGTAAATTAAACTTACAATTAAAAATAGTGATCGTTATCAACGTAGTTTAGAAAAAAAAAACAGTTTTGGTATTTGCGGTGGGTGGAGCTCATTTTGAAACTTTTGTTTTATTTGAACGAGTGGTAATAAATACAAAAAAAAAGGATATTCGATTTCGGTTATTTTGGTTTACTGTTTTTTTGTATGTTTTTTGTTTCACGCAGCATCATATTGCCGCCCCCCCCCTCCCCTTCCCCTTTTGCTCCCTTACTTTTTATTCCACAACGTTCCTACGTCACCTGATAAAACATGTGACTTATTGATCGCAATATTTGATCTTCACCCCTTTAGCTCTCATACCAACCCCTCCCTATTACACCAAAGTTTACTCTGATTCCTGGTGATTTATGAACCTCTCCTCTACATTAATTGGAAAGTTTAGTTCTTTTCCTCTCTTTTTTGTTTTGTTTTCCCAACCTAAAAATTCTAGCTATTTATATTTTGATGTAAAGCTGACATATGTACAAATGTAGTTTGTTATTCCCATTGTCGTACTGACTGTGATTAAGAATTAATAAAATATACTTTTTTAAGCAGCGGATATTTACTTTTGTTATCAGAGATGTCTATTAATGTCAAGCCTTACTTTGATAAATATAAAATAGTAGTGAAAATATTTTGTTTCAAATAAACAAAAAAATATCCATTTTCTTTTTAACCTCATCTTACTTGACTACGCACTGCACTGTTTTCGTAGAGATGATTAAGGTATAAATTAGAGTAAAACTACTCACATTTTCGGGGTATGAGAGTGAAATAGAATGGAAAACAATTTATAAAATAATAATCTCAGTACACCCAAACAAGATGCATACACCTAACTCTGGCTCATTGGCAGACCAGACCAGAATAATTTCTAGGTTTTGCCCAAATTTTTACCAATGTGGGTGACTCACTCTTAGCGGTCTGTATGAGTAAGGTTGTTTCAGAGAAATGTACAAGCATTGGTACAGAGAAAGATTGGCCAAATCAAAGTGAAAATTGCATATGAAAGCCACCGACAGTGTTCACAGCCAGAACTAGAACCCAGATATCCTAACCAACTGTGATAAAAAAAACTTCATTTTGATAAAAAAAAAATTATTTTAGTCAAGTGCATTTGACGTTGATGTAAACACAATATATTATTCAATAAATACTCAGATGAATATCCCAAATTTTAATGTAACAAGAAATCAATATAATATAATATTAATATTTTTGATACGAATATTAATTTAACTACAGACAATTTAACTTAAGGGTGCTGCATGAGAAAGCACAATAAAGTGGTGACCTGGTGGTCTAGGGGTAAGGTGTCAGACTTCTATGCTGGCGGCCGGGGTTCAATCCTCGGTCCCGGCACAGATTTATCTGATTACCAAACCCTTCCTTCACCTCTGACAAGACATCTTGTGAATGTGGGGAATGCCAGACCGCCACCGTGGTTCGGATTACACGTTAAACTGTAGGTCCTTCATTTCATCTCACAATCACCCTACCATTACACATTAGCGTAAGTACGTATAGCCCGAATGGGTAGTAAGACGCGGTGTAATAATAATAATAATAATAATAATAATAATAATACAATGAAGTGTTACATACGTTTTAGATATCCCGGATTATTTATTAAGTGGTTTAATAGTTTTTAATATGGTCTTCACAAAATTTAAGGTGAAAGATCTGACTAGTAAAAAGTTTAAATTTTAAGTTTAGAGTGTTTAAAAAAGTGTTAATAGCTTACATGAAAACTTATAATAAATCCCACATTATCTTAAAATCTCATGTTGTGACGTAATAAAAAAATAATTTATTTGATATAGGAAGGTTAAATCTTGGTTTGTAACCTTTTGCTTTAATCTCAAAAGTACAAATTTTCTCGTAAAGCGTAGTTGATTTTTTTTAAACTTCAAACTCAAAATTTAAACTTTTTAACTGTTCGGAAACTTTCTGTTATAATTTTCGCTTAAATTTAATTTAAAACTATATTAAAAACATATCAAACAACTTCTTTAAATAATGTGAGATTTCTAAACATCTGCAACTGATATCTGTACTCTTTAAACATAGGACTGTAGTATAATACCTACTCTAGCACCTAGATATGTGCCAATTAGTTAGTAGGATGAACTAACTTAAATAGTAATATGTATTCAACAGCACTGCCCAGAGTAGAGACAAGGTCCACTAGACTAATCTCTCAGCCATGGGAATGAGCACCTTCAAGGATTAGTAACACTGTTAATGTGACGGACTAATCCATAAAGTTGTTGTTGCCGAGTCCCAGCTGAAGATTCTCAAGGTATTTTTCTGTGTAGGGATTTTGTTATATTCTTGCCAGGAAAATGCAGGGGCATTTTATTTTTACCAACACTCTTTAACACTATTATCTTAACCAGGCCATCGATAGCCTTTATTAATCTTATAAACAAGTAACAAAATTATATCTTCTTTAATTTTATTCCCTTCTCCTAATTATAAATTATCTTAGTTTTCTAAGACAACATGTTTTGGTGTTATTATATATGTTACACAATCTTCAGGTCTTATTTATGATAAAAATTACATTATTAAATACACATTATAAGAAAGTTTGTGAACATTTTGAACTCTTATATGATCATTTCACAAAAAGATTTCACACATAGAGGGCGTGTTCTTGTGCCTAAATAGGTCAAAATTAATAAGTAACATTTGTTATACACGGATCTGTGGCCTCACGGTATAATCTATGGTTTTTTAAACCCATTTGAAATTTTATTAATGAGATATTATATTGTTTGGCAATTAACCAGTTTAATTAAATGAACTGGTTGTGAACTGTTATTAAAACTGAATAACGATTAGCAATCAATGAGGTATACAAAAAGAGAGTCTAAAATCAGCCACCCTAAAATTACGATCATTTTGATAAAGAGAAAAATATTTATTCTGAAAATAAATTCTTAAGTTTTTTTTTGTGTTAAAATTGTGTTTTTTATTACTAATATTTTTCAGTTTTGGTTATAACTAAGTCTTAAACATTCACCAATAGATACTTTTTAATCCTGATCTACAACGTGGCATTTATTAATATAGCAATTTCATTCTTACATAAAAGTGAGGTAAGTAGGCTATAGAAAAGCTGTGCCCCTTATTCAGACCTGGATACAACTGTGTCCATTGTTTTTTGTATCATATAATATATAAACTAATGTTTAAATTAAATGGCCATATTTTTATACCAAAAAATAAATAAATACTGAAAGTATTTGTACACGTGGCCTACAGACTGCAGCAATAATTCTATACAAGTATATTAGCTTTTTTTTTACTTTTGAGTATTTCAGTCTGTCAGAAATTTTGGCTTAAAGTTAGAATTTATTATTAGAGTTAAGGTCCATCTATTTTTAAATAAAGTTTTTAAATCAGTAAAAAGCACCATCTGTTGTGGATATTACAAAATACATGGATATAACCACAAGCAGTCCTTAAAGATACAACATTTGTTATGTATTATCAAAGGGTGTGATTATATACCACACTATGTCCTAAGTCCAAATAAAATATGTTTTGGGGGAAAAGGTGCGGCTTATTTTTGGATCAATACGGCATTATATTACAATAGGTCGGAGTCGCAAACATGAAAGCCATCAATGGACAATATTAAGGAGCCCTTATTAATGTAATTAGTTGATAAAAATTCTTATATTGACTAATATTTTTGTGTGTATGATGCTAAACGAGTATTTGAATATTCATTATTATTTGTTAAGAGTTCCTGGCTCCAGATTCAAAGTTCCCGGCTTCGATAACCGCTGCTTCCAGGTTCATCTGTGAAGCATTGGGTCCGGAACGCGGTTCGTGAGGATAAATGAGGATCTAATTGATTGAAAAAGTAGCGGATTCAGTCTTTAAAGATTAGATTGACGGCCGGAGGATTCGTTGTGGTGACCACATGACACCCTGTATTCAAAAAGTTGGCACTCTCTTCATTAACAAATGGTGGTAGCTTTGTTGGTATGGATCGAATGTGGGCTGAAGCAATGTAGTAATCTACATAGATTATGATTTTTTTTCTTCTGATTTTGATTCATGTTATTTTGTCTATGTCTGATTATCTAATTTCAAAACTGTTTTACTTTTTTTTTATTATATTACATTATTTAACTATTATATTTTCCTTATATTTAAATGACCCAATAACTCACATCTTTCTTTTCAAGTCTTATCTTAACTACTAGTAAAATAAAATTGTGTGTAAGATAATATAATTAATCTAAATACATAATTTATATTTTCATGTCATATATTATTTCATATAATATAGAAATAGTTTATTCATTGATATAAATTTCAAATTAAGATGTAATGCGAAATGTTTCCCTCAAGTAGAAACAATATTTAATTTAGTTATAATACTAACTTGGGATTAAGAGGGGGAAGTGGGGAAAAGGGGGGTGAGGGTAGCCTTTACAGTTTCTAAACTCTAGGATCTTGTTATTGCTTTATTTTATCTCACCGTATAATTTAAATAGAATGTTGAAATTGGGTTCTAAAGGCGATTAGTGATTGTTATTCAGAATAACTAGTTTAATTTGCTAGTTAAAATGTTGTCTTATTTGAGTAATAGTGTGTTTTATTAATTAGATAAAGAATATTTTAAAGCGTTCTTATTAATTTATATTTTCTTGTATTTATTTAAATGGTTTCGTTATAAATATCTTATAAATATGTGTGTGTATTATTTCTTACACGTGTTTTTAAACGAAAAGTGGCCACGTTGTCATTTATGTAATGTTTATCCATAATAATTTAAGCAAACGAGTCCTTTAGAAATAAAACAACAAACAAATGGCACCGGGAAATTATATTATTATTATTGTTATTGTTTAGAAGACCATCGACACAATGATATCATTAGGGCCTTAAGAAAATAATAACTTTGTTGAGTTGATGTCTTTCAAAGTATCGGAGAAAACAAAACAATTTTTGATAAGTTCAAATGTAAGTCACAAGATGAGCTACTCACATCTAAGCGTATAATCCGAACGGGTAGCAAGACGCGGTGCTAAAAAAGTAGTCCGCATCATTGAGCATGTAGACTAAACTTAAATATTAACTGGTTTGACGATCACTAGAAGATTTGTGTTCAAATCCCATGTCGGTTTACTGAGTATACTTGATACAAAATGCTTTCCCTAATCAGCATTAATGTTAATTAGGGTATATTTATTTAATTGTATAAAACTCATCAAAAAAATCTAGCATATTTAAAAGCATGTATACCAAACGGGTATTAAATTGTGGTGAATAAACAAGGAAGTTTATTCTTTGAAACCACACACATAACGCCATTATTTGAGAGCCATTATGGGGAAAAATATACCATGTATCGAATCTATGAGTCATCGTTATTCGGAAAGATACACCATGGTTAATATCTAAGAGCCATCGTTATTGGTAAAGATACACCATGGTTCATATCTAAGAGCCATCGTTATTGGTAAAGATACACCATGGTTAATATCTAAGAGCCATCGTTATTGGTAAAGATACACCATGGTTAATATCTAAGAGCCATCGTTATTGGTAAAGATACACCATGGTTAATATCTAAGAGCCATCGTTATTGGTAAAGATACGCCATGGTTCATATCTAAGAGCCATCGTTATTGGTAAAGATACACCATGGTTCATATCTAAGAGCCATCGTTATTGGTAAAGATAAACCATGGTTCATATCTAAGAGCCATCGTTATTGGTAAAGATACACCATGGTTCATATCTAAGAGCCATCGTTATTGGTAAAGATACACCATGGTTCATATCTAAGAGCCATCGTTATTGGTAAAGATACACCATGGTTCATATCTAAGAGCCATCGTTATTGGTAAAGATACACCATGGTTCATATCTAAGAGCCATCGTTATTGGTAAATATAAACCATGGTTCATATCTAAGAGCCATCGTTATTGGTAAAGATATACCATGGTCCACAGTTTATATGAAGAGAGTATTAAACAAATGCTAATAATGCCAGTGATTATTAAGTTTTATTTGAAAAGGTGCATCTTGCGGCGCATATACCAGATATAAATGTATCTTGTTATTGTTTAGGGATACAATCCAAAAGGGAGGGGACATTTAGTCCTCACAAGGACCTTCACACCAATATGAATTACACGCACTGTATGTATACTATAGCTATCCATCCATAAAATTCGATTCACTTGCAAACATGGGGAAAAAATGCTTTATGGAAAAAATAAAGCAAATCGTAGAAAATATAGTAAAAATCACAACTGACATATCCACGCCAACTAAATAACAAAAACGTCGAGTATAAATGACATATTTCAACAAAACAAAATAACTCATTTTCGTGTGAGCTAATCACAGAAGTGTCAAATTATTCACTGAAAAGCGTATCAACAAATGTCTAGCTTAAAAGTTGACAATATTAACATCATGGATGAAAGCATCAAGAGGGTAGTTTCAATCAAATAAATATTATTAGGAATAAATATTGGAAATAGTTATATATACATATAATAAAACTGTAAATTTGTTTGTACGTCCGATCTATTCTGTTAATTTCCAGTAAACTCAAAAGGTACGTACCCATCGGGTCGAGATGGGACTACTTCTGTTTTACTCCTAATCTTTAAGAGAAAAGGGTAAGCTATTTGCTATCACGCTATCTCATCACTAATTAGTGAGAGAGGCAATGTTGGAAAAAACTGTTAGTGTGGTTACATTTGCTTTTTAAATTTGTAACAATTAAAATACACTTACTTTGAATTTATACATCTTCATTGTAAATCTCCTTGGTGACGAGGTGTTTCGGAGTATTAAAAAAACATGCATGTAGAAATAATGTATTCCTGTCTTAATTAATCGCCAAATCAATTGTAATCCAAAGAGTAATTACATTATATATTTCAATCTCAAATCAAAAGAAAAGCTATATTTTGTGTTTTTGGTTTTATACTCACACTAATGGGTCGTTGGAGCGATGGCTGCATATTATTGAACTAAAACGTATTTTAAACCTTTTATTGGGAAAGGATCTTTATAATAAGCCCTCCCTCACAGTTTAGTTAAAAGTTTACTCATTGAAGGCTATTAAATTTACTTAGATATTTAGTTCTCCTTGTGTAATTTGAATAAAAACGTATATTTTCTCCTTTCGAGTCCCGATAAGAACTTTAAAATGACTCCTCTCACAGATCTATCTATTTGTTGCACCAAACCACTCAAGAAAAGAGTGAGCTGTTATTATTTTTAAATAAAGGCAAATATTATATTTACCAATACACAGCTATACACAAATCATGGTTTCCATTGTGATGTAAACAAATAATGATTGTACAGATGAATCACTGCACATACTGAAGGAAAAGGCGTTGGAAAATTCACTAGGAAAATCGGGGTTTAGTTTTAGGCCACTATCTTTACCAGAATAGTGATTCTCTTATCTTTAAAATGAGTACTCTTTTGTCAAGGTCTGTTAGGTAGATTCCTTTTAATTTCTATTACTGGAAACGGGCTTATCAAATAATATATATTAATATATATGAGAGAGATAGTGATAACATTTGATAGGGAAAATGAGAGTGTGTGATTGTGCAAGTGTGTGGGTAAGTGTGAAAATGAGAGTGTGTAGTGTTTGGGTGTGTGATTGTGTAAGTGTGTGGGTAAGTGTGAAAATGAGAGTGTGAGTGTGAGAAAGTGAGGTTAATAGACTGAGAATGAGCAATTGAGCGAGCTCAAGTAAGTGTGAGTGAGTTATAGTGAGAGTATGTATGTGTGTTAGAGAGATAAATACTGGGAAAAAAGAAAATAGTGGGTCTATGAGGAGATAGAATGTGTGTGAGAGAAAGTGAGATAGTGTATTAGAGAGAGAGAAAAAATAGATAAGGTAGATTGCGTGATAAGGTGTGTGTGAGAGAGAAGAAGTGTGTGTGTGTGTGTGTGGGTGGGTGGGTGAAATAAAAAGTGTAAAATTTTGGGACGGATATTGTGTGAAAAAAAACACAGAAAATTTGAGGGCGTGAGAAAAAGAGTGTTTGAGAGAATAATTTAGAGATGGAGAGATTAGCTTAGAGAGAGAAAATAATATTGAGCTAAAGAGTTAGGAAAGAGTGTTTGAGAGATAAATTAAAAGAGCGAGTTTGAGCCAGAGAAAAAATGTATGTTTGAGAGAAAAAGTGAGTTTGAAGGAAAATGAGTTTGAGAGAGAGAGAGTTTGAGAGAGATAAAGAGAGTGAGATTGAAATAGAAAGTGAGATTGAGATAGAGGGAGTTTAAGAGAGAGATATCTTTTGTGAGAGAGCGTTCAAGAGGTATAACGTTCAAGAGAGAAGGAACGTTTGAGAGAAAGATTAAGAGAGACTATAATAAAGATAATGTGAAAGAAATTGTGTGATATAGAGTGTATGTGAGGGTAGCTAGTGTGTGAGATAGGGATAAAGTGTGACAGAGGGAATGAGAAAAGATTATATTATAGAGAGAGTTTTATAGAGTGAGTGTGTGTGTGGAGGGGAAAGAGTGTGAGAGAGTGTGTGATAGCGTGAGAGAGTTTAATAGAGAGAGAAAATGTGCGACATTTATTATTATTATTAATGGCGCGTTTTACTACCCGTTAAGGTTGTACGCACTTACGCAAATGTGTAATGGTAAGGTGATTGTGAGATGAAATAGAGGACCTACAGTTTAACGTGGGATCCAAACCACGGTGGAGGTCTGACATTCCCCACATTCACAAGATGTGATTAATACACGTTTTGTCAGAGGTGAAGGAAGGGTTTGGCAATCAGATAAATCTGTGCTAGGACCGAGGATTGAGCCCCGGACCCCCAGCAGAGAGGTCCGACACCTTACCCTAGACCACCAGGTCAATTCAATACAATTCATGAAGTAGACTATTTATCGCCCAGTTCATTAAATTGTCAAGAGAAGACTCCAGTTCATGAAATGGGTGGAAATATGCCCATTTCATGATCTGGACTAATTCACGAATGGAATGTGACACATACACTTTATAATATGACGATTATCAGTAGTTAGAAAATTAATTAATTTGGTATTCTAGCTAGCTTTTTTGCATATTTTATAAACGTATATGTGAAATATATCAGACTGTTTCCCTTTTTATATGGCCTGCAAAATAGCGATAAACAGTACGGATTCACGTTGACAATGTGGCTACATCAACACTTAGTTCTTGAAGCTGTTCGTTTTTTAATTAGATTTGACTCTGACTGAATATAACATAAAGAGAGAATAATGAAATGTGTATTAAGTAATTGTATCACAATTCGCCTTTGAGAGAGGATTTGAATAAACACTGTAAAAAGGTGCTTTAGTAGAAGTGCGGGCTGGGTGTGCAGCTCATCTAGTCTGAATTTTCGATGATAGGTAGATAAGAGTTAGAATCCATATTGAATGTTAAATACTATTTATCCTATGTAGTTTTTCCTTTTACCTTGACGCTATTTAGGGTACATTTGATCTAAATTCTACCATACTCATCCCTACCCCATTAACGTAAGTTAAATGCTTATATCTCATGTAGATGAGTGGGGCCAACTTTGCGTTAGAAGATAGTAAAAACTCATTTTGTACAATCCACCTTGAAAAGACCTAAACTGGATCAGAACCCACACCTTTCCATCTGCAGCAAACTAAACAAAAATAATTTTATGACTAAGCCCACGTGCTCCCCTAAACATCGATTGTAGGGGGGAAAATTTAAATCATTTTTATCTTATAGTTCTATTCCTTCCTTGCAACCTTCCGGAGAACATCAAAAGCGTACAGAGGTAGAAATCTCGTATCAAAAGCGCACAACAAAATGGATCAAGAGTACACCTCTAACTTGTATCAAAAGAACACCTAGACCTTGTATCAAAAGTGCACAACGAATGGATCAAAGCGCATCCAGACCTTGTATGAAAAGCACATCTAGACCTTGTATCAAAAGCACACTTAGATCTTGTACCAAAAGTGCACAGAATAAAAAGCTGCATAATGTGGCAATGTAGCAAACATATTAAGCCCACAGTTATGGCAGGAATGAGCTATCGAGTTGAATGTAATATAATCGGCAAACACTAATTGCTCTTAATCAGGTGGTGTTAGGTTAGGTTAATCTTATATCAACAAGCGGTGTTGCCATTTGGGACTCAGAAACTACAAACAATGGAGGGCTTTTGATGCCCCTACCTTGTGCGTTTGTGATAAAGGTCTACTCAAAAGTGGGTACAATAATTTGGCCTGTACGCTCTAAGCATTTAGTTTCATCCTACATTATTCAACTGACATGTTTTTTTAACGTTAGACATTGAATAGAATTCTATTACATTTAATGTATCAGGAAGCTAATGGATTAGTGGCTGTAGAGCTTCCACTAAAAATACTTATGACCCGAAACACACACACAAAAGAAGGCGTCTAGAATGACTAGCAAGTCTGGTGTGGTTTGAAAGAAACCTCAACGCAACGTTGCGCGACGCTGGCCAACCAAAGTAAACTGGTCAAGATGGTGATTGATCGAGGTGGAATGGAAAGTTCGAAACACTAGGTGCTGTTCTACTTTCATTCAATTTGATACTTTTTTTTATCCAACGTCTCATACCCTCCTTTGACCCTTTCCCAATTCCAAAATCAAATGCCTTAGCCCGGTGAAAGGCGTGACCTTTTTATAAGATTCCGCAGAAAAGAAAAGAGCTTCTATTTTTCTCGTTTTTTTTCTTTTAAGACGGGGAAGTGAAATTACAAAAGACTGCGGAATGTTTCCTCTGTGTCAATAGAATTTACAAGGCAAGAGAATTCTGACGAGATCTCGTTGTCACAAAAAGTTTTCTTATTTTAATTGTGTTCTCAGGAAAAGAGCTCTTGAAATGAACAAGAGCGTGGTAACACGCAAGAACACATCTTTTTATCACAAAATTTATTATAATCTGACAAAGTTAATTTACCCTTATTTCCTGGATTTCAATATTGATGACTCTTTTGTAAAGGTAAACGCATTACTTGAAATTAATATATTAAATACCTGTTCCAATGGATACATGGTCTAAGGTGTCACTCTTGCAATAGACTAGACAACCGATTACAGGTAGATCGGGGTTTGAATCCTGGTCGGTTTTATTGGGGTGTTTTTTCCTAAAAGGTTTTTCACTCTTCCTCCACGCAAATGTGGGTACACTTACTCTGAATTCAAACTTCTTGATACCTAACACATTAGCGTATTCAGTATATTTGCGTATAGCCTGAACAGATAATAAGACAGGATGTTAAAAAATAATTGAATAGTATTAATATATTACTTTGTCATACAAAAAAAGAATTGCAGCCGATAACATTATTGGCCTTGAGATTATTAAGGCTCCTGAATCTTAATGAGGACCCGAACAATAAAACGTATGTCTTAGAAATCTGTCTGTATTTCCCACTGTCTGCTTATAACTAGCGCTACAAACTCAACAATTTAATGGATTACGTCCTTACTTTGTATTTAAATGTAATTTAGGCCTAACCGGGATGAAAGTTTATTTCAGTTAGTATGGTCCTGTATTTTTAAAAGCTACTTTCTTCTTCTCCAGAAGCGATGGGAACATACTTGAAGTACACTAAATCACTCGATGTTAGTTCTTCAAATTCAGCAATGCTAAAATCTTTTCCTGTCAGCTTTCGAGAGTTGGAACACAAATATTTATAGCCTGAATTTATTTCAAAAACACGTTTAGGTTTGTCTGATACTAGCTCTCCTATATCACCCTGCACATTTTACAATTCACCTTCAGTTGTTTTTATCAAAGCTATATTGTTTTCGAGGCTCACACCTTTCTCCTGAAGACGTGTAATGGTTGACGACAAGGAGTTGAGATTTGCCTTGATGCATGACTGTTTTTATTTCACTCTCTGAAAACAATACTTAACAGGCCTTAATGGTCCTAGTATCTTGTGTTTCATGAGAATCTACTAAAGGCTTAACAGTTTGAAAATGGTCAAAATAATATACACATGCATCGATCCAAGTTCCCCACCGCGTGATAAATAGGCTGCAATGGCAAGGAAACATTGGGAGCTAGTGATTTGAAGAGTTGCTTCCGCGATGGATCTTTTACAAATACCTTCTGTGTGTATGACACTGAGGTTTCAACTTGGTAAAGTTATCCCTCACTTCCTCCACTACGTACTCTATGAAAAGTTTGAGCTAGGCAAGTCAATGTATCATCATCGAATAGAATGATTTAATAGCTTTGGCTGCTTTAGCAATGTATAGCACCACGTTGGTCATGACGAGCAGAATACCGTCATGTAACACACTCTTAGGTCATAGCGAAAACAGAGCTCTGCCGAAGAGTTTATATATTATCGATTGGTTTACGGATTCAAGGAATTCAGTATTGAGCAAAAGTATATCTCTGGTTTGCCAATTTCCAGGGTTCCCGCGGATACATTGGCAATGTAACCTCCCTTTATATCACTGGTTTCATCAATGAAGACAGAAATATTCTTTTCTTAGATTTGTTTTCTTATTTGTCTCATTACTTTGTCGTAACACTGTGGTATAAAGTTTTTCCTCAATGTGGCTCTTAAATAGAGTTACTCGTGTACAGTCCCAGGAAATACTTTAGTTTGACATTGCTCAATTTACTCAGAGGAATGTTCGTAGAAAACAGAAGGTCACACACATATTTATAAACTGTTGAGGATCTTTCTTGATTCTTGGATTCATTTTGTGCAAGTAATAGTTGATAACTTTTCCTTTTATTGATATTCTGCATACCATGGACATATTTGTTGTGACTGATATACTGATGAATGGTAAACCTTTTATCTGATGCCAGACAATTTAACATAACAAAATTTACAGAAAAATATTATCTGTAGAAAAAATATTCTCTCCAAATTCAGTAACAATTTGTCTCAAATACTTGCTTTAGATGGTTTGGTTTCAGGAATTCTAAATACATACAAAATGATTACAAACCAATAAATATAATGCTAGAATCAGTTTAAAACAATTTTAAATATTCATTCCAAAGAAATGCTTGAAAATGAATTTTCAAACAAAAAAAAGCCAGAAAAAGACCAAAAACCCAAAATGGCAAAAAAAAAAAAAAAATCCTATAAAATATTCATCTCTACAACCAGGGAATCATGAACAGAATTTGTGTACAAATGAGCACTGTCTCTGAGGGACCAAAAAAAATAAAGATGGCATAACATCAAAATCCTGACCCTGCTTATAACAGTATAGAATTTGTTTCTTGTAACAATATTAAATTTAAGTTAAATTCGTTTTAATTTGTAGTAAGAAGAAATATGAAATTAGTATTTCAAGGAACGTGCTTGGTAGAACGACAATTGATTGGTTGATACACTTAAGTCAATAAAACAATATAAGTTACGAATATAAGAGATAAGTTTATTAAAATAGAGATTGTTATATCAAGAAAAAAAATTAATATTAAGTCAATTAACAATATGAATTAATGGAGATAACAAAGAAATAATTATTCAAAGAGAAAAAAAATCGTTAAGTCGGGTATTAAATCACTTAAAAATACATAACCATCTACCTAAGAATCACCTTAGAAATTGGTGAAGAGAAAATTTATTTTATAAATAGGTAAAACTGTAATTGAGCAAGATTCTATAAAGCGATAAAAAAATACTATGGAGAATTTAATGAAAACTAGAAACTTGTAAAAAGTACATGACTGGAATGGAGCCGTTAGTACTAGATTGAGGAACAAAACTAACTAATTAAATGAACGATCAATTAAATACAACCTCTTTTAAAACTAATCATTTATATTCATAACTTATCTTGTTTAATTGCATTAAGAAGAGTAGCAATCAATCAATTGTTATACCAAATACGTTCCTCGTAATACTAATAATAATTTTGTTTAAGCAAGATGTGTATATTACATTGAATAATGTTCCTTATTACAGTTATTACTATTAAACCGGGTTTCTCCACAATCTTACCTAATAATTTTAGCTTGTATAGCATACCAATATTATTATAATTATTAGTACCCTGTCTTATATCCGTTCGGGTTATACGCACTTACGCTAGTGTGTAATTGTGAGATGAAAGGGAGGACCTACAGTTTAACATGGAATCCGAACCACGGTGGAGGCCTGGCATTCCCCACATGCAGAAGCTGTGATTTATACACGTCTTGTCAGAGGTGAAGGAACGGTTTAGCAATCAGATAAATCTGTGCCGGGACCGAGAATCGAACCCTGGATACCTAGCACATAAGTTTGACACCTTACTTACCCCTTGACCCCCAAGTCACCGACTATACTGATATTAATGCGTGTGATGTGTAGTTGCTTACTTCAGTATAGTAGCCACGTTTATTAAAAAAACATGTGTGTGCTATCTCCTCAGTACGGGACAGCAAACGTTTCTCTCGCCTCGTCACAAATATTCCTGCAGGTGACGGTCCTCTTTCCTCCTAATGACGTCACACATGCGCTTACACTAGGACGGTGTAAACGGGTGAAACGTGACATTTCAGACAGTTGGCAACTTTCCTCAAAATTGAGAAAGTGCTGACGCAATGAGTGTAACTAGCTTTGTGTATAAACCTTATACTTTTTTTCCTTTGTCGTAATAAGAAGTTAAGTTCTTTTATTTTCGGCATTTTAAGAAAACTTCAAATCAATAAGCGTCAACACGTAATAATAAAAAAAAAAAGGTTGATTGCGTGGTTTGTGTTTATAGCTCTCAATTCTGGAGAGACCCAATCTCATTTTGAATTAATGGAGACATTCATCCTCAAAATTCTCTCCCCTTTAACAATGAATGCTAAATTTTAAATAGTCAACCTCGATCTTATATATATTATATATATATATAAAATTAACTATCTCAGAATATATTTAATACAGTATAATTTTTGTAGGAAGGGTCAAGGGGCAACATAGGAAGTGTTACTAAATCTACTTTCCCATATTATTCACTCGTTAATGTATGTGATCTGTAGCTATCACTTTAGTTATAATATGATATAAATACATATAAAATAACACTAATAATATAGTAAAATGTTTTAAATGTTGATTTACTTCAAAACTACATCCCCTTCTAAAGGGATTGAGTATTTTAAAATGTTTTATCCAACAAATTTTAATCTATTATGGCTACTGTTTAGATATATTTTTCAATAAGATAGTTAAAACAATTTTAAGTTGGGACTCAATAGTATTTGCTAACACGCCCCTTCCCCCGAGACCCCAAACTCACATACACAAATACACTTCTTCTCCCTCAACACTCTGTATATATGTATAATAGGCGTTAAATGTAGTCTTACCCGTTTCAGCCCTATCGTTTAAAATATAATTTTGGTAGGAAGAACAGTATCAGTTAGTTACTAAAGTTACTAAAACAATTTTAATATATTCATTCATCAAGTCATGTTATCCGACGCTGTAATTTTTGATAGATATTACCAGTACCAATTAAAAAGACAAATAATATATTAAAATGTTAGCAATGTTGACCTCAAAGAAATATTTTTGAATTTTCTCTACTGTTCTTCCAACCAAAATTAGGGTATACCTAATAAACCGGAAGCAGTCACTACATCACATGTAAAGTATGTTTGTACCTCTAATAAGAAGATAGAATTTAGAGTAAGTGTAGCTACATTTACTTCAAGGAATAGTGAATGTATTTATGGTAAACCACCTTCAGTACACCTGGCGGGAATTTGAATCCTGACCTAGTCGCCATCGAACCAGAATAGATAAGGTTGATGCCTTATCCCACATGTCCAATGATGCACGTGCTAGTAATTTTTTATAACAAATACATTTTATATACTGTTATACCTTTAATACCATTTTATTTAGATTTTAAATTAAATTGTTCACTGAAGATTCGTATTAATTTTCGACGTTATTTACATTTTATATATTTTTAAGGAAGTAATTCACTTTATTTATTTGAATATATGTTGTAATTTCTCTAAAAAAAAGAGTTATAGTTGCCTAGAGAAATGAGCGTGCTATTAGATATTTTATGAAGTATAGTGCTGCTTCACTGGGGTGAACGGAGGGACTATTTAAAAAGCTAAATTTAAGGATGAAAGAAAATCTATAAACAGTAAATAGCAATTAAGCCATCTGCAAGAGTTTAACATTTCATCATTATTGTACCTATTTGCCTTTGAGGTCACAAATAATACCTATACATGCACATGTGTTATTTATAACTTACGTACTGATGTATCATGAAATAACCAATGATAATTCGTTTGATACTTCCTGAGACCTGCCATTTATTTTATGCGAAACGCGACACAATGCTCTTATAAATAGAATATAGCTTTAATTCTATTACCCAGTGCCAATAAAATAATTAATCTAAGCAATCATAGTAATAACTATATTTAAAATTCAAATATAATAAAATAATATTATTTTAATTTGTATTTAATAGTTTGACTGTTAAATCATACAAAAAATGTTAATTTTTAGAAGTTAGCTGTTTAATAAAATAATATAATTTCATAATAATTTAATATAATAGGTAGCTTTTTTAAACTCATTGTTTGAATTTAGCATCAAGCATAATAAGTAAAAATATTTCTTTATTGGATTTAGTCTGCCCTCTTTCGTTGAATATTTTTGCTAGGAGATGGATTTCAGTCAAACTTGGTAAACAAAAATACGAAGCGAACGAGGTTTATACTCTTATATTATTTTATGTTAGCTTTTTTATGTCTTTTATCTGTATAGTGCTTAAAATATTAAATTTAATGTAGCATTGTGGACTAGTTAAATAATTAATCTTAAATTACTAAGATGATTGAATGTGAATTCTACGTGGAATTAGATTTTAAGTTTTTCTCTCAGCTAATTTGGTGTCACGACATTTCTTTTTCTCAAGACCACTGGGTGTTAAGTTAGTGATAACAGCTTACCTCACTATTAGTGTCAAAAAATCGTGGTAAAATATAATAGGGAACCATAAACATATGTAATCAACCCCTTCTCATAACTTAAGATAGCTATTAATGTGCAATGCAAGAATAAATGATAGCACAAATAAGTATTATGTGTGGTAGTTATTAAGTAGCACTAGATTAAAATCACTACCTGAGGCTAGCCTTTATAAAATACACAATACTAATATTGTATTGAGAAACAATAGTTAAAGAAAAAAGAAATTATACTATACAAATTTAAATTTAGAAAATAAAATTAAGATTTTTTAATTATAAAGGTGTTTTTTTTTTGGCAGAACAAACTATAATATATTGTATCCTATATCTACCTGTAAAATGGCAAGCCTGCCTGGCGTGTTCCACTATGGTATCGCCTATAAGCTAAGGTTATAGTATAATTCGTCATGGATATACCTTGAGGTGGAAACGGAGCATACATATAGTGAATATGCACATAGATTATGTCCGTTTAACATCAAGTTTTCACCTCTGACAAGACATCTTGTGAAAGTGGGGAATGCCAGGCCTCCACCGTGGTTCGGATTCCACGTTAAACTGTAGGTCCTCCATTTCATCTCACAATCACCCTACCATTACACATTAGCGTAAGTGTGTATAACCCGAACGGGTAGTAAGACGCGGTGCTAATAATAATAATAATAATAAATAATATAATAATAATAATAAAATAATAATAATAATAATAACATCATGTTGGTATATTTTACTTTCATTTTCCTGCTTATACCTATCCGTTCAGACTGTATAGCTTAACTAATTATTCTAATGGAGTATAATTTGAAGTAAGAATTTATAGTAAATGTAACCGCAATTACGAGTATAAATGTGAAAACATTTATAAAAAGTTACCTGCAATACACCCGACTGTGCAGTCCAGTCAAGTGCGATAGTGACGTCTTAGACCATTCGACCACTGAAGCGTATACCAGTGATATTTATGAATTAACAAACGTGCATGGATATGGCAAGTAATTTATAATAAATGTACCCACATTACAAGTATGAGGGGATGTAAAAAAAATACTACAATAATAATTCACACGTGGAAAACCAACCTAAGAGTATTCAGCCAAGATTCGAAACTTGCTTACCGGTAATACATTCTACTTTGTGGTACATTCTTAATCCATAGATGTATTAACAATCACTGGTGGAATAAGTATTCATTGCTTGGTTAAGTAAGAGTTTAATCTAGTTTCTCTCTTGTATATTATCCTACAGGGAGCGTACAGTTTAAGAATTTGTTTTTAAACAATGGAAAACACGTATTATACACAGTGGAAACAACAAAAATATAGTCGGCAGCCTCATAAAATTTTAATACGTTAAAATATTAAGACCATTCTACATGGTCGAATAAGAACTTTTTCTTTTTTTAACAAGCTAACCTCAACACATTCGTAGGAAAAACTTTATAATAAAAATCCTCTAGTAATACGGTAAAGGGTAAGAAGTCACGTTTGATTAGGAAACAGATAATTTTTACTATATCTAATTCTTTAAAAACATTTTGGTTAAAATAAAGTATTGACCTAGTGAATTAAAATCTCATTTGTATTGATTAACAACCCAAAATACTGGAATGAATTTTATTTTTAGTTGAAATCCCAGGTTGTATTAATTTACCTGGGACTAAAGGGAAATCCATTTTATATTGTGAAACACATTAATATTACCAATTTGCTTTTCTCTCTCTAAAACGCTTAGCTTTATTTAATCATAATGTATAATTTTTTGTACTAACTAGGTTTAAAATTTATTCCTCCCCTTAATGGAAACTCTTTCACACACACACATGCATACACACACACACGATACAAGAAACGGACATTCTCTCGCAGTTCAGACGTGGAAAAAGTAAAGCCTCTAAAAGTATTACATTCTATTTTAAATTACTCTAAGTCTCTCTAATTATGTAGGGATTCTGTGTCTTACAACTTACATAATTTCTTATTTAAACATTAGATTTATCGCTTTAGAATACATGTACATTTTTTAATGTCATTATTTATCCATTTAATTTTGGTTCCAACGAAAGCGTCTAGACAGATGTGTACTATACCGGGAAGTTACATGTCATCACATTACTTATACTCTACTGAACATACCCCTACCTCCCACATACCATCTATCGACTAGATTAGTTCCTGGCCATGTCCAAAAGTAGCTTCACATTTAAGAGGATAGTCAATGCCGATATACATTGACATGAGGCCTGGAAACTTTGTACAGTGTGTCTAATTACTTATGTTCCATAAACTTGTATTTGATTGTAGTAGATGAGACTTTCATGGAAGCCAATGGAAGATCTATACATAGTTTATCATTAAAAATAATAATGATAGTTATAAATAATAATAATAATAATAATAATAATAACGTCTTTATTTGAGTTAAGTAAAGGCCAGCGTTTTTAATTATACATAACCGCTTAATAATAAAGAATGTTCCTCTTATAATTTAGTACTATTAATATAATAGTTAAAAATTAATTTATGATGTATGTACAGAAATAATAAAAATAAAAAATTATTTATCACATAAATCTTCAGACAATTGTATACATTTATTGATAAATTACTATAGAATAAATAAATAAACAAATTATAGTTAAATAAAGAAAAAAGAAAACAAACAAAAAAGATTAAGACACACGATATCGTACCACAAACATTCACATATACTTAAATACGCATAACATATCTAACCATAGTGGAAAGAGAAGATTTAGTTATGTTAATACTTTTCAGTAATTATATAGATTAAATAAATTTATATACATTATAATAGTAACAATAATATTAATGCATTTACTTTAAACCCAAATTTTTCCTCTATCCATAATTTCCATTCCCATTGATGATCGAGACTCTGCTCGAAAATGTACAGCAAGCCTAAGCTGAAAGGTTATAATAGTGGATTTAGTTTTAATATTTATATAAAGAGAATTCCATTAACTAGATCTAGCAAAATAGTAAAAGAGAGAAAATATAAATTAAATTAGTGAAGAGGGGTGTCATAGATTCGTACAGGGCTGTAGGAAGATTAGCCTAAAGTTAAGAATAATAGAGACACTATACAGCGTATTTCATCAGTCATGTATCAGGGGCTCATAGAGAGTTGAGAAAGTATAATATCCAGTTTCATAGTCGGATTTAGTACGCCTCAAGTACGCCGATGTACTGGAATGGATTGGTCCAGGATCATACGGGAAACTGACCAATTACATTCGAGGTTAGGTGTCGTCCTGTATTCAATATTGCATCGAACTTGAGGTGTCCAAATCTGAATATGAAACTCACCTTTTGTCTTCCACGAAAGAGAAACTTTTCTTCTAGCACCACGTCTTACTACCTTTTAAGCTTATAAGCCAATTACTCTGATGTATTAAGGATGCGAAAAGTTGAATTTATAGAACGTGCACCCACATTTTCCTGGAGGAGAGTAGAAAATCATTTAAGGGAAACCACCATCAGTGCCCCCGACCGGAATCGAGCCCTGATCTCCCTGTCATCGGCTGCCAGTTTATTGTGAGAGTAGCGCCTTAGACCATGCGGCCATCTAAGTGGGTGATAAACTATTAAGTTACGAGAGTGTTTTAGTCCAATGATAGCGATGCAAAGTGTGAATTGTGTTCCCTATGTCAATATTGCCATTGCGGATGTCGAATACCGTATGATTAAAGGCAAATATATCGAACATATGTAAGTTGTTTAGCAAATTTCCAGAGTTTCCCTACTTGACGCTGCATCGTGTAAATATCTTAAATAGTTACGGTTTTATAAAATGCTGAAAAACTCTACTTCCCCTGTAATAACTCTGTACAGCACCTCCTTCGGTGACTTTTAGCAAAATTCACCAAACACTAAAGTTAAATAAACTTGAAAATACTGACATTCTCAAATAATATTGTTCTAAGAAAATTGCTTTTTTTTATTTATAACATTTTAAAATTAATAAAAGTTGAAATAGTATATTCCGTGCTTCTTCTTTGCCAACAACTTGACACCAACATTTAAAATGAAAATGTTGTCTCAGGTTTTGTAGCGTATGATGTATACTCTGTTCCAAGGGAAATACACACATCTTTGGTAAACCTTAAGAGTTCACGCGTCAGAAACAAACTATTTTAGACCCTCGTCACTATATCATGAATACAGGTAGAGGTGACAATAAAAATGACACTACATGTGTTAAAAGGTTTAAATGGATTAAATAGAAAAATCTTTTTTATTAGTTGATTACGGCTATAGCCACATCTAAACATCGTATTCTGTAAATTGACGATCCCTGGATAGCTCAGTGTTTAGAGCATTGGCATACTAAACCAAAGGTCTCGGGTTAGACTCCCGTGTCCAGCTGTCATTTTCCAATGTACAGAAAAAGTTTAGAGCTATGACAGACCAGCAGGGATATATAAGCTGATAGCACTCGTACTTTATTTAGAAGCCCAGTTCTTGATCCTTCATGGATTCAACGTAGGGCTTACAATTTGGTGTCCAAAAGGAAGTCATTTTCTATCTTTTCAATTAAAATATATTGTCCTCCATCCACCTTAAAATGTCCTCTCTTTTTTTTACAGTGCTGCACACACATAAGCACATAATTAAACTGTCATATGCAAAAAAAAATTGCAATATTTATAATATATTATATGCTTTAAATAATATATACAAATATTAATTCATCTGAATGTATGGTTTTTAAAGAATATGAAGAGTACAAATTTGAGGATTTAATTTAATGAATAGATGTATTAAGTCGTTGATATCATCGATTACGTAAGACTATACGACCAATTTTTTAACCTTATTTCACTCACGTAGGAAAATATAGGGATTAAGTTTGTCGAATATCAACAATAGAGGGTATTTTTTAAATATAACTTCAATATCACAGGTTACATCAACAATAGAGGGTATTTTTTAAATATAGCTTCAATATCACAGGTTACATACACAATAGAGGGTATTTTTAAAATATAGCTTCAATATCACAGGTTACATCAACAATAGAGGGTATTTTTAAAATATAGCTTCAATATCACAGGTTACATCAACAATAGAGGGTATTTTTAAAATATAGCTTCAATATCACAGGTTACATCAACAATAGAGGGTATTTTTAAAATATAGCTTCAATATCCTTTGCTTTTCAGAACAACTTAAAATGTGTAGATTTTATTTTTCTTTATTTATGGTCTTCTTGCGAACGTTCAGGGTTTTTTTTACCTCTGGTGAATTATTAGTGGACTCAAGAGCGGAATAGACTTAATGTGGATTCGGTAAAGACTATAATATTCACACAATACAATTTTAAGGATATGACGTATATGGAATTTTACAGTTAGCTATTAAGAAATGAAGAATCTTTGCCAAAAATAGGCAGCACTATAATATTAGATTTCTTCGAGGTTGACGTTAATGCTTTCTTTCTTAATAAAAGTATATAGCTTGAATTTTGTTTTATTTTGAAATGTTCACTCCATTTGAAATAATATTGGAATATATTGCCTCCTTTTCCATTTGTTGCATTTATTAAAACTATTTCCATACACCCGAGCTCTAAATTATGATTCTCAACCCTCAAAATAAACAAATCTATGAATTTCCCCCCCAAAAAATCCCAATTTTCCTTGTTACCTTAGAGTTGATACTTTTTAAAATTCATATCGAAAACCAAAAGTCTTAAGGTGTTAATCTTGAACTTTAGCTTGGTCGTGACCGATTATGAGATCATTGTTATAATTCCAAACAGGTAAACTATGAGAGCTACTTTTTAAATGTGATTTTTATGTATAGTTTTATTATCCTTTCCTCATGCTAATATGAGTACATTCTCTAGAAATTAACATAAATCAACTTAATATAGAGTCGCTATTAACCCATGTCTAACATACAAATAATACATTTCAATTTAACGTAAAATATTATCTTTTAATTCTATCAAATGACGATGGTCTATATTGTATTTATTCAGAGTGTACTTAGGCTATTTTTGCATAGGCAGCCAACACCTCTCACGTCCCCTTTCCCTCTTCATTTTCAGCCATCCACCCCACATCCATGTTCCTCTCAACGAACTATGCTTAGAGCCAAAGTCAATGGAGGGGGGGGGGAGTTGACGAGGGTGGTTGGATGAGGGTGTGAAGGGATAAGGGGTCGGGTGTGGAGTGGCGAGAGTAAACACATGTAAGCCAGGGTGCGCCCGTAAACTGTGATATGTGGCGTTGTCGTTGTCCTCTGTAATATACGTCTCAGCTCTTCATGCAGCTCGTGCTGCCATGAGATCTAATGTATTTTGCCACGTCGGATTCCCAAACTAGGGGCAAAGTAGCGTACCTCGAGTAGAAGGGATAAAGTCTATGTCACGAACTTAAATACATTTTGGTTGACGTCTAGGAAATAATATAGTTATGAGTTTGTGTCGGTTGGATACAAAATTTAAGGGTCTGGGGGTAGCTTTGCATCATTGTCTAGGAATGGGGTAAAGTCTATTGAATAATTGTTAATATTCATTAGAGAAATGTAATAGTAATTTATAATCTTCTATAAAATGTATATTTAGTAGTATTTGTTTCTAAAATTAATTTTAAAAGCTAGTTACTACTCTAGTTTAGAAATTACTTTTATTTGTTTAAAAAAATATTTAAGGATATTATTTGTGTTTGCAGCTATAGTTATTTTTAAAATATATTCACTCACTAAAAAGTAAAAATCCACGTATTCTATACATGCACAGTCTGATCACACAAAACGTTAGCAGTCTCGCGTTTACTAACAACACTAGGGCGTGAATTATAAGATACGGCCATAATGTAATCGGTCAAAGTAATACGGATACTTTTCAGTCCAACCAGAGTGTACTTACACTTTGTTTATATCTAGAAGTAGCACGATTACCTTGCATTGTTCCACTATGGCGTATCTTAAAAAATATGGTCCTAGTATAGTTCATCAAGGTAAACTGGCAATACATTTTGGGGTAAACAGAGCTTACGTAAATTACTCCCAGATGTCCAACCACATTACATTAAAAAACGTATTAGTGCTGTGAGGAATCCACACTAATTTTTTCATGACGTCTATAATTATAGAATGCACGAAGTTTTATAAATTATGTAATGATTTGTTGTAAACGAATGTGTAAGTATTGTTTAATAAGGGATGCATATTCACTATCTTTGTACACCTGGGTCTTCTTTTAAAATATAAAACTAGTAATACTGGCCATGCATCTCTTATATAGGCCTAGTATATCCCATTGGGATTAAAATAAAATAATATAAACATTTGGGCAAGTTTTAACATGCTAGGCATTATTAGTAGAAACAATAAAAATTTAAAATTCAATTAATCAAACAAATCAAAAGTTATATTCTTTAAATTCTACACCAATATACTGTATTGTTCTGATCTGACCAGGGTTATTCTTCACTGATATTTTAAGGCAAACGCTGTGATGGAAGTGTGGAAATCGTCAACTACGTATGAGCGATCAAATAAGATAGTGAGCCATCAGGTAACGCAGCCACCTTAAACTTGAGAAAGCTTGATGCAGCCAGTAGTACATGTAAATATTAAATTTCGAATCTCGATCAGGTGGTTTTTCACGTTTAATATATCACTGTGATGTTTCAATTAACTTTTCACGCTAATGTGAGTACATTTCCTTTAAAATACTCTTTCAAACCCTATTCCTTAACATAAGGCGAAAAAAAAAATTTGGACATTTTGTTAAAAAATTCTACTAGTAAAATAAAATATAAGTTCTCACGTTGTTTCACAGTAACCATTGAGACATTTAGAGGATTGAATCCCCGTGAGTTTCGTAAATCAATATGAATGTGAGCCACTTCGGTGCCTGCATGGTCTAACATGCTACTCTTGCAGTAGAATAGACTGCTGTTGATGAGGAGATCGAGGTTCAAATCTCGGTCGGGTGTATTAAGGGTGTTTTTTTTTTAACAAAATGAGTTTTCACTCTTCCTCCACGCAAATACGGTATATTTCCACTAAATATAACATTCCTAATCCCTAAAACCATTAGCGTAATTAGCATATAAGCTTATAATCCAAACGGTTAGTAAGACGTGGTGCTAATAATATATATATATATTATATATATAAAAAGTGTGGTCCCTGAAACTAATAATACTAACTTATGTTTGAATGTAACATAACCCTTGATACGGACTGAAATATGACTAGATAAGTGATCTAAGAATAGTTTTAATTTAGGAATTTTGCACCCAATACTTCGCAGGGGTTGCATACCCCTCCTTAAACTTCACTCCGTATTCCAAGTAATAACCTAACATAAATATAACTACACAACTAACAATAAAAGCGCTAAATAAATATAGTTCACTATGTATATTAGAATGTTCTTCGGTTAGTATTTTTTTTTAAAAGTGTTTAAAACAATGTGCACACCAAGCAAATTATTTTATTTAACTCAATTGTGTAGTAGCTTGGGTTTTTCTACGCTTAAATTTAAGTTTGGCCAAGTAATATTCAATTATTTAGAGTTGTTTCAATATTAAAATATTAAAAAGAGATAAATAACTTGTTAATTTGGTGGCAAAGTAAAGAGTAGGAGTAATCGCTTACATTTATTTATGTATCTAAATCACAATTTACTACCCTTTCAAGTTCTGATCATATATATAGGTGCCTACTAGCTACGCCAATGCTATAGGGATGAGAAAGTTATAATTTGGAGGAAATATACACGCATTTCCGCGGATAAGAGTAGAAAACCAGCAAATTAAGATTAGAACCACGATCTCCCTATCAGCAGAACACCAAGCTATATAAGTTTTAAATGTAGACTACGTACCCACCTATGTGAGCTCCTCTAATATTGCTATTGAGTCAGAACCACAATATAACAATTAAATACTTATGCTAAGCTTTCGCCAGGATCGTATGTGATTATTAATATGCTATGTTGAAATATATATCAATTTAAAATTTTCATCGGGAATCATACATTAAATAAATATATTTATTTTATTGAATATTATTAGATATCTTATTACCATAGATTCAATTTAAAAATATATTTGTTTTATAGTATTGAAAATAAATAAATGAAAATATTATAAAACATTTAAATGTAGCAAGACAACTGATCACAGTATTACCATGTGATGCCATATAATAAATAGATGAAAGCACAGTTATTAAGATTAATGTATTAATTTAGTTATTTTTGAAAGCTCCCGTTACACCATTCGATAAAATATTAACAAGTTCCGGTGAACGCGGACTGAGAAAAGTGTGGTTGCGTGATCTACACGACCCAAGACAACACGACAAAGGAAAAAAGTCAGATGAAAGGATTGGGGGCGCTTTCAGAAGATCACACAAAGTTTTAAGGATTTAATTCCAATTGATTTAATCAAACTGCCTATTTTAAAACGTAACAATTCATAATTTAGTGGTTTTATTCATATATTACGTTATCTTAACGTAGTCATCTGCATTATTTATCAAAGTGATGTTGATTTCTTTGTATTTATTAATGTATTGCCTGACCTATAAGTTGAGTTCTGAGGTGTTTACGTGTCTAATCCACGAATCTATATATATATATATATATATATTTAAATACATATATATATATATTTAAATACATATATATATTTTTTTATTTAAATACATATAATTTAGTTTTATGTTGAATACTACTCTTTCTCTTGTAAACGTTTTAAACCAAAGGTTGTATGCATTATATTCTAAATAGATGATAGTTTAATATGGCATTAATAAATATGAATTGAGTATTTATTTTGAAGATTCTTAAATTTTCTAGTCAAATTAACGGAATTGTCACTATTGTTTTTATTTTACATTATATTTAATTAGTTAAGTTATAAAATTTAAATAATACAAAATATAATTAATAACCTTTCCAAATCTTTTGAAGGCTAACTTGTGAAAAAATTGCAATACATTTAAAGTTTGTTTCCAGCTCTTTCTCTTGAAACAGATTACGATTCTTTTAAATATAACACCGTTTTTTATTCTATCTCCAAACCTCCTTTTCCACCTTCAAACCAAACTAGCTGTTACTCACTCCCAAGGGTTCAGAGGCTAAAGAGACCAAACCACCATTTGCGTTTAGTTAACGCTTACATTTCGAAGTTCACACAATGGGAATGCCGACTCTTAATGTATTTAGAAGAATTCAGACGTCACACTGTACTGGTAAATGTAGTCGTCATTAAACGCGCCGTGAGATAGAATCGGATACTGTTTTTCTAACAGGTTTGAAAGACTTATTGTATTATATAGAATCTAGGCGTTAAAATGAATTGTTAGCTAATATACTGTATTGTTGTTATTAGCGCCGTGAGATAGAATCCGATACTGTTCTTCTAACATGTTTGTAAGACTTATTGTATTATAAATAATCTAGGCGTTAAAATGAACTGGTAGCTAATATAATGTATTGTGGCTATTTGCGCCGTGAGATAGAATCAGATACTGTTCTTCTAACATATTTGTAAGACTTATTGTATTATAAATAATCTAGGCGTTAAAAAGAACTGGTGGCTAATATAATGTATTGTTGCTATTTGCGCCGTGAGATAAAATTGGATACTGCTCTTTTAACAGTATTGTAAAGTTTATTGTATTCAGAATAATTCTGGGCTAAAACTAACTGACAAAAATGGTCACTACAGTGCCGTCAAATAGAATTGGATACTATTCACAAAACGTCGGTGTGAGACTTATTGCATCTAGGTAAATACAAACTCTGAGAGTAGTTACTTTTTTTAAATGGACGTCAAAATGAATACTTTTATTTTAACGTCACTGTGAATCGTATTAAATAAAAGAAAATACAGGAGCTAAGAATAAATTTATTTCTTTAAAGTTCCAATAGGCATTTTAGAAAAAAAATAGTCTTGTAATTATTGCTTTTAATACACGCTAAGTACTATAAGCGTTTGGTATAGTGTTTTAATGAACTGTAAATCGCTCATATCTCATTCGATTTCACACCGCATAAAAACTGGAATTTGATTCCACGTGCAGTTGACCCAAAGTTTCCTAGATACCATCGGACAAAATAAGATGGAATAATACAAAGAGAGAGATTTTTTTTAGCACCACGTCCTAATATCTGTTCGGGCAATACGCATATGTATGAATACACTAATGTGTTAGGGATTAATAAGATTTATTTAAAATAAAGTGTACCCTAATTTGTGTGGCAAAGGAATGGAACAACTTTTAAGAAAGACCAATCTCAGTACACCCGAACAGAATAAAACCTCAATCTCCCCATCTCCGACAGCCTAGTATATTGCGAGAGTAGCACCTTAGACCACGTGGCCATCAAAGTGAATATGTAGAATGTTAATAAAGATGTTGTGCTGGTTGTAAAAAAATGGTGATAACACTTTAGAAACAGACGCTCTTTTACAGTAGTAATGCCCCAATCGAAGTAGTCGCTGATGGCTAAAGTTTTTATTTCAAAATTATAATCAAGGCCCTTGGCCCTGTCGAGAGCAAGTCTAAAACCTATTTTGTTCGAGGTTGAATTCGTGTAAGATAACTTAATGGCAGATTTAAGAGTCTTAAAATAGTAGGCTCTAGTCCCTTATATTTAGAGAATCCCAATAATAAATTAACTACCAGCAATGTTTTATTTTTCACTTTCAAATATGTGTATTATTAAAAATACTTAATGTGAGTGTTTTTTTATTTCATTCAGAACAAATACCGCACAGTAATGGAACATCAAGAAGTCTAAATCCCAAGAGAATTTAAACTTAGGATTAAGACCTTTTTATCCAAGAGGAAAGTAGGCCTACTTTTTCTGTGTTAAAGTAGATAATTTAAAATAGAATTGTTTTGTTATTTTATTCTTAAAAGTTTTTCAAAACTATATATATATTTTCAAGAAAACACCTGCGATGGCGGTCGTGGTAATGAATAGACTACAAACACCAAACAATTAAACTTATTTGATTATATTACTAGCCAATATGCTCAATTTAAATTGCAAGATGGTATTGTTTTGTTTTTTAACATTTTTTACACAGTTTTATTTATCTTATTTGTTATTTTTTGTCAACGCCAACGCTTCAGTTGTGAATTTCTATCAAAATTAGTGAATCTAAAGGTTATAAAATAGTTTGATTATTTGTTGTATTTATATATTTTGTTGTAGAATTTGTACTTTAGTTATCTAAAATGCACATTATTTTTAAATATAAACTCTATTGGAAAATATAGAGGGTCTCATTAAAAGTATGTAATTGATAAATATGTTTAAAACATTCGCTCTCAAATGAAGTATTTTAAAACAACTCAATTTATAAATAAACGAATTTTGAAATATCTATTTGCAGAAGTCTTAAATATATGAGTTTAACGACTAACTTTCTTTTAACTAAAGCAGTGTAGCCGAGATTCAAACCACAACCTTCCATGTCAGCGGAGATTCAGTATGTTGCAAACCTAAGATACTAAAGGCGTTAGTAAATAGTATGGTATATAGACGCGCTTCGGTGGCCGCATTGTCTAAGTCGTCAATCTTGCTGTATGACTGCCTATGGCAGGGAGATCGATGTTCGAATCTTGGTTGGGTGTATTAAGGGTGGGTTATCCAAACGGTTTTACACTCTTCCTAAACGCAAGCACGGGTATGTTTCCTCTAAATTTATCCTTCATAATCCCTAAGATATTAGCGTAATTATTGCATAGGCGTATAACACAAACGGGTATTAAGACACGGTCCAAATCATTTATAGAGTTAAAGTTTAGTGTACAAAACCAAATACAACAATACTACTTCCACGCTGACAAAGAAGGAACAAGGTTACTGTTGTTTTGTATCAAGCTTTGACCCAGAGAACCAGAAATAAGTGTCATTCTGGTGCAGTGAGGTTGATTGGCATAAAATGTAGTTTCCCGTCATTCCACATAGAACGGAAACTGATGGAATTCATTAAAATTTACAATTTTTTTTCTTTAACGTCGAAAGTTCTAAGTCACTGTCTGGTACTCATTAGAACAATGATATTCATCTCTATTTTTTGTGTACTCCAAGATATAATTTATCTTCAACTTTGTACCCATAAAGTTGTTGGTGTATATTATTATATATATATAATACACATATTATATATATATATATATTAATATTACGTAGCCCCTAAAATGTATTCGCTGACTCCTGGAGGCCCGTATGTTCCAGGTTGAATGCCACTGCATTAGGCCTAGAGATTACAGCACTAATAACAAAGTATTGCATTGAGTACTTTATCTATAATCAATATCTCCAATAAAAATATAAATATTACAGGCAGATAGTTTCATAGTAAATGGCTTAGCTATTATACAAGTAATTAATGCATTTTAAAATATATTTATAATTGGTGAACTCACATCTAGTGCACTCGGTAATTTCAACCAGAATTTGTCCCATTACGTACAATCAAATATTTAGGAGCTGTTAAGTAAACATTCTTCTTGTTTGTCTCATCTTGTGCACTGAAAAAGAAAATCTCTTACGACTTTAAATCGTTGCAATATTCACACACACACACACACACACCACGCACCACGCGCACACACACACACACACACACACACTATTCCTCCGCTAGCTTGAATAATTCCCCTCTCCTGCAATGGGGTTGGAACCACTCCATAACTCCTACCTTCGAATTAGCCTGATAATATTAGTTTTGTAATAAATAACATTAAACGTTTTTTAGCAGTGCGTCTTTCTGCCCGTTAGTGTTATACGCTTATGTACTAGTTTCACTAATGGATTTAGGGATTAGGAGAGTTATTACTATTATTATTATTATTATTATTATTATTATTATATTATTATTATATTATTATTATTATTATTATTAGCACCACGTCTTACTACCCGTTCGGGTTATACGCACTTACGCTAATGTGTAATGGTAGGGTGATTGTGAGATGAAATGAAGGACCTACAGTTTAACGTGGAATCCGAACCACGGTGGAGGCCTGGCATTCCCCACATTCACAAGATGTCTTGTCAGAGGTGAAGGAAGGGTTTGGTAATCAGATAAATCTTTGCCGGGACCGAGGATCGAATCCCGGCCGCCAGCACAGAAGTCTGACACCTTACCCCTAGACCGCCAGGTCACCCATTAGGAGAGTTATATTTATAGGAAGTGTAAACGCATTTGTGTGGAGGGAAAATGGAAAATCATTTTGAATAACCACCCTCAGTAAACCAGACCAAAATTCGAACCCCGATATCCCCGTCATCGACCGTTTAGTTTACTACGAGAGTATCGCCTTAGACCATGCAACCACCAAAGTGTTTGTAAAATATTTTAATGGGGTCAGTGTAGATAAGGATAAATATATAATTTACTAATTTATGAATGATAATGCTAATTGTGACTTACAGCCATTAGGTAAAATTATTAACATAAAACAGACTAATAATTTTCATTTTAATTAAATTTAACAGATAACGCTTTTCAATCATGTAGACAATAGCAAATATTAGGCAATTCATAATTGAAATTCATAGTATTGATATCTTATGTACTTTACTTACATATCCTACAGTTTAAATACATACGTTAAAACATGAACATTTACAGACACCGAATTTTTCATCAACAAGCTATGTGAAGGCCTTTTAGATTATTCAACCACTCGATAATACTCGGCTTAGCTAAACCTATGATTCTGTTTAGATTGTTGTGCCTCCTTAAACTCCATTGGTAGGCCTGTCTCTCTCCTCATAACAGATCTACATGTTCTCTACTACATCATTCTTGAACCACTTATCCACAAAGTAGTAATTAAACTGTTCAACTGTCTTACATGAAGGAGATAATTCCATAATATGAATCCACCCTTTGCTAATATAAATAGGTGGGATACGAGCCTGAGCTGTCCACATTATCGTTATTGTACATGTTAGTCATCCCAAGATCCAGTACTCTCCTCCAAATTCTTTGATTGGATTGAAAGCAACAGCTTTGATAGCAGCATTTGTAAACTGTTTCTTAAGTGTCTGATTTATTGCAGTTTATTAATGAACTTTGATTTTTAATACGTCGTTGATCATAGTGGAACTTAAATATAAAGGCAAGACCTCTGAGAGGAATTATATCAGGGGGTAAGTATCATGATTATTGTGCCTCTTTCCCTTTTCCATTAATCCTGTCTAAGAAAAAAACATCTAAAAAATATAAGACAAAAAATGTCACTTCAATTTATAATTTTATATCTAAAAAAAGGGAAAACAATAATATAAAACATTATACCTATACTAATAACTTAGTAATAGTAATAGTAGTGGAAATGTTAATGTTAGTCTTCAATACATGTAAACATTTTATGAGATCCCACAAAATTCCCAGTCTTATTTAAGATAGGAGAGGCAATGTTGGGAGTGATTCAAATTTTTAGTAATTCTTTTGATCCTGTTCAGTGCACGAGATGAAAAAAACCAATAACCGATACAAAAGATGGGAAGAAACAATATCACGAGATCGGAACCTGGTAGAAATTCCTGGTGCACAGATGGGAAAACAATGACACAAGATCGAACAACCTTTGGTAGAAATTCTCGGTGCACAAGATGGGAAAACAATAACACAAGATGGGACAAATTCTGGTAGAAATTTCCAAGTGCACGAGATGGGAAAAAAATCTGGCAGTAACTCCCGAGGGACAAAAAAACTGATTAAATATAAAAAATGTAAAGAGCTTAGGTTTTAAAATAGTAACAAATAGGTAATATATTGATAAAACAATATCATTTTTAGAAAACTTTAAATTGTGGACATGAACATAGTTGCTTTGAGAGAAAATCTAGTAGTCAAAATGTATTAATTTTACTTTGTATTATTTTGAGAGATGAAAATATATTAAAAGTATTTGCAGTCACATATATATTTTTAAAACCTATATGTGATTGCTTAATATGTTTTTATGGTAGCATGTGAGGAAAATTATGCAATGTACATTGACCTAGTGTTCTTAAGTTTTGGTAAATCTGAAGAAAAAACTCCAAGCTTTTATCTTTGAAACTAGATCTACGTTTTAAGAACAAGTTTAATTACAAAAACCTAAACATCTCAATTTTTCAAATCTTGTTTTAAAATTTGCAATAAATTTTGTTTGATAAGGAAACAAGAAGCCCTCATCATTAATAAACGAAAAATAGAAAGGTTTTAAAATAAATACAAGTTTGGAGCATTCAAACTATAGAAGTATAGTACTGAAAAATAAAGGAAGCAAAAAAGCACTAATTACCAGGGTAATTATCAAGACTTTCCCAAGCGTCCATAATATTGGTATTTATAAGCACGCCCATCCTTGATTCACTTAACCCTTTAATTAAATACGAATTGCTAACAGCTGGTGCATTGTAAACTTCCATAATTTGTTAGAAAGTCATCTCTTTAAGCTAGAGCCAGAGGAAATATCGTGACCAATGAATTCTTCAGAAGGAGAGTGAAGCGATTTCATTGCAAACATTTTCATAACCACGATCGACAATAAATAATAATTTTATTAGATTTTAAACTTGCATCAGAGAACATTGGTAATTACCAAGAACATATTAAAATTTGGCGTTACTGAGAAAATTTTATGTGAAATCTACATCTATAATGAAAGATGAAAACTTGTTTTTTATAATTTAACATAACCTCTAAATAAATAGTTAATAATTAAAAATGTTAACAATTTTAACAATTTTTTTCTTAGGATTAAATTTATTTTCTATAAAAGTAAAGTCATCTTAATTGTTTGTTTGTAGTATACCGAATGATAGTTCAGACGTTTTGTTTTAATTTCAGTTATTCAAATA
The DNA here is from genome assembly GCA_039000515.1 of Timema cristinae. Classification (NCBI taxonomy): domain Eukaryota; kingdom Metazoa; phylum Arthropoda; class Insecta; order Phasmatodea; family Timematidae; genus Timema; species Timema cristinae. The sequence continues at coordinate 133,841,593 of JBCFYV010011172.1, forward strand.
GAATTAAGATCATAAAAATAACGCAGCTATAAATAACTTAATGATGCTGTTAAATATGAACTTAGGGAATTCAAACTGGAAATCTAGTTAATAAGTTCATAAATAAAATTAATTATTACAAATGTAAATGATATTTATTTTTCATGGATAACTTATTTTAATAAAATATTTCCAATAAGTATTTTCAAATGTTTTGCCACTAAATACGATAAATGAAAATGCTGGTACGCGTGTTATTCATAAACAATATATTATGTAGCAATAAATAGTTAATAAACTAAATAATGCACTCCAATTTTAAGAGAAAATGCGTTTTATAAAATACAAACATGTTTATTGCAGCCAAAATTGAGGGCATATTAATATTTCATTAGTGTTTTTTTATAATTATCCATATACTCAAAGTGACATAACTATCACATGCATTGACTTATGAATAGGTTTTAATAAATATATATATAATATATATATATATATGATATATATACGTTGTTTTAGTAGTTGTTGATCAGGTGCTTAAAAACTGGACACTAATAAACATGTAAAAAAATAGAGGTTCTGAGGTTTTGCTAGACATTTTCTAAAAGAAAATTAATTTAATATTAAACCAAAATAATAATTATAGCTGAACTATCAGAGAAAAAATAGACTTCTACGGAATTAAAGATATTATTTTATATAATATAAGTAATATGATCTGAGGCTTCAATCCAAAAATAGACTAGCTCCCAGGTGATGGGGAGGTCGAGGCTCGACTCTCTTTCGAGTATATTGGTGGTAATTTTCCATTATGGGCTAACCTTCACCTCTTCACGCTTATGCGGATGAATTAACTCTTATCGTTACCCTTAGATTAACAGTTAATAATCTAAATGTTATATGAACTTATAAATACATTAATGATATTAGCAGACTGTCAGAACGAAAATACTTTTAGCCAAACAGGAAGAAAATGTAACACAGAAAAGTTGCCTGTTTATTGAACGTGGTTTAGCTACCCGAGAGTGGTCACATATGAGCTAGCGGTCGAGACAACTGGTCGCTGGCAAGACTGGGTGCCAGTGTAAAAACGTAATTATTGTTTTTTATGTAAATATTCATTTTTGAGTGGTTTAAAAATCATAGCCGAGGAACCTTAATTTGTTTGTATTTATAAAGTTATATTAAATGATATTTTAAAATTAGAAAAAATTAAACACAAAAAACATGAAAAGTACCTAACCTAAAATATTTTTCTTTTTTTACAGTTAAATCACAAATTTTTCGTTTTTTTACAATTAAAACATATATTTTTAAGGCCACACTAACTTTATAAACACAAAAATATTAAGGTTACTCTGTTATTATTTATTTAAACAACTCCAAAAATAAATATTTACTTAAAAAACAATCATTACGTTTTTACACTGGCACCCAGTCTTGCCAGCGCCCAGATGATGGTGCCAAGTTTTCCAGATCCGATGAGCTAGAGCCCTGATTTTTATTTAATTACATATTTTAATTCTGTCTATAAGTAACGTGAAAAACTAAATTTTGATTGAATTAAGTTGTTTGATACTGTATTTTCAGTTTGAATTTTACATATTTTACTAAATTCTAGGGTGGCCTGGTGATCTAGAGGTAAGGTGTCAGACTTCTATGCTGGCGGCCGGGGTTCAATCCTTGGTCCCGGCACAGATTTATCTGATTTCTAAACCCTTCCTTCACCTCTGACAAGATATCTTGTGAATGTGGGAATTCCAGGCCTCCACCGTGGTTCGGATTCCACGTTAAACTGTAGGTCCTTCATTTCATCTCACAATCCCCCTACCATTACACATTAGCGTAAGTGCGTATAACCCGAACGGGTAGTAAGACGCGGTGCTAATAATAATAATACTAAATTCTACTTATTCTCAAAGATGTTAGATAAAATTATATATATAAATATAATTATATACATAATAATATATATATAAATATAATTATATATAAAAATATAATTTTATATATAATTATATATATATAAATATAATTATATATAAAAATATTTTTTTATATATTTTACGTGCTTTATAACGTGGTATTATTTTTATTTATTTCTTGGGGAAAAATACTTTTAAATGTTGTGTTGATGAATTTCAGGCGGCCTGCACTTTCATAAAAGAATGTATTCATGGAAGAGATGGTATGATGGTTCGTCATAGAGGATTACAGTATCCGTAACGTAACTTTGTGACGCTTTTCGTACTGTGATGTGGAGAGCATGCAGTGTCGCCAACTAATGGACCCACTTGGCGTGTCTGTTTGTAAACACAAGTTGACGCGTCATAAAAACAATAGTTTTCTGATGTAGTTATCTTATTTTCTCGTTCTTTTGTCAGTATAATAAACAGATGTAAAAGACAAGGCAAATAACAACTTATGAAAACGGAACCCAAAGTAAATTCATGCAATGTAGTTTTAAATCTGGTACAATAATAGGCTTACGTTCTATAGAACGGTCATTTGGAAAGCCAACAAAACCAAATATATATATTATATGTGTGTGTGTTTATGTATGTAAGTGACCGAAAAAAAGGTATTCTATGAAACTGATATTAAATAAATGGTACGGAACTCCGCACAAACATTCTAGCTCTATCTATTTTGAAAATGGAGAAATTTACTCAAAACTCGTACTATATATGAAACGAAATAAATACACTAGCAAACCCGAGCATAAATTGCACTATAATTATGTAAAACTTTTTTTTTAATACCGGTTTTAAAATTTATAATTCTGATTTAAAGAATTAATGTTCTCATTTGTATGTTTGAACCGATAAAAAAATATCAATGTTGGGTCCACAAGGGTCAACACTTAGTATTAAAATTTCAACTTCCGGTTAAAATTTTCTACTTTTTATTAGGTGTTGCTAATCTTCATGCCATCACATTGCTATTAAATTCCTCATTTATAAATTTTGACCAATAAAAAATGTAAATATTGACTATTGAGAACAAAATCGATATAGATCATTAGTGTACAAACATTTCTCCTAAGAGGTTTAAGGAAAAACAACATAAACTCTTAGAGACTTATATTTAATTATTCTATGGCATTGGAGAATTATTGCGTTAAAACTTAAGTAATATCTCTTTACAACTGAAGCTCACAAAATTGTATTAATATAGTTTCTAATATCTCAGAAACTGTTGGATTTATAAAAATATATTTCATATAAAAGTTCTTTATTTATAATAGTACTACAATTTTGCAATGATAAGTGATTTAGTATCTCAAATAGTTGCGAGTATATGAAAGTTTCTGGTTCTGTAAAGTACCCTAAAATTCATTTTTAAGGTAAAATGAAAATAGTCAAGTTATTTATAATCTCAATCATCCACTAGATATCAATTTTAATCAAAATCCTTAAAGTCAATTTTGAGAAAATATATTTTTTTTTCGCCCTCTTGTAAACTACTCTTAATTTTAAGTTTAAACAGACACACAGACAGACGTCATTGCAAAGACCACTCTTTAGAGTCTGGGGGGGTCTTGAGACGTCGACATCCACCAACATTTCCGGTTAGATTTTCTTTTGCGGTCACAATACTTTTACGTTTTTTGTTCGAAAATATATATATATTTACGTATAGCTTGAAAGTTATTGGTTTTATAAAAATATGCTTCTTATAAAATATTTGTATTATAAAGAAACCTACATATTTGTAAAGATAAGTAATTTTATATCTCAAATAGTTTAGGAAAAATTATTAAAAAAGGTAATTTACGCATCAGTAATTTGCTGAAATATTGAGAGAAGCCATTTTGTTTGGAATATTTATAAATGCTTAGAAATAAAATTTAGTCAAAACCTTTAAAGCTGATTTTGAGAAAATCGACATTTCTCTTTTTTGCCCTTCAGTAAATTACCCTTTTTAAGTTTTAGCCCAATCGGTAAAAAAAAAAAAAGAGTTTAGGCTCTAGTTGGACAGACAGACGGAAAGTCAAAAACCACATTTTAGATTCGGTGGTCATGAAACGTCAATATTCATTAAAATATTGAGTTCGATTTTTTTTACGATTACTATACGTTCTTTACCTGTAGAATCGAGAAAGGGTGACCTGGTGGTCTAGGGGTAAGGTGTCAGACTTCTGTGATGGGGTCCGGGGTTCAATACTTGGTCCCGGCACAGATTTATCTAATTACCAAACCCTTACTTCACCTCTGACAAGACGTGCAATACTCACAACTTGTGAATGTGGGCAATGCCAGGCCTCCACCGTGGTTCGGATTCTACGTTAAACTGTAGGTCCTACATATAATCTCACAATCACCCTGCCACTACACATTAGCGTAAGTGCGTATAACCCGAACGGTAGTAAGACACGGTGCTAATAATAATAATAATAATAAATAATAATAATAATAATAATAAGATCGAGAAAGTAAAAATCTGGAATGGTCTGACGTTCACTTGTTCTAAACGAGCCGCCAACTTCTTTGAAGGTGTGTAGCACTTGTATGATCTCTAAAATCAGTAATATAATAAAATTTATTTAAATTCTATAACTATTGGGAAATGTAACTGGTGTAAAACAGACTAATAGTGCAGTACAGTTTGGTAAAAACGTAATTGTACGGGTGTATATTTAGAAAAGGATTCTTTCAATACTTCCGCCAGAAATTTGCAGCCATAAAATTAACTTTTGTAGGTATTACTAACGTGATGAAAGAAGGTTTATTCAATGATAATTATTTCAAATTATTTCTTATTTTAACAGATTCTGCTACATATGTATGTACATATTTTGTAGTTTCATAAAACATACAAATATGGGCTTTATGTATCACTTACCCAGGGAGGTAGATTGGGTGTTGTGACATTGTGTGTGCTTCTGAGTCACCTTTTCTCCCTCAATTAAATTTATTTTTATGGGGACACTTAAAAAACATAGCGTGTACTCAGAACCTTTCAGAGAATCATGAACTGAGTGAAACTACATCCTCCTTATAAGATCATACATGCCGGCATGTCGCGGTGTGTACAAGTGTACATGATGACGCACGCCACCTAACTTTAAATTCATGGTGTCATCCTTAAAGGGGACCTGGACGTGAAGTATTTGCCTATAATCCCCATGTTTGTTTAGTTATACTTTTCTCAAAAACTATACATTATATTATTCCAACAAAATTAATACTCCATAAACTTTCTATTACTATGCGAGTATACTAGAATTATCCACATATGACTAATGATTTGTATACATAGTTATGTTTGCACCTAATTGTATAGGATTTAAATATATATATATACAAATCATTGGTCATATAGTGATAATTCTAGTTATCATTTACAATAATAGAGAGCTTAAACAAGATATATTTAACAGTTTAAGAGAAAAGTGTACCTACACTTACAGTAGCCCCATGACTTCTTTGGTGCTGACTGACAGCTCACAGCTGATGGCTTTGAAAAGTTACCAGACCAAATTATGTATCCCTACGCAGAACCATATGATGTGCAAAAACATATGTTTAGCAGCTGCCACTTCTGACAGTCAACATTTAGGTTTATACCTAAATGTTGACTGTCAGAAGTTAGCTGTGAGCTGTCAGTCAGCACCAAAGAAGTTATGGGGCTACTGTACATGAATATAGAGCTAAATTTCCCCTTCATAGGTAGTCTAGGTGAAATCAAAAGAAGTGTCTTGGACTACGCGGCCACCGAAGTGGTTTGCATTGTACTAAAATCACATTAATTTTTAAGGAGTTAAAAGAAATGTTTTAAATCATTTTTATATTTTATTCATTTAAAGTAAACATTGTATGTATCTATGTTTTAAGAATTATTACCATACACTTTTTTTTTAAATCATATCATTCTGTTCAAATTTCATGTTTTAAACACATTTTTATAACTAACTTTATTCTTCTTTATTTAATAATAATTCAAACAAATAATTTATTATCAAATCTTTACTTTATTTCATATCAAAATCAATATTTTACAAACATAAATATATATATATATATATATATATATATATAATATATGATTAGTTCTTGAGTGACTTATTATTTTCTTCTGTTAAATAATTTATATTAAATCACCTTATTTCAAGATTATTACCGTTTGTATTAATAATCCTGCTGCATAACGTGGAGAAAGTAATTGCAATACATTTTGGTAAACAACAAATTATATTTATTTAAAATTTAAATCCTTTTCATTCTACTAAAATATTATCTTTCGTATCCAGGACAAAAAGTTTTTTTTTTAAATAATAATGACAAGAGTGCATCCTTAAGCTGAAATCTCTCAAGTTGTTTTCTTAAATACAACCACCTAACATACGTATGTCCTGCCAAACATTGAACATATTTGGTCCGAAAATTCAATTTTTTTTATAATCTATCCCTGTCAAAGAAAGAGTACATATCAGTTATCCCACCCACACCTGACATAATCAGGTATCCCACCCACACCTGACATAATCAGGTATCCCACCTCACATGACATAATCAGGTATCCCACCCTCACATGACATAATTAGGTATCCCACCCTCACATGACATAATCAGGTATCCCACCCACACCTGACATAATCAGTTATCCCACCCTCACATGACATAATCAGGTATCCCACCCTCACATGACATAATTCTCTAAGCCTGGGGTGGGAAACTCTGTCGCCAATCACTATGAGGTGAATTTAAGTTTTCCATCTCTCACAGCCAAATACATTTTCCTGAAGGCTGTGATGTTTGTAACTTGATATTTTCTGCATCTCATTGAAAGCATTCCACTTTTTGAATGAGCCATTGACCAACAGTGCCATCCAATACTCCCACTACCTTTACCAACACTTGGTTTCATCTTTGCTTTCAGACAAAATGACTGTAAAATTTCGCATTAAATTGTCTTATATTATCAAGAAAAGTACTGCTCACCATTTGTGTCTAAGCAGTTATAACCGGGTAGTAAAAGTGTACAAGTCTTCAATAAACTTGTTTAAAAAGTGTGTGCTATTTTAAATGATCGATTGAGCAATATAACTTCTTAATCATTACATTGTGTAGATAATTTAACTTCTCATTTCCACACCTGTGGCTATGTTGAGAAATATGTTTCCCACCTCTGGTCTAAGCTATTCCAAATTTCCAAATGTTGTATTTCTCCGACGTTTAAAAAGAAGGAGAGGTTCTAGATGCTTGATTGCTCGTCATAAGGTTCACGGGCCGCACAAAATCACGGCCACAAGTTTAGCATGCCAACCTTAAACCATTAAAACACTGAAGTGGGATGCAAGTTCATTAAAATGATTCTTTGATCTACTTTTCTCATTTTAGAATTAGATCAGACTCAATAACTTAATTATATGCCAATACAAATACCTTAATTTGTTTTTTTAATCTTGAAATTCATTCAGGAAACCTTCTTGAACCAGAACTAAAAGTGAAAAATGTAACGAAATATTTTTAAAGTTTTAAATATATTTATTAAATATAAGTTGAGAAATATAAATGTATAATCCTCCCATTAAATGGATCCTTTGTTCATCCTGGAAGGTTATTAGCTTAACTTGCATGGTTCCCCTATGAGATAGGGCCAGAGTGTATTCTGTCATGATAGTTTTGATAGCTTTCAAGCTAAATGGAGTGTACACAATCCATTATTATAAGCTGCATCATAGTGAAATCCATCAAGATACTCTTGCAATCTCTTAGGGTAGAAGTAATCTACATCGCTGATGTAAAGAGAACAAACCATGAGTTAGATAGTTTTTAATAGTAATGTCTTGAAAAGTATTTATGGTTTATATATGAATCCACCTGGTTGATTCATTAAGGCACCAGCCAATAACTACTAGATAATTACAATTTCTAAAACAACAGGTAAATAGGTTAATATTTGCATTTAATAAATTATTGCCCCTTTTTTAGTCTAATATTTAAAGAAGTAGGAAGAGGTTTATAGGAAATAAAATTTTGAAAATTATAATAGCATTTTGAATTTTCAATACTAATACGATTTGCTTTATAATCATAGAGCACTATTATGTTAAATAAATAGCTCAGTTGATATAATCTAAAATATACTTTTACCAGGTAAATGATTGTGTTTGAGTTTATAAATTTGACTATTTGTCTCTTACATGGTAGTGTTTTGTTTATAAAGATTCAGTTTGGCGGTTAAACCATAAACATACACTTATTATTAGCCCTTCAAATTTTATCGTTTCGAATATACTCCAAAATATACACTATTGACTAGTTCGATAGATAAAACAGAATTAACCCACGTAGAGTAATCTCTACACTAGTTCCAACTCTGATCTAAAAATAACATTGATCTAAATAACAAATTCAATTCGTTTGAGATTAAAAGATCAAATTTTTATATTCCCAGACCCCCAATCTTTCTTCTCCCATTCCAGAGAACGGTAAAATTAGCATAGCATCCAACCTAAAATCCCCACGGTCTCTAAACTCATACTTTACCAATCTTCGACAAATTGAGTTTATGTGGAAAGTTTTTTTTTTTTTTTACTTTCGGAAATGGTGCAGTACAGTCGTATCGCTTGTAGAAACAAAAACATAAAAATAAAACAAAAATCACTTGTGTGTTGTTTTTTTTTTGGAATGTTAAAATAGCTCTACGATAAAAGTTGAATATACCCCGAGATTAGATTTAAACTTGGGCTTTGTAGCCTACCCGTATTGCGTTATAAATTACTTCTCTCGTTCTTACAGTTGAAAGATGGCGCGCATAAGAGGAAACGTTGAGTAAAAGAAAGAAAATAGTAGATATCATGGGGCAGTTGCTTCCTTTATGCACGAGTAAGAACATACATCGCTATAAGAATCGGCGGAAACTTTTGCCAAATCGGTCATAACACTACAATGGGCAAATTATTCAGAAAAAAAATTGTTTTGTAATTAAATAATTACTTGACCGTAATCCCAAACTCAATTTGACTTTGGACTGATTTGATTAAAATTTTAATCTGTCGCTTTATTTTGATCAGCAGGTTTTGATAAAAGCCAGCAAATCGCTTTGGTAAGCAGGACTTAAAAATGGTACATTATTTCAATTTATTCAAACATTGCTAATTTTTAAAGCTAAGTACTCTTAATCAAACGTGAATCTAGTTTTTGTTTACTACTTGGGTATGAATAAATATTAGTAACAGGTTAGTAAAATATTAAATTTATAATTAATGGTTTTTGGTATGAACAAATAATGCCATATTAATTAATGTTTTTAGTTTTTTATATATAATTTTGCCTAAATATTGTAGACTCAATTAGACAAAAATATATTTAGCGGTTTCATAGGTGAGGTTTAGTCATCGTTACATTGATATTATAATATACAGGATGATACGAAGCCCTCTGTACAAATTTGAATGAGAGATAAGTAACACTCAAATACCTGCGTATAGCCCAAATGGGTAGTAAGACGTGGTGCTAAATAAATAATAATAAATAATAATAATAATAATAAAACACTTAAACAAACCCTTTTAGTCTATTAATGTACGTCCACAGACGTTACCCTTTGGTGTTAGAGGGTGCTGTTGGTACATAAATGAAGTGCATAAGGTATTAACTACATTTTTATTTACATCAGTTGCTCACTCATAGGAACGACCAACAACAGTAATGCTTGCCTGGCAGAGTCAACGCGTTTACTGTCGTACCTTTACAAATATTCCCCAGCCCCATACACTAGATGCATATCAGCTATAATCCATTCACGGTAGGAATTACTCTCTAAAAGGTCATTTTTCCTACCACTATCCTACTATATAATATAATAGATAGCTGTTGCCCGTGGCTTTGCTCGCGTGGATGTTGATTATATACAAATACGAAAATATACATATGTATTTACAGATTAATTTAAAATATTACGTTACGTTGATGACCATAACTTGACCTCAGATCAAAAATAATGCAAGTCCGATACAAACTTTCACCCCCTTTTTCATCCCTTATTAAATAAAATTTCCAAAATTCCTGAAACACGTATTTATTTGTTTTACGTCAATAACCGAAATACACAATTTTGTTTATGTAACTTTCAAAATGACGGACTTTCATACATATTATCATACATATTATCATCCCCTATTTTTACCCCTTTGGGGTGGAATTTTCTAAACTCCTTTCTTAGTGGGTGCCTACATAACAAAATGAATATACAGTCCGAATTGCATGCTTGTAGCCTTGATAGTTTGCGCTCGGCGATGATGAATCAGTCAGTCAGTCAGTCAGGACATGTTATTTTATAAGTATAGATTTCTGGTAAGGAAAAAGGCCTTTCAGAAAACAATTCCTACACTGAACAGACTTTATCTTAGATCCCGTGAAATGCATACATCACACGTTAGAAGTCCTCGTTACGAATACAGACATAAAAAAAATTGCCATTTGATGCTCCACGCAACGGTTCCCTCTAGTGTCAAAATATGAAGTCTACAGACATACATTCACTAACGAAAACTGTTTGTTTTAATTTTCCCTATCTCCCATTAAAGTTTATACAGAGAGGGTAGATTCAAACTGTAGAGAGTTTGAAAAAAAATATATATATTTATATAGACAAGAGAGAGAGAGAAACAAATGTAATTATATTTATTTCAAATAAACCATCCAATATATTAAAGTCTATAAACTTTTTCTGTCCTAAGAAACATTAATGTGGACAAATATAATCAAGAATATCTTAGAACTTGAGAATCTGAGGTAAAATTCTAAAATAATATTTTATTAAAATCTTTTGTACTTTTAATGCATTTAAAAACTACTATAAATCTATCAGTTTAAAATCAAAATGTATAAGCATTGCGAAAAACTACTATTTCCCTTTTATAATAATATAGACAAAAAACTTTTCCTCTTATATCGAATTGTTGTTTGATATTAAAACAAAAATAACTTTAACATCTGTAGTTTTGCTTGTACTCGTGTTTTCCGTTAATTTCCTTTTACACTCTATCTTATTATACCTGATGCAGTTTTTTCAACAAGGATATTATATCGTTCAGTTATAAAACAAATTAGAAAACCTAGGTACAAATTGCGCAATACTCAGGTATAAACTAGAAAAACTATATTATTAGCTTTAATAAAGACATTTTTAACCAAAGAAAATCAAATGAATAAAACCAAAAGATAATTGTAATTTTAATAGAGTTTGAACATCTTGAGTACAATACTATTTCTACTTAAGTCTTCATCCGAAAATTTAGACCCATAAAATAGTTCGATATGGGGTCCGACAAGAATATACACTTTTTCATTTAAGAGATGGACTAGAATATTTGTCAAAGATATTTTTTTTATCGAAACTCCAACTAAACAACACAGAGGGAATATTTAATCTGAATTTTCACCTAAGATTTATTTTGGTAATATTGCTATTAAGCATTCCAATCAAACTATATATCGGAAATGCTGTGTACATATCCAAACGCTAGATAATATTGCCCTTGAGCATCCTATCCAACAATTTTTTTTTGGGGGGGGGGATGCACCCATGCTCATTTATAAGAATAGTTGTCACCTTAACTGTATGTACACCTCCTTTACACTAAAAAGTAGCAGGCCTTCCTTAACGGGTTACACTATGGTACATATTAAAGGACAAGTCAATATTGTAATATCTATGCTGGCGGCCGGGGCTCAATCCTCGGTCCCGGCACAGATTTATCTGATTACCCAACCCTTCCTTCACCTCTGACAAGACATCTTGTGAATGTGGGCAATGCCAGGCCTCCACCGTGGTTCGGATTCCACGTTAAACTGTAGGTCCTTCATTTCATCTCTCAATCACCCTACCATTACACATTAACTTAAGTGCATACAACCCGAACGGGTAGTAAGACGTGGTGCTAAATAATAATAATAATAATAAATAATAATAATAATAATAATAATAATAATATGGAGATAGATTGCTAAGTGACACATTGACCAGGATAGTAACCTGACTAGCTCAGGTGGTAGAGCGGATGGGTCTCAAGTCAGTAGTCCAGGGCCTAAATCAGGGCAACCAACTAGCGGCACATATGCCTTTTTTTTGTGGCCCACGAAATTCCTTTAAAAATTTTTATCTACTGATGTTTTCAGAAAGTTTAGATTCACGAGGGAAAAATCCATGAAAGCTCCAACTGATGTTCGTGTTTAATTTCTTCTTTTATTTACATCCACTGTTCTATATTTCCGTATCAAACAACTATTTTAGTAAGAAAATTCGTTTAATATATAATTAATCGTGTTTAAATTAACGCGTCTTATTTGATTCACAATTAAATACCTGTTCTGGTTTTTGCATTGCTTGACAAAAATTATCCTACTATAATGCGTCCGATCACTAGACTTGTGTAGTCAATTCTATCCCCCAGACATTTAAAAGTTGGAAGTCCCTGTTTTAAAATAATGATATGGTGTCATTATTCGAATCATTAAAGTTGTATCATAAAATTCTTCTGTAAAAGTTGTACCAAGAAAATATAATTATAAAACTGTTTATCTTTCACCTATACTTTTTCTTCATTTATTTGATGTATTTAACATGCACTTTCTGAACCGAGTGATTAAATTACCACGTGACTTATAAATTAACTTAAAATCCAAAACAGACACAACATCCATCCCCGGCCGTTAATTCATCACTGTGAAAGATGTAACCCACAGTCCTCTAATGATTTAATAATTTAATTTAATAATTTATTGACCATGATAGGAATCGAACCCGGAAACCTTAGCTCAGTGAACAGATATGCTACTGGCTGAGCTAAGTTTTCAAACCACAGAGTTTTCAAACTAATCTATATCTTGTTGTATAAAAGCCTCCTACAAGTAGATGTATAAATAATAAAAACAAAGTAAAGTACTGGGATGATGTAGTTTTATTATAACATTTAGCTACTATAACCCTGGCGTTTCAAGTGATCTTCCAAACATTTCCAAAAAATGTCTTTGGAGGGGCCTTTTTCTTTACGTCAAAAGATGCCTGGAGAGCTTAGGACATTCCCTGGAATTGTTTAAAGTGGTTTATTAAGAGTTATTGCCATCTTTCACCTCCCCTCCAATAAATGAATGGAATATTAAATTTCATGTGTGAAAAATAAAATAAAGAATGTTTAATGTAGTTTTGTTAAAATAACTACTATATCAAATAAGTTTAGTGCTAATTTATATGGGTATTTAGTCATAAATTTTAGAATTACACTTTTTTATTGCACTGTGTCTTACTACCCTTTCGGGTTGTATGCATATGTACTAATAATACAAATGTATTAGGAATGAGTAAGGTTGACTTCAAACGAAGTGTATCCGCATTTGCATTGAGGGAGTGGAGAAAACCATTTAGGAAAAAATCCTTTCAATACACTCTACCATGATTTAAGCCTCAATTTCCCAGTTATTGACAGTCTATCCTATTGTAAGACACCTTAGACGATGCAGCCACCTAAGCCATTTAAGTAAGTAAATTATCTTTGATATAATAATATTAAAGTTAGAGTAATAATATGTGTTTAATCTTTATGATGTAATTCGGTATAAATTGCTATTGCCCTATATAGCTCTAACCCCATAAAGTTTTTAATCCCAGTTAATTTTGGTTTTTACTGCGTTTTTTCCCCCCCTTTTGGGCAACAAAAGGGTACCATAATTTATCCTACTTTTTGTCTCCTTTTCTTTAGCTTATCTTTAGTAATCATGATTTAGCCATCCGCAGTTCTACCCCTAACATCACACTGTAATATTTAGCCAGAAGTATAAATAATGGCTATAAAGAAGAGAGTAGTAAAAGCAAACTGGAAAGTATGAGAAATAAGAGGTATATGGAGGTGGCGACGCCAACAATGGCAAATGAGCTAATTACGTGAGCCGTTTGGTGGGCCGGGGCTCAGAGGAAACCGTTAATAAAGGTGGTGTGTGCACATGGATCTTGGGAAGGGGTATGAAAGCGGGGGGGGGGGGGGATAATATGCTAACCAAGGGCAACACATATATGCCACATGTTACATATTGGGGGCAGACTGACAGGACTGCGTGCGTTCGTGAGGAAAATACTACACTACCAGACTGATTAGAAAATATTATCTCCGTCAAAATAACTTCAAACAAAACACCACGTGAAGTTAATTTCATATGATCAAATCGATGTTTCTGCATGTTTCTAAAATCACTCAACATAATGTGAATATATTTCAAGACAATAATTAATTTGTTTATTTAAAATCTGTACATATTTTTTAAGATCATTCTCGTTAAGTATGAGGTCAAAACTTTAATATTAGGGCTATGTGATGAGTAGATATTTATTCATATGAATTAAAATACTATTCAATACGCTTTTATTTGTTTTAAATACATATTTCAATACGTTTCACTTAGATTATAATACGTCTTGTACCTCATCCGAAATCACATGAATCTTAGATTTGTTTTCGTTATAAATGTATATTTTATCTGCTCGTCATTTGTTAGAAAAGTATGTCATAGATCTGAGGTTTTGAAACATATTTCTAAGAGAATTAAGCCGAGTTCATAGTATTTTATCTTATATAAAAAGAGTTTTCCCAAATAGATACAAATATTATAAAGAACTGGAATTTACATCCAATTTTATTTCCCATGCTAACTATAACTTAGACCTCATACGTAGTTAATGAAAGTAGTGTTTGAAAACAAAACATAGATTCTAAATAAAAACTAAATTACTGTATGGAAATATACTTAAATTATATATATATATCCTTGGGGCATTAGATATAATACTATTAATTTTATCAAAAGTAATGTCGTATAGGCCCTAGCGTTCCTGTGATATTTTCTAGTATTTTAACTAGATATTCCAAATTAATTTGAGGCTCTAAATCATCCAACGTGTCCATACTAATGCTCAATTTAATTATTTTCAAATCCATTTCAGTGAGTGTCTCAAAGATATAAGATATCACTCTCGTGTTAGATTGGCCTGATCATGACGGGGGATCAGGGTTTGAATCCAGGTCTGATACACCAAGGGTGGTTTTTTGTTAATAGTTTCCCACTATCCTCCCAGGCAAATGCGAGTAGATTACCCCATCTATACTAATATTATAAAGAGGAAAAATTATACATTATCAGCGAGTAACATAGGCTATATTTTATTTTGAAAATTTAATTTATTCCTCGTAAAAATGTCGGTAGTATATTATATAGTCTTTGGAAAAAAAGTTGTTGAAGGGAAAGTGGGGTTGGTGAAGGGGTGGGGGGTAGGGGTGAGGAAAGTGGAATGAGATGAAAATAGGAGGGACGATAAAAAGAGGAAGGGGGCTATACAGTGGTGATGTTAGGACTGTATTTAAAAAAAAAAAGTACAAAAAAGTTTTGTTTTTATATTGACATGATGGATGATTTGAAGCATTGTTCTACAGGATTCTTTACAATATTTTTTACGGGGAAGGGGGCTAGTATAAAATACATACAACCTGAACGGGTATTAAGACGCAGTGATAAAACAAAAGTATTTAAAATCCCCCCAAAAATATATGTGTTTTAAACTTTGATGATAAAGTGTGTGATAGAAATAATGACGGTCAAGATCCGTCACATGGTATTCTGACAATCGCATATTTAAAAAGATCCACTCACAGTTTAGTTTAATGGCGTGAAAATGAATGGTTCACTTGGCGAGCCCTTTTGAGATCTCTATCATTGTGTAGCTAGATGATCTAGATTAAAATATAAATAATACGATCAAATATTAAAATATTGGTTTTGCTTCAAGATATATTAACAACCACGGATATATATATATATATATATAACAAGACCTGAATAGTTTATTCTTGATTTAATAAAACTAGTTTCATAAAAAGAATTTCAAATTAAGAATATTTGACTGGTAATGGATATTTGTAAATTTGGTTTTAAGTTTCAATTTGAAGTTATTAGTACAAATAATATAAAATTTATCTTAAAAAATGTAAAAAATTGTAGAAAAATGTAAAAAAATGTAAAAAATGTAGAAAAATGTAGAAAAATTTAAAAAATGTAGGAAAATGTTTTTTATTTTGTCACAACCCTTACGTTCAAAACTATTTTTTAAATTATACTTAGCTCAGTGGTCGCATGGTGTAATGCGTTAGTAAAATAGTATACTAAACTGCCGATGATGGGGAGATTGTGGTTCGATTTCAATCAGATGTATTGAGGGAGGTTTTCACTAAAAAGTTTACCACTCTCTCTCCACGCGAATGCAAGCACACTTTCTCTAAATTAAATCTTCCACATCCTTACCCCATTATCATAATTAGTAGCCTACATGAAGGTTGAATGCGAATGGGTAGTAAGATGCAGTACTAAGAAGATATATTTTTACTCCAACAATCTATCTTATTAGGGACTGTTGACCACCTCTGAAGTCTAAAGGCTTCTGGCTAAAGATCCACAGACCCCGTTTCGATCCCCAGCGTTTCAAAAAGTTAAGGGTCTGAAACAGGGTCAAAATCAGTCTCCTGAAAACCAATGAGGAGCTACTTGAATCAAAAAGTAGCAGCTTCAGTTTAGAGTACTGTGATTAACACCCAGAGGATTCGTCGTGATGACCACATGACACCCCCTGTCAGCAAATATTAGCACTATCACCGCTTATTCTGTATAGCTTGCGTCCGGGCTCACACCGTGGAGTATTTTCCATTACACTGTGAACAAGATTTAAGACAAGTATGAATATTAAACACTAATTATTATTAAGTGACACTTGGCCGAGGGTTCCTTTAAGAATCGTCTATGTGACTACAAACTTGACTCAGATCCAAAGTTAAAAAAAAAAAAAAAATCGGCATCCTTATAGCAAAATATTAAACGTTTTGTCTAAATATGTACCTCGAATCTCTTCCGAGAAGATATGAGGCGATACTTAACTTTTAACAGGCACATGAGATACAATATCAAACAAACCACACAAAATAAAATAGTAGGCGAGTTTATGTGGCGGGACTATGAATCAAATAAGCGATATATTTATATAGCACTGCCCGCGCAGCATTAGCAAAGACAACAGCTGTATTTATCGCACGGGACATCGTCATATAGTGCAAATGAGCATAGTCATAGAGGTATAAGCCGGGTGGGTCAGCGGAAGTGGTGAGATGAATAATATTACATTCTGGCCAGTAGGAGGAGTACAGGTAACACATGGTTCAGGAGCAAAGGTTGAATGAAACGGGATGTTTGCCGCTTGCAAAAAGGGGCGAAAAGTGGGCCTGGAAGGAAGGGGGGGGGGGAGAAAGGACCACCTTCTCCTACTTCACCTTTCTAGAATCCTCTGGAGAACCGCCCGAAAACTCTAGGAGACCGACGACAAAGAGGACAAAGCAGTGCTAACAAGAGAAACGGGTGCCTCGAGGGATGCAGGCGTGTGTGGACTTTTTGAAAAGAACTGTTGGGAAACCTACCAGCCCCTCTCCCCCCCTACCACCACCACATGCTCAACCACCTTCTTTAGGCCTTCGGGGAGTTTTGAGTGGTCGTAACTATTCCACAAGGTTTGCGTTGCAGTCATATTCTAAGGAAACTTTGAAGATTTTTCGCAATACAAAAATAAAGACGGAAAAATATGTTTTAGTAATATAATATTCACATATACACACATTTAATTGTGTAGTAAATTTTATAATCCAAGTGAATACATATATATATATATAGAGAGAGAGAGAGAGAAAGAGAGAGAAGAGAGAGAGGTAGAAAATAATAAAGAGAGAAAGAAAGAGAGAACGCTAGATACGGTTATCACGTTATTTGCTATGAAATTAGCACATGAATTGTTTATATATTATTAATAAATGAAATTGAAATGTATTATTATTATTATTATTAGTGTACTTTAATGTCAATGTGCCGGTTCTTAGAGATATATGAGATAATTTAACGTAAGGGTGAGGTTAGTGAATTTTAAATACTCGTAAATACATCATAATTCTCAGATCAAAGTTTGGAAAACTTCATTATGTAATAAAAAAAACTCTGTGAGCATTTTTGGGGATCAGAACTTAAACCTCAAAAGTCAAAATCAGTAGGAAAGCGCTCATTAATTAGGCTAATTTTAAGTTTTTGGAAGACTAAAAATGTGAAAAGAAAAGGAAGTTAAGATTAAAAGATAAGATTGTCTTTCTTAGAAACAAACATTAAAATATACATATATACCTAATCACGCCGTTCCCTTATGGGATAGCCAAGAAACTGTGAATGGAGCTCAGCAAACGACAACTCCGTACTTAATTCATCCTCCCTAACTTTCTCCACACTTCCCTATCCTTACATTCTCCTTTCGCTTCAACAACATCCGTACACTAAGTCATGCATGCACTTTTATTCTTAAAACTCAGTTTCTTTTTTTCACACATTACTATGACATTTAGCTAAGTCTTACATGGCCTACCCCCTTCCTTTTGATACACACACTCTAACTTCATATATTTGCTTCGCCACTCGATCCACACTCATCCTTTCAACACACCCAAACCAACGTAACTAGCTTATTTCATATTGACCTATTGATTCCCTTTCAAACCACAGTCCTTCAACACCCATTCATCACTGACTTTGTCCATAAGTATTTTCCACATGAATTTATTAATCTTAGATAGTTCATTCCAACCATATTCGCCTAGCTTTTGTGTTTCTACTAAAAAAAAAACTCACGCCTCACATCTATAGAACAATGTTGTTGTTAAGACACTTTTATATACTGCCATATTTCCCCTCTTTCAATACTACTTAAAACTTTGCAATAGTTCACATACATCCAACTACCCTACGAGATGAATTCATCCATCCTTCCATTTCTACTAAATATTCTGCCATATACACAAAATCATTCACTTGTTCTAACTTTTTCAATTTATACTAAGCTGACAATCTTTAACAATAATCTTAAGTAAACATAATTCATGGTCCAGATTGAACCTTTGTACTTGGTGAATATATTCAGGACCATCACAAAGCAACCAGCCTAAACATACCCTATCTATGCTAGGAGGGGTGGTGAGTGACAGTTTTTTCAACCTATTTGCAAATGATTATTGATAATACAGTTTTACTAATAAAGTAACAATTATATCCTAATAGGTTGACATTAGTTACTTTTCGCCAATGTTGGTAATAAAGAGCCTTCTGATAACTCTCGCTACCACCTCTCGTACTGTAGATGGGGAACAGATACTTTACATTTTTTTTACAAGTCGAAGAATCTGAAATATCCCAGCTCTATATTATGAAATAAAAATTATTATTAAAGGCTTCACACACTAAAAATAAATTTGAGAATGATTAAAACATGTTTTTTATAATATTGTGAACATAATATTTTGTCAGTTTTCACAATACTATATCAAATTACTGGACTCTAAATTTAATTAATAGTTCAATACACACTTTCAAACAAAGAGAAAGAGTATTGATGAAATTAAAACCAAATATCCGATACATTTGTTTCAAAATGAACAAAGGCTTAATATTCTAATGTGATGACACAAGTACTCTTTTTAACAATGGCATTGATCAAATCTAGGTTCTATATCATGTTTGACATTTAAATTAATTCAAAAATAACATTATCAAACTCACCAAATAAAACATCCCAAAAGGAAACGTAACACTTAAGAGCGAACCGAATGTCAAAATAACTGTATAGGACACATGTCTGTCAATCTAGCTAACAACCTGAAAGAGAGAGAGAGAGAGAATAAGGGACCGCTCGTGTGTTATTTTTACATCAAACAAGTTGATAAAAGATAAATTAAACGAGCTAACTTGTTCTAGAGTTAAGTTACATGACAGGATGTACACCAAGGGTGGCCAAAAAGGTTGATACAATTTACAAGAAAATCTTTAGAGGATTCTGATTCTTTTTATCATAACCTGTATTAATAAAATGAAGAGTTTATGAATCTGTCATGAGCATTGCGCGATATTTACTGGATGGAGAGGTCTGACGTTTTAAAATTAGTTGCTCCTGTAGACAAAAATGTGCAAATTGAAGCCTGAATTTTTTATTTTTTTTTAGATTTTTTAAAATTCATTAAAAACTGAGTCGGAATACAAAAAAATAGTGTTTTTCTGTCTGTTTAAAGCAATTAAAATCGTTATCCTGGCAACACCGGGGATTTCTATTAGTTAATTGTAATAGAATCTCAACCGATAGTCGAATAATTATTGTTATAACAATTTTGAGGTTATCAAAAATAGATGTATTGTAACCAACAATGGCAAAATATCCCCATATATAATTATATTTAATCTGTTAATATTTGTATCATTTATTATAATTGTCAGTTTCAGAAAGAATGGAATGCTATAAGATTACATAAAACGTTTTAAAATGTCGAATAGGTTTCTTTCAATGGGAGTACTCTATGGAAATATAATGCATGGCCTTCTCGAGTGGTTCACACAGTGAGTGATGTTAAAATTGATCATCAGTGAAGATATAAACCGGCCTCGTGGTATAGCAGTCAGAGACTCTGGTGGTTCACACAGTGAGTGATGTTAAAATTGCTCATCAGTGAAGATATAAACCGGCCTCATGGTATAGCGGTCAGAGACTCTGGTGGTTCACACAGTGAGTGATGTTAAAATTGATCATCAGTGAAGATATAAACCGGCCTCGTATAGCAGTCAGAGACTCTGGTGGTTCACACAGTGAGTGATGTTAAAATTGATCATCAGTGAAGATATAAACCGGCCTCGTGGTATAGCGGTCAGAGCCTCTGGTGGTTCACACAGTGAGTGATGTTAAAATTGATCATCGGTGAAGATATAAACCGGCCTCGTGGTATAGCGGTCAGAGACTCTGGCTAATGACTTAAAGTTCCCGGGTTTGATTCCCGGCAGGTACTGCGGAGATTTTTTTTTTTTTTCGAAAGGGGAAGAATTTCCATGGTCACCAGGGTTTGTTAATAAGTCTAAAGTTAGATTAAAATCTTCGTTGGCTTTACCCCATCATATACACTACCATCTCACCTCATCGTGACATGGAAAGAGCCTCTACAAAAAGGATGTACAATGAATTGTACATTCAGGCATCCTCTGAGAAGTGGAACATTATCAGGCTAATCTTTCCGCAAACAGACCTGTAGATTGATGTAAGTCCAGGAACGCCATTATATATAGTGGATATCTATAACTTAAATGAAAATAGTTTAGATGTTGAATATGAAGGTATCACCTTAAGAGAGAGTATGGTAAACAGTTTAGTGGAAAACCCTGCGGAGGTTCTGGTTAGCACCAAAATTAGATCTCCCAAGTTGTGGTCAGAAACACAATTGGTGTGAACAAACCTGTTGAGGATTTTCAGACGATTACGTACTGACAAAAACTCAAGTAATAACAATTTCATTAAATTACTAACTTGGTCATATGTATGTGATTGAACGAAAAACAAATAAGAATAAAACTAAATTTGAAACTTTAAGTTAAACATTAGGGTTGGCGTGCCACGTCTTAGCTCAAGAGGTAGCCCATCTGTTTACTAAGCTAAGGGAACAGAATTTTAATCCAGACAAGGCCCAAGAAAATAAGGCTTCTCCTTTCACAGTGATGAATTAACGGCCGAGGGACTGTGTGTTGTGTTTTTTTTCTTCTATAATTAAGGTTGTTTTTAAGGAA
The DNA here is from genome assembly GCA_039000515.1 of Timema cristinae. NCBI lineage: Eukaryota > Metazoa > Arthropoda > Insecta > Phasmatodea > Timematidae > Timema > Timema cristinae. Next base: position 133,863,240 of record JBCFYV010011172.1, read on the forward strand.
TGCTTAACCGGTTCAGAATGCGCTCGTTGACTACCTCCATATAGTATTTGTAATAACTAGAAAAGGCTTGTCCGCAAGATTAGTGAACGTGAGTCTTCCTTTGAAGGCTCAGAACTCGAACATCTGCACTGATGAATTTAATTTAATGATTATTTAATTATATATATATATATATTATATACATGAAGAATATATATATATATATATATATATATATAAACACACATGAAGAATGTGTCTAGTTAAAATTCCTTCGTCTCATCTAGTGTCTTTAAATGAATGTAGCCAACTTTGGTGGCTGCATGGTCTAAGGTATCACTATCGCAATAGACTAGAATGTTGATGACAGAAAGATCGGTGCTAGATCATGGTAGGGTGTACTGAGGGTGGTTTTTCATAAAGTTTGTCTACACTCTCTCCACGTGAGTGCTGTTACACTTCCTCTAAATTCAACCTTCCTTATCCCTAATACATTAGAATTATTAGTATATTCACGTCCAACCCACCATAAGCGTGGTGAGACGTGTTGCTAATTATTATTATTATTATTATTATTATTATTATTATTAGCATCGTGTCTTACTACCCGTTCGGGTTATACGCACTTAATGTGTAATGGTAGGGTGATTGTGAGATGAAATGGAGGACCTACAGTTTAACAGGGAATCCGAACCACGGTGGAGGCCTGGCATTCCCCACATTTACAAGATGTCTTGTCAGAGGTGAAGGAAGGGTTTGGTAATCAGATAAATCTTTGCCGGGACCGAGGATTGAACCCTGGACCCCAGCATAGAAGTCCGACACCTTACCCCTAGACCGCCATGTCACCTTGTTGCTAATAAGTAATATATAAATAAGTTTGTGTTGAGCACCAAACAGTAATCTATAGATCCCACAGGCACATAATATGTCTCCCAGGTTTGGACATCCCTTCTCTAGTTCTTCATTCGAGCCATCGCGCGAGTCTCTAGTTACCACCCGCGATCATTTGGAAATTTAGAACGTGACGGGAGATATTTGTGCAAGAACTAATTACATCCGCGTTTACTAGACGACACCTAATTGAGTTTAAAAGTTTATTGTGAATGCCCCACCCTCGTCTTACTTTCTTTCTTGACAAGAGGAGTTAAGGAGTTAAAACTCTTCACAGCCTTGATGGTGCAGTTCTACCCCCCCTAACCACCCGCAACTTTGGGCAGACATAAATTTGCCACTCTATCAAGTGTATAGTGTGTGCGGCCAAGCCTATAATTCAGTGAGCTATTTTTTTAGGCAAGACTGGAAAGGTTACCTTTATTCATTTGTTTTAATGGTCAAAGTTGACTTCGTGAGGTATTATTTGAAACACTATTTGCATTAATTTGCATTTAAACAACCTTGTTACTTTTATGTATATATAATCTCTCTCCTATGAGCATTTTAAAACAACAACAAAAATTCAGCGAAATGGGATTAGTTCGGAATTGCTGTCGCAATAAATGAGCCATTACATTTAAGCGCTCGATATACAAACATAAACTAGAATGTAACTAGATTTTAATTACTCGAGAAAACAATCAATAACACGAATTCTGCTTTATTTTAACAAGTTTATTTTTCGTAAAAAAAATTACATTAATTTATTTATTCAGCTATTTAACGTGTATTTTCTGAACAAACTGATTATATCCGCACACGATCATTTCTACCAGCAAGAGTGAAAGGGCCTACCAATTTTGCCGGGAAAGGTATTTTAACATACCTTCTAAGGTTCTTTTAAATTCCACACAATCGACTTGTGACCGACGGCTTCACTTCCCCTCCGAAGGAAGTTGTGCCCAAGGAAAATCTATCGATTCCAGCTGGGTTTGAATCCACGAACATCGGGACCTGGGATCAGCCCTTTACCCCAATATCACTGAGGTCAACAGTACAAATACAACATTTTATTTAAAAAAATATTTTTATAAAGATTGACATCAAAATTATGTGTGACTATTATATGTAGATTGATTGAGAGTATAAAAATTATACTATCATAAGATATAGATTCAAAATTAAGAATTACTCAATAAAATTCCACTCATAAAGAACTTGAAAATGCCCAAATAGGGTTTTATACCTAATTCATGCACTTAGTATAATTCATGCAAACCAGTGGCTATGTGGTCTGAGCTCTTAAGCTCACGATATACTGATTTATTGATGACTGGGAGGTAGAGATACTTCTTTTAGTAGGGCGGTGGTTTTCTAAGTCGTTCTTTAAAAATAATATGAGTATACTTTCTTTAACCTTACCCTTTCATATTTATTCCTTGAGTTAAATCGTTTACTGCTTCGGTGGCCACATGGTCTAACACTCTACTTTCACAGTGGATAAGACTGACAATGATGGGGAGATCGAAGTTCGGATCTTGATCGGGCGTACAGGGATTGGTTAGAAAAAAATGTTTTCCACGTTCTTTCCCTGCAAATTTGAGTATACATCCTATAAATATAGTCTTACTCATCCCTAAAAAATTAGAGTAATTAGTACATAACGGGTAATAAGACGTGGTAATAAAAATATATATGAATAAAAGATAGTTAAAAAGCATTTTTGTTGAAATGAATAAAGAAGTAAATCCAAAAACTAGGAGCTACTAAATCCTGGAAAAACACTGGAAGCCAACACATCATTCATCAAATGGTTTTGTACCCCATGTAAACTAAATAAAATTTTACCTCACCAAGATTCAAACTAGAATATCTCAATAAATGGCACAACTTGGTTTTGTATCCATTTAATTCCCCCTGCATAATGACCTATAGATGTGAACCATTAATAGGTTCTTTAAGCGTTCGTAAATTTTTAGATTTCCATTCTGATAGATCGCTTCATATTCTAATTATACCTGAAAGTTAAACATTCCAAACCAAACGACTTTTCAAAGTAGTACACGAAATATTGATAGCAAAGCGCCTCGGGTAATAACTTCAATTAATTTCAAAATGAAATTCAACGGGATGGCTGACTGCCGTAATTAACCATTTATTCGAGGAACTTGCTAGAACGGAAACGATGAAAATAAAAAACGGGTCCTTCTATTGAGGCTACGCCCAGTTCAATGGACGACTTTCTTGTGCGGAACGGGTAATATGGGTGTGACGTCAGCAGACTCACCGCGAAACTGGTGGAGCGGTTTGGAAAGCGGCTCACGGGGGCGTAAATGAATACGATGGTGAAGGTAGGGGTGGCGTAGGGCCATAAGGGTGTGGGGGGTTGAATAGAGAGAAGGTAATACGAGACTCTGGCGAGAGTGAAACTTCTAGTCCTGCGTGGGACTAGGTCTCTAATCCTACGTGACCATAATGAACGAATCAAAAGTCACAAAATGAAGCAGCATTGTGAACACTAGTTTGATAATTTACTTTAAAATTTTATACGAAGTAATACTAAAAAAAAACTAGCCAACGTTTTTATTTTTTCAAAAAATTACCTTTTTGTATCTGTACTCAGAATAGTTTACGTTAAATTCTAGGTCATATAAAAGCAATCTCCACCACAAAAAAAAAAAAAAAAAAAAAAAAAAAAAAAAAAAAAAAAACTTGAGCATGGTTCTACAAATATCTGATTTTAGTTTAATGTGAAATTTAATATTGGTTGTGGCGTCATTTTAACTAACGCATCAGCGAAAAGCTATTACTAGTTGACAAAGAATATATTGCCGCGCTCCCTAAGCCAGCTCGACCAATCTCTAATTATGGCCATGACGTTATTTAGTGAGCATTTTAGTAATAATGCATCTATTGTTTGCACATTTCCCTTCCACTCCCCTCAATGTTGTGTCCGTCTTTCCAGATATTTACCTTTTCACGAAAATAAAATCAGAGATATATAAAAAAATAACCAGAAAGGCTGGAAAGTATTGCAGTACCGCTATGAACTAAAAGTGCTGTCAGACTCCCTCTCGCATTCAAAAGACCACCCATTTTCCCTTATGTTAGATTCTAGAATAAATTTTGGTCTTGTCCTGGGGCACTGTTAAATTATTTATGTTTGTCGATAATTAGAGTTTAAAACACAAACTGTATTGTGATGGGCTAAGAGCCTTTAAGTCTTCACAATAATCGATTATACAGTTATTCAATATTAATAAATATCTTCCCTATAAACCATCTAAAATACAACCACTAACAATGTATTTCTACTGACCACCATCTCAGCATATGTGAGATACATTTAAATGCACAGTATTACTTCAACTTCCAAGCCGATGGCGTGTTAAAATGGCCTATTCGATTATACCTTCTTTTTCCACTTTAGTGAAGGCTTGAACAGAAAGAAGGAACGTCGCGCTTAAGCGCATGAAACTGCACACCATAGTCAACTCTTATAGCCGAGAGAAGTAGGGATTAATGGATCGACTCCCATCTCCCTAATAAACTGGAACGACGCATGGGGAACCAAGACTTCTCCTTCCTCCCACAATAGTTGACCATATAAATTTGGGTGTTCAACCCACTAAGGGTAAATGTTATTCAGCTAACGACCGAAGAAGACACGCTGCTAAGTTTGACTGTAGTCTGTTGCTCAACGCTTATCTGATGTATTTGAGAATGATATCACCAACTAGGGGGAGAAATCCCTTTTGGGAATTATAGGTCTCCCTCTGAGATATGACGTCTGCTTAGACGTGTTAGAATATGGTTTAAATTTTGTTCAGTTGGATGGCAAGAATTTTGTTTTGGCAATTTATTTAAAGTCAATTTATAATTTAATGGTGTTAGTTTTTTAGTAGTAGCTTACGCACTCAGGGCATTGCATCATGTTGCTGAGATGCTACTTACTCAGGGTAATCCATCATGTTGCTGAGATACTACTAACTCAGGGCATTGCATCATGTTGCTGAGATGCTACTAACTCAGGGTAATGCATCATGTTACTGAGAATGCTACTACACTCAGGGTTAATCGCATCATGTTGCTGAGATTACTACTCAGGAGTAATGCATCATGTTCTGAGATGCTACTACTCAGGTAATGCATCATGTTGCTGAGATGCTAACTAATCAGGGTAATGCATTCATGTTATGAATTACTTACTCAAGGTATGCAATTTCTAATCTCTAACTCAGGTAATGCATCATGTTGCTGAGATGCTACTACTCAGGGTAATGCATCATGTTCTGAGATGCACTATACTCAGGGTAATGCATCATGTTGCTGAGATGCTACTCAGAATGCATCAGTTGAGATGCACTACTCAGTACATCATGTTCTGAGATGCTACTCAACTCAGGGTAATGCATCATGTTACTGAGATCTACTTACTCAGGGTAATGCATCATGTTCTGAGATGCTACTACTCAGGGTAATGCATCATGTTGCTGAGATGCTACTCACTCAGGGTATGCATCATGTTGCTGAGATGCATACTACTCTAGGTTAATGCATCATGTTACTGAGATGCTACTACTCAGGGTAATGCATCATGTTGCTGAGATAGTCTACCTAGGGTAATGCATCATGTTGCTGAGATGCTACTACTCAGGTGATGCATCATGTTGCTGAGATGCTACTACTCAGGGTAATGCATCATGTTGCTAGATGCTACTTACTCAGGGTAATGCATCATGTTGCTGAGATGCTACTACTCAGGGTAATGCATCATGTTGCTGAGATGCTACACTCAGGGAATGCATCATGTTGCTGAGATGCTACTAACTCAGGGTAATGCATCATGTTCTGAGATGCTACTACTCAGGGTAATCATCATGTTGCTGAGATGCTACTACTCAGGGTAATGCATCATGTTGCTGAGATGCTACTTACTCAGGGTAATGCATCATGTTGCTGAGATGCTACTTACTCAGGGTAATGCATCATGTTGCTGAGATGCTACTTACTCAGGGTAATGCATCATGTTAGCTGAGATGCTACCACTCAGGGATGCATCATGTTGCTGAGATGCTACTAATCAGGGTAATGCATCATGTTGCTGAGATGCTACTTACTCAGGGTAATGCATCATGTTACTGAGATGCTACTACTCAGGGTAATGCATCATGTTGCTGAGATGCTACTACTCAGGGTAATGCATCATGTTCTGAGATGCTACTTACTCAGGGTAATGCATCATGTTGCTGAGATGCTACTAACTCAGGGTAATGCATCATGTTGCTGAGATGCTACTACTCAGGGTAATGCATCATGTTGCTGAGATGCTACTACTCAGGGTAATGCATCATGTTGCTGAGATGCTACTACTCAGGGTAATGCATCATGTTGCTGAGATGCTACTTACTCAGGGTAATGCATCATGTTACTGAGATGCTACTTACTCAGGGTAATGCATCATGTTGCTGAGATGCTACTTACTCAGGGTAATGCATCATGTTGCTGAGATGCTACTTACTCAGGGTAATGCATCATGTTCTGAGATGCTACTACTCAGGGTAATGCATCATGTTGCTGAGATGCTACTTACTCAGGGTAATGCATCATGTTGCTGAGATGCTACTTACTCAGGGTAATGCATCATGTTACTGAGATGCTACTACTCAGGGTAATGCATCATGTTCTGAGATGCTACTCACTCAGGGTAATGCATCATGTTGCTGAGATGCTACTTACTCAGGGTAATGCATCATGTTGCTGAGATGCTACTTACTCAGGGTAATGCATCATGTTACTGAGATGCTACTACTCAGGGAAATTTGCATCATGTTGCTGAGATGCTACTACTCAGGGTAATGCATCATGTTGCTGAGATGCTACTTACTCAGGGTAATGCATCATGTTGCTGAGATGCTACTATCAGGGTAATGCTCATGTTACTGAGATGCTACTACTCAGGGTAATGCATCATGTTGCTGAGATGCTACTTACTCAGGGTAATGCATCATGTTACTGAGATGCTACTTACTCAGGGTAATGCATCATGTTGCTGAGATGCTACTACTCAGGGTAATGCATCATGTTGCTGAGATGCTACTACTCAGGGTAATGCATCATGTTGCTGAGATGCTACTACTCAGGGTAATGCATCATGTTGCTGAGATGCTACTTACTCAGGGTAATGCATCATGTTGCTGAGATGCTACTTACTCAGGGTAATGCATCATGTTACTGAGATGCTACTACTCAGGGTAATGCATCATGTTGCTGAGATGCTACTACTCAGGGTAATGCATCATGTTGCTGAGATGCTACTACTCAGGGTAATGCATCATGTTGCTGAGATGCTACTACTCAGGGTAATGCATCATGTTGCTGAGATGCTACTACTCAGGGTAATGCATCATGTTGCTGAGATGCTACTACTCAGGGTAATGCATCATGTTACTGAGATGCTACTCACTCAGGGAATGCATCATGTTGCTGAGATGCTACTAACTCAGGGTAATGCATCATGTTGCTGAGATGCTACTACTCAGGGTAATGCATCATGTTGCTGAGATGCTACTACTCAGGGTAATGCATCATGTTGCTGAGATGCTACTACTCAGGGTAATGCATCATGTTGCTGAGATGCTACTAACTCAGGGTAATGCATCATGTTGCTGAGATGCTACTACTCAGGGTAATGCATCATGTTGCTGAGATGCTACTACTCAGGGTAATGCATCATGTTGCTGAGATGCTACTCACTCAGGGTAATGCATCATGTTGCTGAGATGCTACTACTCAGGGTAATGCATCATGTTGCTGAGATGCTACTACTCAGGGTAATGCATCATGTTGCTGAGATGCTACTCACTCAGGGTAATGCATCATGTTGCTGAGATGCTACTCACTCAGGGTAATGCATCATGTTGCTGAGATGCTACTACTCAGGGTAATGCATCATGTTGCTGAGATGCTACTCACTCAGGGTAATGCATCATGTTGCTGAGATGCTACTCACTCAGGGTAATACATCATGTTGCTGAGATGATACTTACTCAGGGTAATGCATCATGTTGCTGAGATGCTACTTACTCAGGGTAATGCATCATGTTACTGAGATGCTACTCACTCAGGGTAATGCATCATGTTGCTGAGATGCTACTCACTCAGGGTAATGCATCATGTTGCTGAGATGCTACTCACTCATTTTAATGCATCATGTTGCTGAGATGCTACTCACTCAGAGTAATGCATCATGTTGCTGAGATGCTACTCACTCATTTTAATGCATCATGTTGCTGAGATGCTACTAACTCAGGGTAATGCATCATGTTGATGAAATGCTACTCACTCAGGGTAATGCATCATGTTGCTGAGATGCTACTCACTCAGGGTAATGCATCATGTTGCTGAGATGCTACTCACTCAGGGTAATGCATCATGTTGCTGAGATGCTACTCACTCAGGGTAATGTATCATGTTGCTGAGATGCTACTCACTCAGGGTAATGCATTATGTTGCTGAGTAGCTACTCACTCAGGGTAATCCATCATGTTGCTGAGATGCTACTCACTCAGGGTAATCCATCATGTTGCTGAGATGCTACTCACTCAGGGTAATGCATCATGTTGCTGAGATGCTACTCACTCAGGGTAATCTATCATGTTGCTGAAATGTCTACTCACTCAGGGTAATGCATCATTTTGCTGAGATGCTACTCACTCAGGGTAATGCATCATGTTGCTGAGATGCTACTAACTCAGGGTAATGCATCATGTTGCTGAGATGCTACTCACTCAGGGTAATGCATCATGTTGATGAAATGCTACTCACTCAGGGTAATGCATCATGTTGCTGAGATGCTACTCACTCAGGGTAATGCATCATGTTGCTGAGATGCTACTCACTCAGGGTAATCCATCATGTTGCTCAGATGCTACTCACTCAGGGTAATGCATCATGTTGCTGAGATGCTACTCACTCAGGGTAATGCATCATGTTGCTGAGATGTTACTCACTCAGGGTAATGCATCATGTTGCTGAGATGCTACTCACTCAGGGTAATCCATCATGTTGCTGAGATGCTACTCACTCAGGGTAATGCATCATGTTGCTGAGATGCTACTCACTCAGGGTAATCCATCATGTTGCTGAGATGCTACTCACTCAGGGTAATGCATCATGTTGCTGAGATGCTACTCACTCAGGGTAATGCATCATGTTGCTGAGATGCTACTCACTCAGGGTTATGCATCATGTTGCTGAGATGCTACTCACTCAGGGTAATCCATCATGTTGCTGAGATGCTACTCACTCAGGGTAATGCATCATGGGTCTGAGATGCTACTATCTCAGGGTAATGCATCATATTGCTGAGATGCTACTCACTCAGGGTAATGCATCATGTTGATGAAATGCTACTCACTCAGGGTAATGCATCATGTTGCTGAGATTCACTCAGGGTAATGAATAATGTTGCTGAGCAGCTACTCACTCTGGGTAATGCATCATGTTGCTGAGATGCCACTCACTCAGGGTAATGCATCATATTGCTGAGATGCTACTCACTCAGGGTAATGCATCATGTTGCTGAGATAATACTTACTCAGGGTAATGCTTCATGTGTCTGAGATGCTACTTACTCAGGGTAATGCATCATGTTGCTGAGATGCTACTTACACAGGGTTATGCATCATGTTGCTGAGATACTACTCACTCAGGGTAATGCATCATATTGCTGAGATGCTACTCACTCAGAGTAATGAATAATGTTGCTGAGATGCCGCGTACTAGAGCGTTATTTTTGTGTTGGAAACTTAGCTTAATTACTTGTACTATGACGTGTACAAATCGTAAATTAATGTAATTTCTGTGTGCCAACTGTATATAACCTTTCAATATAATATATTTCCTTTACGTTTAATGTGCACTGCTGGCACATAACATTTATTTTTACTATATTCCATATTGGGTATTAAAATATAATTTTTATACCATTGGTTTGAGTATTCTTAGAGATTTTTTTTACTAAAATAAATAATAATTGTTTTTTAAGGTTGTCACTTCAATTGTCCCATTCAAACGATGCTAGCTGCTATTTATCTGCTCTATATTGACGAAAATAATCTTAAGGCCTTGTTATATCCTTACATTGTTTATTCAAACATTATCTATACTTATAAAATAACATGTCCTGACTGACTGACTGACTGACTGACTGACTGACTGACTGACTGATTTATCATCGCCGAGCGCAAACTATCAAGGCTACAAGCATGAAATTCGGACTGTATATTCATTTTGTTATGTAGGCACCCACTAAGAAAGAATTTTAGAAAATTCCACCCCAAAGGGGTTAAAATAGGGGATGATAATATGTATGAAAGTCCGTCATTTTGAAAGTTACATAAACAAATTTTTTTATTTCGGTTATTGACGTAAATTAATAAATACATGTTTCAGGAATTTTGGAAATTTTATTTAATAAGGGATGAAAAAGGGGGTGAAAGTTTGTATCGGACTTGCATTATTTTTGATCTGAGGTCAAGTTATGGTCATCAACGTAGCGTAATATTTTAAATTAATCTGTAAATACATATGTATATTTTCGTATTTGTATATAATCAACTTCCACGCGAGCAAAGCCGCGGGCAACAGCTATCTAGTTTTGGATAAAATGATTGAAATGGGCTCTCTCTATTTGTTGCTCCGTGTTTCCTTGCTTAAACCACGTGTTTCCTCACCACATTATATTCTTATTGGAGTGTGTAATATCTGGGAATGTTGTGATAGAGTGAGGTAGTATATTTACTGATAGCCAGGGAACACATACAGCGGTAATCCTTGATCAATTTTTGGACTAAGAATTATTGTGCTTCTACCACACCGCCCGTGGCTAGTGTCAACGTTGCCAATAGTGATCGCATGGAGCATTATGATAAGAATGAGTAAAGTAGATTGATAAATAAATATTGAAAGAATAGAATAATTTACAGTTAAAATAATAAACAAAGTTGTCACCAATAGTAGAAAAATATATAAGAAAATGGTCGGAAAAGCCCTGGAAGGTATGTGAAAATATCTTTCTCGTTAAAATTGGTACGCCCTTTCGCGTTCACGCATAGAAATTATTGTGTACTGGTATAATTAGTCAGTTCAGAAAGTGCACGTTAAATATCTCAAATAATAATAATAATAAATAGTAATATTAATAATATTAAAAAGAAGAAATATTATTTCAAAACTTAATCAAAATATTATAAAGATTAAATTTTATTAAAAACATGTAGATTTTAAGAAAATATAACATATTAGTTATTTATAGAGTTTATAGAAATTTAAAAAATAAATATTAATCTATTTATAATTACTTTGTCCATCACCTTCTGACATTTATTTTTCCACTCATTTTATCATCAAGTTTGTGTTTTCAATTATAATTACTGTAACACATCAAGAAGATGGTAAAAATCTCTTTCCATAAATGTCATTATCGCTAAATTCAACAATATACTTGCTACCAACGCATTTATATGGACGATGGAAAGTTCCCCACGGGCAATTGAAGCGTTTAACTATCAATGGTGCTATGTGCCGAAATATAAAAAATTAGTTATTAGCAGTAAACGGTGCACCTGGCAGTTGTTAACGATATGTGAATAGTGAAATGTACCACACAATGTAGAATATTTAGTATTCTACTCTCTTGACCTAAATAAGGTGTATGTGATAGTGAAAGCTTGTCCTAAATAATATGTTTGTGTTTTTTAGTGTTTTATCCAAACAGTTTTTATAAGGAGATTCTTCATGAACTTATAGTATTTTCAGTTTTTTTAATGTAACAACATTTTACCTAAATATTAGCTTTTAACAACACTGTTATTCGAGTTTGACACTTGTAACATTTGATATTTACATGATTCAATTTTCCAGCTATTAAAATAAAGCGAGCTTGATCGAGATATACCAAATTTAAAACTGTACTCTTCGGTTTAATTTGACATCAGATTAACAACAAAGAAACATAATCAAATTTTCATAGGAAGGGCCTTTTAGAAAATACAAATATATTTCTACTCTGTTATATATATATATATATATATATATATATATATATATATATATATATAACAGAGCGCTTTTGTCGAAACGTGAGTTTGATAAGAAAACTTGAATAACTCCCACAATTTTTTTAACCTTGCATTAATTATTCTTTACACAATTTAGAAAATTGTATACATATATATATATATATATATATATATATATATGTACATGTATATTTATGTATATTTATGTACATATATATATTATGTAACTTAAATGTGATTAATTTGTTATTAAAATAAGTTTTTTTTAAATTTTACATTAAAAAGTTTTTTTTAAATAAGTCATAATTTAATTGGTACAGATCAAAAATGAGAGCCGCAGATCACGTATGAATACGTTAAAAGTAGATCTCTTTATTTGATTATTTATCTGATAATGTTCGTCCTGTGAAAAGTGGACTGTATGCGTGTATATATATATATGTGTATATATATATGTATATATATATATAAACAATTTTCTAAATTTTGTAAAGAATAATTAATGCAAGGTTAAAAAAATTGTGGGAGTTATTCAAGTTTTCTTATCAAACTCACGTTTCGACAAAAGCGCTTGGTGGTTGAATGCGTCATTAAGGTCGAGGCTACACGGTCTTCTGTAGACCATATTATACTTCGATATCTTAATAAAAGTTTTTAACCAACTCATCCTCTTCCTCTGTGGCCCAAAAGCCTGAAATACTTATCGGAAAAATTTCCGTTCATTTCATTTTTATCTCAAGTGGTCTGAGCTGGCCGTTTTCACACTGGAAGTTTCAACCACACTATAGGTGAACTAGGAACGAGGCAGGGGTGGATGAACTACCGTTTACTGCCCCCACAGGGTATACCGACTCATTGTTGTTGCAAGAGTGTCGGATGATGCAAAACATGGTACATTGCACACATACCTAATAACTTAACATCGCCGACAAACTCATTTGAAAACCGGAAACTACCCTACAACGGGCGGCTTGGTTAGATTTTTTTTTTCCGTTGTTATTCCCTCGCGACATTGCGCGGTCCTGTATGTTAACAAAACCGCTGATGAGACAAGGTGGTTTCACAGTGGAAGCGAAGTTAGGGAGTGTTCAAGCACCAGAAACTGGGGTTTGCTTTCACGCCTTTAAACTTGTTCAGGAAATCTAAGTTGCCCGTTCTGACATTGTTGCATTATAATGATTTGTGGTATTTTGTAATTCACAATTATATATTTATAAAACTATTATTATTATTATTACTATTATTAATAGCACCACGTCTCACTAACCGTTCGGGTTATACGCACTTACGCTAATGTGTAATGGTTGGATGAATGTGAGATGAAATGGAAGACCTACAGTTTAACGTGGAATCCGAACCACGGTGAAGGCGTGGTATTCCACACATTCACAAGTTGTGATTAATACACGTCTTGTCAGAGGTGAAGGAAGGGTTTGGTAATCAGATAAATCAGTTCCGGGACCAAGGATTGAAGCCCGGACGCCCAGCACAGAAGTCCAACACCCTATCCCTAGACCACCAGATCACCTATATTTCTAAAAGAAATGTATGCATCTTCAAGGAGAAACTTAAAAAAGTCATCAACAATATTTCACAAAAAAGTCTCTGGTTTTCGTTAGTATTGCTTAAGAAAATGGACGTTAGGTGTTTATGAGCGACACTCTAAAAGTGGAACTGACCAATACATGAATTGGGTCAATTTATTTTAATTTCATGAACTGGCTTCTTCGCTCAACCATTTCATGAACTGGACAAAAATTGCATTAACTCCTTCCCATTTCATGGAACTGAAACTTATTGTACTATCTACTACAAGCTTAGCTGAAATTCCTTTTAAGATGATATATTAAACTATCTAAGCCTAGCTTAACTTAACCTTCTATCTTAAAATTATTAAGTTTAATTAACATCAAGATCAAATTTGTTCTTTGCTTGTCCATTTCACATACAGAGCAAAAACTTGTCCAGTTCATGAATTGGTCTACGATCGCTGCACAATTCATGAGCTATACTATTTTTTTAACCAGTTCGTTAAATGGTCGGAAGGAGAAGCCAGTTGATGAAATGGGGAAAAGTTTGCCCGATACATGAATTGGGAAATTTTACGAATGAGGTTTAACATTTAATACCATACATATTTTTTTAGCGTATGGCATTGCTTACCGGGAGAGACATGACATACAGTTCGGTCACCTGTATTTAGAATATTCGCCACCCTTGTGGCACAGAACGTTGTCCAGGGTACACCTATGGAGGGTGTCTACACAAACCCGCATTGAGATGATGATGATAGTGAATATATGTGTTGGCCAATTGGAGTCTTAAACCTAACTTACCAAGCCCTGGTGACATTTGGGATAATTCCCCTTAGGAGAATAATACCTTAGGTACCAGCCGGGAACTGAGCCCGAGTCCCATTGGTTCAAAGCCAAGTGAACTGACCACTACACCACGGGGCCGGATAGTACCCTACTGATAAATTAAATTATGTACAATTTTTTAAATAACTTATTGAGTGTAAAACCCAGCCATTTAAGAACTCATTTATGAAATCGTCATTGGCGTGCATAGGATATACTATCATGGGCAATAAGGAGTTTTCATATGGAAAAAAAAAAAATCTTCGAATGAAATTTTAGTCAAGAATTAACTTTTTATGAGCTTTCTATCAATCTTGGTAAATATTTAACTACTATTGCTCTAAAGAGTATTATGTTTATTTGTGTATTTAATTAATGTGAGACCCGCCTCGGTGGCGTAGTTGGCTAACGCGCTAATCGTGTTGATCTCTACTACTGAGGATGGGGAGATCGAGGTTCGAATCTCAGTCGGGTGAACTGAGGGTGGTTTTTCCTAAATGGTTTTCCACTCTCCCTCCACGCAAATTCAGGTCAACTTTCTCTAATTCAACCTTCCCAATTCCTAATCCATTTGCGTAATTAGTACTTAAAGCGTATAAACCGAACGGGTAGTAAGACGCGGTGATAATAAATAATAATAATAATTAATGTGAATGTGAGTCAACCTGCTACAAAATGCGTTTGACGTGCGGAAATACAGTATAGAACGTCTACACACAGTTGATCCCCATATGGTAGTGAGTGCAGTTACAATTACCAAAGGTATGTAAGTATTATATGCTTCTCTCGTAAACCAATTAGTCTGGCATGGCAAAACTTCTTTAAAACACTATTTTTAGTGTCTCGGGGGAAGGTAGGAGGGCTTAAAAATTCCAAACACCGTCCCTACCCTTTCCCCTCGTAGCTACGCCACTGTAAACAGTAGTGGATATTGATTTTAAAACAAAATATTTATTTTTGAGTTTAAAATAAAACTGATATAAGCAAAGATGTAGTTATAAATATTCTAATTAAGTAGGAGTTTAATGTATCCATGAAATGCTTTGATTAAAAAGCAATCTTAATTGAATTTAAATTTATTATTAATATACAATCTCGTTTTAATTCTAATACGTAAACATAGCACCTCAATTGGTTCCACTCAAACCCTGTAAACTCCTGAAAGGTATATGTCTACCTTATTTTTGTAATTACTTAAAAATATCTGTTGATTAAATTTTATACCTGGCACAATTCCTGAAAAAAACATAATACAAACTAAACCATCTCAAAAAATATCTATCTTGCCAATTTGGACACAATTTCACCGCTTCAAAATATATTATGGCAACCCGTGTATATTAGTTTACATTGGGACCTCCATAGTTGAGCTAAACAATAATGGCTAAAAGTATTTCCATGTCAGAGTTAGTTAGATATGTTTGGCTCTAATTTCATGAACATAAAACCGGTGTTCTGATACAGATTCAACCTTCCTGCCATATAAACATTGTACTATTGTATTATGCTTTGAGAGGAAATAGCTTAAATGGAAGGCTGTGATATGTTTCTACTAGACAGATGAGTGAGTATATTATTATAACAACATCAGTTGTGTTTGTCACCGAACTAGCTAGATATTAAACTGTCCAGCTGCCACTGGATATAGAGCATGGAACTTCACACGTATTGATGTTGGTAATGTATCACTCACTCCCTACAGTCGTTATAAATCACACACACATCACACACTGCACTTGTTTCGAACATGAAAATACACGCATTATGGGGAACGTACTATTAAAATATTTACAAATGGCAGCACTCTAACTTTATCAACTAAGAGTCAGTAAAAATGTCCTTCTTATTCAGGTTTAATAATTTTTTTTTAAAAATGTACTTCTTTCTACCATTAGTTCATGATATATTTTCCCTAGGAATGACCTAAAATTTTATTCTGATCCCTTGTAGCTCCATACCAACCAAAGATCATAGTCAGAAAATGTTAATAAGGGAGTTTGTAGATATTTTAGAGAGCCTATTGCTTAATTATCGAGAGTATCTACATTGTAACATTTATTGACTTGTAAAAAAAATCTTTTCTCTAAATTCAAATGATTTTCTCTAAATTAAGGTTTTTTTAACCAGTAAATTTTACTTGGATAGGACAAGTATTGTGATCATCATAAATTCATGTTCTAGATTTTGATGGCTATTGACGTTTCATGGCCCACTGAATCCTAAAAAGCGGTGTTTGCAATACCAGCTGTATATCAAGGTCTAGAGCAAAAACCATTTTACCGATCAGTATGAAACTTGATATATTGTGTTTTTAAAAGGTATTGTCGAGGAGATTTTTGAATTAGGTTAGATATCTAGCCCTAAAATTATGGACAGTTTACTGAAGGGCAAACGATTTTCTCAAAATCCTCTATAACGATTTTTATTAAATTTCGTGCCTAAGCACTATTAAACACTACTAACAATATGGAACATCTCATTTTTCAGGAAAATGACTTATAAAGGAGCCTACTTTATCTATGCTGGTACCTCCAACATTGTTAATTCTTCCAAAACTCTTTGAGATACGAAATAACTTATGATTGCTGCAAAGTTGTATTACTATTAAGAATTAAAAACTTTCGTTTGGTGTGTGTGTGTGTGTGTGTGTGTGTATATATATACATTTATTTATAAAACCAATAATTTCTAAGATAGGGGTCAATATATTTTTCAAACGAGGTCTTAGAAAGTGAATGTTATCCTACTTGGTGATTTTGGGGAAAAAAGTATTTACAAATTAACACTTTTTTATGTTTAAAATTGAGGGCATTTTACTAAATTGTTAGCAGTCTTTTATCAATTTTTATATTACCCATCAAGTGAGACAGCTGAATATCACATTACTTGACGTATGAACAGGCCTATGTGAATGTAGAGACGGTAACTTTCCTAAATTCCAAATATGGTCCTTCCTTTGAAAATTGAAGTGTATCTTTCGGAGTAAATGACGTGTACATTAATTCACGTGTATAAATAATAAGAAATCAATTAGGAAATATCTCAATACTCCTGGTAAAAATTCAAATCCCATTCACTGCAAACCAGAAAAGACTAAAAGTATTTTGTTCTATGCATGCCTCTCATTGAACCAGTTTAATTAATTAATTAATATCTTAGTAAAATTAATAAACATGTTAAATTCAATATAATCTTTTATGATTTAATTTTACTGAGTCACTTAAATTTTGTAAGGGTCACACCATCGTTTCTCCTATCATGTATAAGTAGTGACGATTACATTTACAAACAAAGTTAAATAAGGAAGGTTTGGAAGGTGCCATCATAAGATAAATATAAAAGTATAGCAAATCAGTTTATTTAAATTTAAACATGTTAATAAAATTATATTAGGTTTAAATAGTTCTTAGATTAACAGTACTGCGCTTATATAAAGAAACTTTCTTCGCTTTTCTATGTCAAGTGGATGTAATCTAATGTAATTACAGATCCATTTTTTGATAGGTCTTTCCGTTTAGCCACAAGAGACTTCCAAAGAAAGGCCCACACCGATTTGAAAGTTTCTCCACACTTTTGAATTTTTTTCGGGGGTTAAATTTTTTTTTTTTTAAACTTTTTGTAATTTTTCTCGTAGGTTACAGGCTAAAAGCTAAAAGTTTGCTAAATTTAAAGTTTCTATCTCATCTGGAAGTGGGTAGACATTAATGTCAGTGAGTGAGTGAGTCAGCCATGTGGCTTTATAGTAGTATAATTAAATTAGTTAGAATAGAGGTACACATCCCAACTCGAAACTAGAAATCAACTCAAGTAAAGTTGAGTTTATTATTGAGAATTGTAACTCTTCAAACTAATACTAAATTACATTCTGCTACGTAGGAGTGCCTGCCTCAACGAGACGGCAAAATAAATAGAAAGTAAATATTAATTCAAAGTTAGGCAACAATATAAGATATCTATCTAGCCTCGTGACTACTAGAATTAGACTTTAAAAACATATACATTGAATATAGTTAAAAAATATTAAACGATATAAATTCTAGTAAGTCCTAATTTAAAGAGTTATCATGGTAGTTAAATGAGCTAGCTATCAAGCGTTAGCTCCATTGAGAATTATGAAACACAAATATTAATCTCTTAGAAGGGGAACTGTGATTTTACAAGTAGTAAATGGTGAGCTACCAGGAATATAGGCTGTAAAGATACTATGGGCGTCTATTCCTAATTAGTACGGCCTGGACATTTAATAGTGTTTATAATGTAACAATTATGGGCCAACAATATATGGATCAACTTATACAAACGGTGCCTGAAGGGGGCCATAAACTAAGCACTATCACCACGGGACACTACTATGAACTTGTTGTGCTCCCACAGGTTGAGCACTGTAAAAAGGTACACTAAAAAGAAACAATAGTGGCTGCTGTATGTATGTCTTAAGAACTTAGAAAAGGAAGTCAGACACACTGACATAGTGAATAAAGTCGTATGAACCAAGTTACATATATACTTAAGTTCATCATTTAAAACTATGCCTCATGGGCATAAAAAACAAGTCAGAAACACTGACTCTTAATACTATATCATATGGATATATAAAACTAGTAATAACCCTAACTATCAAAACTATGCTTTATGGACATATAAAAATAAGTCAGACACTCTAACACAAAATGCTATGTCATATGGACATTGAAAAGAAACTTTAAGAATAAGATTGAAAACCATGGCTTAATAATGGCAAAATAAAACAGGCCAGACATTCTGACACAAAAAACTATGTATTATGGACATAGTTATAAAAGCGTACTACGACTCTTCTCCGATTCTAACTATCAAATACTCATTGTCTCAGACGAGGCTTCATCTGCGTTGAGGTGGTGAGACCAAAGCATCATACATCTTAGTCAACAGTAGGTTGTTCGCCGATGTAGATTAACGTTTAAGTTATTCTTCCATCGAATTGATAAAATAGAATATAAAATATGAAGCGAGGAATGACGGTTATATAGTACCAGAACTGACGTATTCGAGGAGGGTCTTCAGCTGGACAACAGAGGGGGAGGTAATTTGCGGAATTGCGCTGAATGGCAACTAGCACTCGAAAACTGCGTGGCGAGCAAAGAGTAATAGCTCTGCCATTTCATAGAAGTGGGGCCTGCTTGTGAGATGTTGTTCTGCTGACGGTCCGGGAATAGTCAGCTGGGGCAGTTTTACTGAAGTTTGGGCGTTTCTCGGCAACATGAATTCACCGTGAGTTAATACCTGCCACACACTATTATATTAGTTATTGTATTCATCGTATTAACAGGATGCTTAACATGGTACAAAGGGAAACCTACAGAAAACTAGCAATTGGAGAATTTGTTGGAGCTAGTTTTGTACATAATATCAGGTACTATTTTTCTAGGAATGTTTCATGTTCCCAAAAAATCAGTGCGTTTTCGAGGCAAAATATTGTTATGAAAAAGCGCCAATTTATAAGTAAACTCGGACAAACATGAACTTTTTTTTTTATAGATAAGTGAATGCAATAGGCCAAAACTAGTTTACGGTGTTATTATAAAATCTTTTCTTGTTTCGGGAAATTGGGAGGTGCGTCGTCAAGGCCCAGGTCGAGAAGTCGCCACTGCAGTTTTTTATTTGAGGGGCATTTGATATGCGCCCTTCTTGGGTCTGAGAGCGGTAGACGGAAAGATGATACGGGGGAGGTGGAGGAAGAGGGGTCTTAACTGATAGGCTGGTTGCGTGGAGAGGAGTTGCGGGGGAACGTGGGGGGATGAAGCGGATGGATATTGGAAGGGGGCAGGTGTGAGAAAGGCTTTAAAAATGTTGTAATGTTCTGCCCTGGCTTTGCGGCGTCACCCTCCTTTGCTACGGTGGTACTGTGAAGATTTTGGAGGGGGGTTCATGAATAGAGGGTGGAAATTCGAGAAGGAGTTGGCAGCCCAGATGGTTCTGAGCGCTGAAAAGGTGGGAAAGATAGAGTGGCAGCCAGAATGGTTCTGAGCACAGGAAAGGTAATACTTCCTCAGGATTGAAGTTGCTGACCTTCCCTGGTTCTCTCACTACCCAATACACTTGTTCTCCTCTCTGCTCCTTTCCAAATATCATGCATGTGCGCTGGTAATCCACTATTACCTCCTGTTCGGTGAGCCATGTATGACCCAGAAGAATTTATTCCACGAGATCAACGGCGACTAGACACGTGATGACCGTCTTTGTGTGCCCTATTTCAATAGGGACCTGGCAGTGGCCTTGAATATTTAATTCCATTCCTTCCTTGGCTAGGGACACTGAGGTGGGTGCTTTTATCATTTGTTCCCGTGTATGAGAATCGATGGCTGAGGTTCTAAACAAGTTCTGAGATGCTCCGGAGTCTAGGACGGCTCGAAGTTCTCTTGAAGGCGTGTTAACTAGGATTCGGGGTAAGTGTGCTGGTGGTCCGCTGCTAAGTATGGCTGGCCGGGCCGGGGATGAGCTTGCCCATGGTTTCATTCCCTGGTCCCGTTTCCCGTGCTAGGTGGTGTGGTTTGTGCGTCGTGTGGTCTGTCCGTGGTTCTTCTTGCGAGGAGTACGGGGCACTCTCAGTGGAAATGCTGGGTGGGACAGAAGTGACGTTGAGGAGGGTGTCAGGTATTTCGGAGGGAAAAGGGCCTTGGCGGCTCGTGAGAGGAGGATGGGAGTATATCTCGTTGCACTGCCTGAGCTCGCTCTAGTAATTGATCTACGGTAGTGGGTAGGACGGAGGTGATAAATGGCCATATGGTGGGGTGGAGGAGCTCACTTATGAAGGGCAAAATTTGCACGTCGGGAACGGTAGGGAAGAACCACTTGGACAGTCATCTTTCTGAGAATGAAGTGGTCGGTAGACTCTCCTGCTGTTTGGGCTTCTCCATATAGCTTCATTTGGAGTTTGACTCTCAGTGGTGGAGAGTCAAATCGTTCTTGGAGCCTTTTTTGAAGTTCTTCAGAAGTGTTGGAATATCCCTCATAATATTTCCACCACTGCGCGGCGTCTTGATTAAACCTTTCCTTCACTAGCGTTATCTATAGCTCATTGGGTGTGTTGCTGTCATGGAGGATTGCTTCACACTTCTGCAGGAGGGCTGCTGGATATTCGTGGTCCAGGCCTGAGAATCCTGGAAGAATAGGCTGGAAGGTGGGATGCGGGGAATTGGTGGCTAGGATTGCGGGGGATTGGCTCGTTTTTCGGCGGAGTTCTTCATGCTCAGCGGCCGTCTTTTCCTGGCAGGGTTGGCAGATGAATTGGAGCCCAATGGTATCTCTTTCTTTTTCTTCCCAGTTTAAGCAGAGGAAGTGATACCATTCCTCGCACTTATCACAGTAGATTGTTCTTTCTCCTTTCCCAGGGCAGGAGGGACTGCCGCACTGATGTCGGGTACGTCTGGGCTTTTTTTTTAAGGGAGCCACCGAGTTTTTCTAAACTCGGAAAATTGGTGAGTCCTTGGGCTTGGGGTTCTCCGACGGCTTCAGCCAATCACTCTTCTCTTCAGGAGAAGTGGCCCCACGTTGGGTGCCATCTTGTTTTTCTAAGCTCTTTTCTTGTTTCGAGGAATTGGGAGGTGCGTCGTCCAGGCCCAGGTCAAGAAGTCGTCACTGCAGTTTTTTATTTGAGAGGAATTTGATATCCGTCCTTCTTGGGTACGAGAGGGTCAGAGAGCGGTAGTCGGAAAGATGATACGGGGGAGGTGGAGGAGAAAGGGGTAGTAACTGATAGGTGGGTTGCGTTGCGTGGTGAGGAGTTGCGGGAGAACGTGGGGGGATGAAGCTGATGGATATTGGAATGGGGCAGGTGTGAGAAGAGCTTTAAAAATGTTGTAATGATCTGCCCTGGCTTTGCGGCTTCGCCCTCTTTTGCTACGGCAGTACTGTGAAGGCTTTGGAGGGGGCGGGGGGGTCATGAGGAGAGAGTGGAAATTCGAAAAGGAGTTGGCAGCCTGGATGGTTCCGAGCGCTGTTAGGGTGGGAAATATAGAGTGGCAGCCCGAATGGTTCTGAGTGCAGAAAGGGTGGGAAAGATAGAGTGGCAACCGGAATCGTTCTGAGCGCAGAAAGGGTGGGAAAGATAGAGTGGCAGCCCGAATGGTTGTGAGCGCAGGAAAGGTAGGAAGGGTTGTTTGCAAAAAAGATAGATGGCTTCCCAAAGCCCCGAGGATGTTGGGATGAGATGGCTGAAGTTTATATCTATTTTTTCGTTATCTCCTTACATTGACAATATTCATCAGCTGGAGGAGGTTGGGCCCAACCCTCCTGCTCAGTCTTATTCTCTAAACTTATGCTAACATATATATATCTTAACCCTCTTATAATTATTCTGACTAAAGCCACTACATTATTGTTAAACATTTTTACAGTTGAATGGTTTTTGGTTGTCCTCTTTTGGTAAGGTCTTTGGCTTGATCAGCCCTTTGTCCTGGCGCGATCTCTTAGATAATTGAGAACTAGCGGCCTGGTGCGCTGTGTTTCTCGGGGAGGATCGTAACCCGTCTAGCGGACCACGTGGGGGAGAGGGGGGCTCGAGGGTTAAAGGGGTTAAGGGTGGCGTAGTGTGTGCGCTTGCCACTAGATCGCTCCGCCTCCCTTCCAAGGGGTACTCTTGGTCTCGGAACGGTCACTAGATGTCGCACAATAACGGTATAAAAGTGTATATATATTAAAGGCGTCACAGAAGTTTCAGACAAACACTTCAGTAGCAGCTACCTTCAGCTGAAAGAATAAGGTATTTATATTAGTTTGATTTTACAAATTTCATCAAATAAAAATTATAAAATTGAGTGAATGGAAAAGAGTCTATAAAAGAGTAATATTTTATTTTCTACAGTAAAAAAAGAGAGCCATTATTTTTGGGAACTAAGCCCGTCCAACGTGATTCCAAACTGAGCATTTATATTTTAAGTACCGGTATAATGTGTATAATTGATGTAACGTAAACGCTTGTTCCATATTTAAATAATGCTAAAGATGTATTAAAAATATATTGTTTTACTTTTTGGTCTTTTCTCATGACCTCAGTAATTAATCAATAAAAACTATTAAAATGGAAATGTTACCATCGTAAAGTCCATGACTACCTTGAAAAGGTCAGTATCAATTGATTAATGCACTCTCTCAATTCAATTAAATTTTATAATTTGTTGATATCATAAAGTAATACTGATTTGCTCAAAACTAATTTTTACACAAGTAGATTTTTTTATCATTGTATTACGTCTTAAAATGTTTGAGGGGTTTTTGCAACAGTGTATAAATTTTACTATTAGGATACAAAATATAATACTGGCGTGACTTCTTTCTACAAGAGCGTTAATACAAAACGTTAATCACGTAACAAAATTAAAGTGTTTTTTTAACACAGTATGTTATTTTAGTAGTTGTTATCTTAAGGAAAGATATAATATGTAGTTAGTATATCATAAAACTGATTCCTTGATTCCTATTTATGATTTCCAGTCTTTCAAAGGCTTTCGTATTTAAAAAAAAATTAGAATTGCATTTTATTACCCTTTCGGGTTATACGCTTTCGTATTTAGAGCAACAATATTTATATTTGTCATATATATGTGAGACCTTATATACATAAAATAAATATTACATTCTTGCGGAATGTTGACTAAAACAAACATTGAGATAGACGTCAGTAAATAATTGTATATTCAAACGTCATTCATAGCAAAATTAAGTTTACACATTTATTATCTTTGTTTTTGTGTTCAACTTCAGAGAAAAGCTTTGTGCCCTTTATTTTTCGGGGAGATCTTTATAATGAAACCATTATCATATTTTGAGTCTTGATTAAAAAAAAGCATATTTATTGATACACCTTCATAATGTAAAGTAAAGAACAATATTTACATAGTGCGTATAATGTGTTTTTACGTGATCGTTATTGTTTTACTTAGTCATTAAGTAATTTAAATATGATGATTGATACTTTCATTGCAAAGAATTTTCGTAAGAACCACTTATAGATAACCTTTTGAAATAGATACTAACCAAGCAGATAAAACTGTTTAGAATCAAATATATTTATCTTTAGAGATTGATTTTGACCGATATTGTGAGTTTTGTAAATAATAAAGCATAGGTATGGTTTGATATATTAAAACAATAAGCTAGATTTATAAAATCAATCAATTAAGATATATGTGTAAAAACAGTGTAAAATCATTTAATATCTTCCTACTGTTTAGTTTTATTAGTAATAACCCTATCCGACAACAATAAAATCATTTGATCTATTTTCACCTATTTTTACATCAAGTAATGTGTTATGTAAATGTCACTTTTGATGAATAATATGAATAAATATCTCAATGACGTCACACAACCATCTAGACATACCAACCGAGAGGCTGGTAATGGTAATGGTAATTCCAATTGGTGCTCAGCCCAAAGAACTATCAGGCCATTAATCTCAGTTTCTTATACAGGATCTGCTATTGTTTCATTCAAGTATTTCCTCATTTATCCTCACGAGGATCAGTTGACCCCGTTCTAGATTCACTGCTTCACAGAAAGATCTGAAAGAGCTGGTGATCGGAACTGGGACCTCTGGATTTATAGACAGGAGCTCTAACCTTTGGACCACAGAGCTGGTCAATATATATATGACAACAGCGGTTTATTTCATATATATACTCGCTTTGCTCGTTGAGGGCTCTACCCACAAACTCCCCATTAGTGTAAATTAATGTTATTCCAGCGTTGTTTTGAACGTTGGTTTCTTTTTACAATTTTATGATTCTAGCTGCCCCATAAGTATGTCATAAAATGAAAAAATGTGCAAAATTTACCTGAAATAAAAAAATCTAGCTCTGGTGCAATCCGTTTTTTGATAGGTCTTACTATTTAGCCACAAGATACCTCCAAAGAAAGGTCAGCACCCACTTCAAAGTTGCTCCGCCATTTTGAATTTTTTTTGGGGGGGGGGGTTAAACTTTTTTTTTAACTTTTTAGAATTTACCCTTCAGTTACAGGATATAAGGTATAAGTTTGATAATTTTAAAGTTTCTAGCT
The DNA here is from genome assembly GCA_039000515.1 of Timema cristinae. NCBI lineage: Eukaryota > Metazoa > Arthropoda > Insecta > Phasmatodea > Timematidae > Timema > Timema cristinae. Next base: position 133,888,576 of record JBCFYV010011172.1, read on the forward strand.
CATCTGTAAGTGGGTAAACATTAATGTCAGTGAGTGAGTCAGCCATGTGACTTTATAGTATAGTGAAACGACATCGGTGATTGATTTTGTGGTGTAGGATGGGAGACTTAGAAGCTTAGTAAAGAATATTCTGTGTATGGTGCTGAATGAGCAACGGATCACTTCCTGGTGATATCAGTAGTTGAATTAGGTAGGAATGTTGTGAATAAGCAGCACAGAATATTGAGCATGTAAGAGTGTAAAGTGGAAAAATTGCATTATAAAAGTGTGAGAGTGCAATATGAAAGATTATTGGGTGAAAAATTAACCTTACACGAGCATGAATGGTATGCCAAGATTAAAGCTAATGATATACAGAAAAGAGGCCAGAGTATGCGAGTTTTACAATGTGTGTGCTGGAATTTCAAATGTTCTTAATAAATGGAAGAGTGCGTTAATTGTTCCTTTGTACAAAGGTAAAAGCAGTAAGACTGAATGTAAGGATCATAGGGCAGTTAGTTTGTTGAGTATTATACAGAAAGGTTTTGGGTCCTAATTGAGAAGGTGCATGAAAAAACTGCGGACAATATTTTGAGTGTGCAAAGTGGTTTAAATCCATGTTGAATTTTCATGGACCAGATATTTGCATTGCATCAACTGATTGAGAAATGTATGGAAGAAATTGTATTGTGTTTTTGTTGATCTGTAGAAAGCGTTCGATCAGGTGAATAGGATTTTATTATGAAATATTCTGAGAGAATATGGTGTGAATGCAATTATGGAGGTGTATGATGGAAGTAAAGTGTGCGTTAGGGTGGACGGAGCTTGATAGTGAACAGGGTGTTAGATAAGGTTGTATTATACATCCGTGGTTGTTTAATGTATTCATTGATAAGTGTATGAGGGATGCTTGAGAGGATGCGGTTGGTGTATAAATGGACAATGTGAGAGTGCTGCTATATGCAGATGATGACGTATTTAAGGCTGAGAATGAAAGTAACTTGCCGAATACATTAGATCATTTGAATGTGGTGACAGGCAGGATTAATATTCTTATAAATGTTTCCAAACTAAGGTCATACATTTTGATTAGGACAGACAATGTAATGTGTGTCAGATTATTATAAATGGACAATTATTAGAACAAGTGTATGATTTTGTGTATCTGTGCAGAGTGTTCTGTAAAAATGTAAGTATATATGATGAAATCAAATGGGTGAATGTATATTGGGTTGGATTTATGTGGACTACTGAAAAGAATTAAGTAGTATCGAAAGAGGCAAAGATGGCTATATAAAAGTATGAAACGTCAACATTGTTTTACGGATGTGAAGTGTAGATTTCTCAGGAGAAACACAAGAGCAAGGTGAATGTGTACGGAATGAGATATCTAAAAAAAAACTTTGGGAAAACTCGTATGAACAAAGTTAGTAAATGAATGGGTGCTGATAGAATACTGTTTGAAAGGGAATTCAATAGGTCAATGTGAAAGAAGCCTCTTAAGTTGGTTTTGGCATGCTTAGAGGATGAGTGTGAATCAAGTGGCGTAGCAAATGTGTTATGGTCGAGTGTGTAGAGTGTGTGGAGTGTGTGGATCAAAAAGTATAGGTAGGTCATGTAAGAAGGGGTTAAATGATTTAGACGAATGTGTGTAAAATATAAACACTAAGAATTTTAAGAAGAAAAGAGCATGATTGACTGTGTATGGTTATTGTTGAAGCGAGTATACAAGTATATAAGGAAGTGTGGAGAAAGTTAGTGAGGATGAATAATTAAGGAGTTTTTTTGGTTATATGCACAGTTTCTTGAATACTTCGTAAGGGATTGGCGTGATTAGGTTTGTATGCTTATATACGAAATAAAATTAATGATACTGTCAATAATTGTTATCAATGTTGGTTGCAAAACAATGTGTTCGTATTTTATAAAGGTTTCTTTAACTAAAATCCTACCACATGTGATAAGCCATACAGAAAGAATGGTTTGATTGGTTTTTGGTATAAGCAAATAAACTTCTCTCTTCAGTCATTTATACACTCATCACACATCCATCTTCTTCACACTATGCCTTCTCACGCAACTACACATAACTTTTAAATATTTCTCTGTTTTTCAGAAAATAAACATGTTTTAATTAATTTCCTCCCCCCCTTTCTTTTGATAACAAAGAAATATATCCGAAAGTAGAAAAGTGTGTGTAGTTACCCTTGTAGTATTAATGATGACTCAAGAAAATAATATCAATCGATCAAGAGAAATTTGATGGTTTCTATCAAGGCCTTAGTCCAAGTACACTTTTAGGTTGGCTCTCTCTTATACCGGTTGCAATACATTAATTTTTATCTTGTAGATATATTTATAAATTTTCCTGTCATAAGAGGTTATATTTATATAAAACGGGTAAGAGTGAAACAACTAAAATAATTATAGCCATCGAAAATGTATTTATTTAGCTCAAGCGTACTGTCAAACACCAGTTATGAAAGAAATTTACTAAATAATAAACAATAACTATTATAAAATCACATACAAGTTTGGCGACCATCATTATTGGCTCTGAACAGACAGCCTGAGGCACTAATTGCGTTTTGATTGATTTGAAGTAGGCTTCTTTTAATACAATTTTCATCCATTCTCTTGGCAAATGATTATGAATTTAATCAAAATATTACCTCCTTACATTATTTTCGTGTGTTGAAATGTTTAGATAGTGTAAGAAACTTATAGTTCAAGGTGATTACAAAGGTGCACTAAAAACTATTAAATCCAAATAAAATGTATAATTAAGTGGAATCAATCCAATAGGTATGATCACGTGAATAGCTAGAAGACCTATTAAATAAACTATTTTGTGATTGGTTCTTAGTAACAAGCTGATGGAAATATTCTGAAAGTATGGGTGGGCCATTTATAGAAACAATAAAGCGCAATCTTTCAAATTAATGGTACCGTGCAAAGCACTGATTAACTTTTTTGTATTAAAATAAAACATTTACTAAAAACTCATAAGAATTGTAAAACATAATAATGTAAATGTTTTTTAGGAAAACTTTACCAAAGATCATAAATGAAATAATATACACCGTTTAAGAACATTGAGAAAATAAGAAAGCATCTTTCTTTCAAAGAACATAATGATCAATTTCAAAGTGCTCCATATAAAATGTGCGTATTTGCTTATATGTCAGAGATTATAGATTTAAAAACAAATTCATAAACAAATATTTTTATTTTTATTAGTACTATAACTTTACAGTTATAATAAATTATTTCGTATCTAAAATATTTGTGAACATGTGATAAAAATTGAAAATTTCTGATAAATTTAAGTACCCTCAAAGTAATTTTATGAGATAATTAAACATATCACTTACTAATGTTAAACAATGTCTAAATACAAAATTTAACTAAAATTGTTAAAACGGACTTCGAAAAAATCAATTTTACTATTTATGCCCTTCAATAAACTACTCTTAATTTTAGGGTTATATGTATAAATCCAAAAAGCTCTCAAGGGAATCTTATTTAAACCTTGTATACTAAGTTTTAGCTCTATTTGTAATAAGGTTTTGGCTCTAGAGATAGAGACAGGCCGAAAGACGATATCACGGGAAAGAGCTTTTCCGGTTTCAGGGGGTCTTGAAACGGCAATATTTTATTATATCTAGAGTGTGATTGTTTTTGACGATCACAATCTCCTAGGGGCCGAGAGAAAGTAAAAAGGGTTAACAAACAAATACAAGGCGGTTACGATCAAATCATGTACGCCTGCGCTTAAATTAGTCGTCTTTCTATCAAAGCTAATTGAAAATTGAAGGTTACCTGTGTAAGTAATCATGCATTCATTAATGTAACTACAGTTAGTTTAATTTAATTATTCATATGGTTAACACTTAGTTAACACTACGAAGCCATTGCAGATTATTTTGTGTAATTTCCAAGAGATTTTCAAACAACTCGGAGGAATGTATCTCTACTTGGTTCCATCATCCTTTATGTACCCTATTCAAATCAAAGTTGCTACACAAGCTATTATGAACAGTGCTGGAGTTTAGTCATAAAGTATTTAAAACATAACAATTGTCTGCATTGTAGCAGTAAATAACTTATAGGTCCTATAGATTCATCATTATTGCTTGCTTCAAATTGCAAATCAGCTACTTGGGGGACAGGGTATAATGATTTGTTTTGTAAATGGCGTGTAAATAACATAAATATTACGTAAGGGTTTGTTCGTATTAAACATATACATTCTTCTAACCACAATTTTGACAAGTGTATCGATTAATAGAGACATAATAGCTTGGCATATTAACTAAATTAGGCCTACAGACATACGTTCATCACATTGTCATGATTGTCTCGTGTTTGGCTGTGGTTGCTTATTTTATTAAATTATTTGAGGTATTTAACGTGCACTTTCTGAACTGACTTATTATATTAGCACACGAGAATTCCTATAAGCAAGAACTAACCGACCTACCAGTTTTGCCAGGAAAAGTATTTTAAACATACCTTCCAGGGTTCTTTTACATGCCACATTCAACATGTGGTCGATGGCTTTACTGTCCTTTCAAAGCAAGTTGTGCTACAAATATGTGTCAATCAAGAAAAATCCCTCAACCTCAGATGGTTTTAACCCACAGATATCGGATCCCGAGGCGAGCACTTTACCACAAGACCACGAGGTCGATGATATTGTTGCTAAGGTATGGCATATTTATTTCCACCAGTTGCCTCCAGGTCACGAGACTTATTTACAAGATATTCTCATAGTACACTTTCCCTTCTTCAGACATATTTGTTTGTATGATCATGAAATTAAATGGGTCTTCAACGATATAGGAAGCACTAAATTGTAATTATCATTCTAGTTAATCTACTGGATAAATATGTAAAACAATTCAAGATTGAGAAACACTTTAAAGTCACTAATTTAAGTATTATTTTTAATTTGCAGAATATGGTGGTGGATAAAATAAGCACATTTTTAAATGTCGCGGACTAATGGAGTATAATAGAAAACCCCGCTGCTGGGGAGAGGAAATGAGAGTTACTTTATGTTCTAATTATTCGTATGTCCTAAGCAATAGACTTTCACAAGCGAAACAGAGCTTGCGGGAAGGTTTTTTTTTTTTTAAAGCCCCGCAACAAGAAAGTTTTGAAAACGACAGTTAATTACGGAAATACCAGTGGCTACACCATAATACGTAATTTAACCAGTTTCGAAACAAAGTCACATAGATAGTGTCTTCCCTCTAAACCCCCTTCCCTTCAAAAGTTTCTTATTTTTTTATTGCATTCTTCTCTTGGTGAGTTCTGAGTAATTTCACTTTAATTTATTTTTGTCGACATCATCGTTGCTAAAGAATAGCAATTAAATGAAGTTTACCTGTTACGGGAGAATAAATTATATATGAAATATAATATATATATAAAATATAGGTGTGTATAGATATATATATATATAATATAGGTGTGTGTTATATATAAAATATAGGTATATATATATATATATATATATAAAATATAGGTATATATAAAATATATATTTATAATATATTAAATATGAAAGTTTGTACAACTGAGTTGTATAGTTCATTTACTAAATAATACAAATTCTTATTATCATATGTTATTAAAATATACTTGTTACTACACATTCTAAAAAAATTTAATTATTTCAATGTGTTTCATAATATTATTGATATATATATATATCATTATAAATAATAGTTTTAATCTCTCTCTGTAAAGATTATGGTAGTCATCACTTTTGACTTGAGATAAGTTATTTTTGTTGCTATTATCCAGTGTTTAATCCCTGAAAATATTTGCTGAAAAAAATTTTTAGATCCAAAGTGATTTTCTATACTCTCATCGGGGGATTTATGGTGCTTTTCTTTTAAATTTTCTGTTACCGTTAAATTGGTTTTTTTTATAGATTGTAATGTCAGAATCGCTAGTTGCCAAAGCAATGAAAAATCATGGTAAAAATAAATAATTTAAACGTAATTTATTGATACTCTCACATTTATAAATTACTGAGAAAATTAAAAAAAAATCACTAGTTATAAATACCCAGTGACAAAGGTTTCCAAAAACCTTACATAACTATTTCGCTAAATTATTCACAATAGTCAGCTTGAACAAACACTTTTAATTGTTCTCAAGTTAAATGTAAAATGAAACTAGTTATTATTAATTTCGATTTTATTTAGGCCTCATTCGTCTTTATGGTCATTTGTTTGATCTTAAAACTACATTGACACAATAAAATATTTAACACGTCATAATAAACGCACATGTTAACGTTCTTAAATCAATTTAATAAAATAGGGAAACTTTATTATGTAAAAGTGTTGGAAATAGTAATAAAATCATATAATATTCCTTTACGGATGTAGGTAGACGTTTAGTGTTCTATTCCAGCCTCAAGGTGAATACTATCCTAAAGTTATTTTAGTGATATGTCACGTCTTATTTCACCCCTGGGTTAGTAGATTAGAATTGTTGGGGGATAACGTTTTTAATCCATTCTTAGTATGTGTCAATTTGATTTTGTAACTTTGCACTCTTACTAGCACTGGTGTAACCTTAAGTTTTTTCTGATAATTATTCAACTTTTTTATGATTCATCAAAGTGAATCTCTAATTTTTATTAAAAAAAAAAAATTCTGATGAATTTGATCTTGTTGCATCTTGTTTTCTAAAAATCATATCAACCGTAAAATACGTACTGTATGAAATTAATATTAAAATTGCATAAATTTAAGTAAAATAATATAAACAGCAAATATAATAATTTCATTGAAATAAAATACCTGTAGTTGCATTCCATAGATTGGTTTCAACATAATTTGACTTATGTCGTTTTCAAATTAGGTTTTAATCAAATCGAATATGAAAAAAGTTGTTCATACAACGCATATTTGCCATATTTATCAATATAGTTATAATAAAATCAAATAATTCAAAACTGACTATGGATAGTTACATATAATTGAATTACCTTGAATTAGATTAATATAAAATTATAATTAGACTCATTTGAAGAAGATATTGAAAATAGAGGTTTATTAGAACATATTTTATATCTCTATTTCACCGTAACTTAATAATTAATGTTAATGTGCATTGTTAATTTTTTGTTTTGAATTAGATTTTATCTAAATAAAAACGTGAAAATAAAGCTCCTCTGCTGAAGCTATCCCTTACAAAGCGTAAATTTTCCTCACATAAATTTAATCATACATGAACTTTAAACTTCCCTAGCTCAGTTTTAATTTCCCTTACTGCTCTAAACTGAGTTGGGGTGGGAGAGGGTAACTTTAAATTAACTCTAAGGTACCCGCATTGGTGGTTGCATGGTCTAGTGGGCAAATCTCGCACTAGAATGATTAGCCGTTGATGGGAAGATTGGGGTTCAAATTCCGGTCGGGTGCACTGATGGTGATGTTTCCAAATTAGTTACCCCACTCTATCAACATGAGAATGCAGGTACATCTCCTCTGAAAGTATTACTTATTTATCCTTATTCCATTACTATAATTAATGCATATAAATAATCCGTACAGTAAGTGAAACTTTCTGAGAAAATAAACTGTTCAAGAAGAAGAAGATTTTCTGTGACTTAGTAATGGTTGCAGATGATAGGTCTCTATCATATTTACAAATCCACACGGAGAAGAAACTGAAGGGAGGGGGGGGGGGGGTTCATATGTTTCATACAACCAAGGGAGGAGAGGGGAGAGTTGTCCATAAAAATTCCCCTTAGATCTCCCTTTTCATCCTCACAAGCGAGGAACTCTTCGTGTGCCGACGATGAGATATGGCCACGACGAGAGTGTGCGGCAAAACGGCGTCGTATAGGGAACAATGACTCCCCTCCTTTCACCCCCCCCCTCCTCTCCTCAACCAAAGGATCTTGAAAAAGTGTGTTTTCCGAGACGTCATGTTTGCCGGAAACAACGACACGAGTTCGTGAAGAAAAAAAAATGCTGATGTTTATGGGAGATGCGGTCGCGAAGGAATCGTGATTTTCAAGGCCTGTGAATAACACTTGGCTATGCAAAAAAAATATATATATGTCAAAGGAAAAAACACAAACATGAACGTGTGGGGTGTGTGTGTGTGTGTGCCTGTTTGTGTGTGTGTGCCTGTTTGTTTGTGTGTGTGTGTGTGTGTGTGTGTGTGTGTGTGTGTGTGTGAGAGAGAGAGAGAGAGAGCGTAAATTGTAAATTTGGCGTAATGTAGAGTTGGAATAGTGTCAAATATCAACTATGATTTAGATATATCTTAGATTGTGTTTCGAAATAGGGATTAAAAAATGGGCTATCGCCTTATAATATTTTATTACACTACAAGGTATTGTCCCAAAAAACATGTTCATAAATAATAATACATTTAGGGAGGAAACTGTTCGATCATGATAAGTTGAATTTGAAATGTTTTCATCTCTTAAATGTAAGGTTGTTAACGTCTTAAACAAAGGCATGATTAATGTGGTTTAGATCAAATTCATCCTGAACTATCAAAAATGGAGAAACCATTGTAAAAATTGCACGTGGAAAGATTCTTGCGCTTCACACGATCATAATTGCATAATTGACCATAATTGCATGAACTTTATATATATTCACTGGTCCTTGGAAGGGAACAATACAATATCTTGAATAACTGAAGTTGCAATAAATATTTGTGCCCAAGTAGCACCCGTCCCTAGCAAGCATTGATCTCACAGACCCACATGTGAGCCGTACAGTTGAGATATCAAGTCCAAGTAGAATACTCAACCTTATCCAAGATACTATGTTGGCATGGTAGGAGATTAATTTAGTAATCACGTGTCGCAAAAGTAGTTTAGGAATGATTGGATTGGTGTTTACTATAAGTGTGACCACAGGCGAAGATTGTGTAGGGAACCTTAAGATAAAGAGGAATAATATAAGTATTTTTGGAATTATTCTAGCTATAAACATTTTGTCGTCGAAATCAATTAAAAATATTACTTAAATAGGTACACATATTATTATTATTACTATTATTAATATTATTATCACCGCGTCTTACTACCCGTTCGGGTTATACGCACTTACGCTAATGTGTAATGGTAGGGTGATTGTGAGATGAAATGGAGGACCTACAGTTTTCTTACGAGATCACAGTATACGTTCAGTCAGTGCAGTGAAACGTTGTTATTTATTGTGTGATTTATCCGTGCCGACTGAAGTCGGGTAGTGTGAGTGAGTAAAATGGCAACAAAATAACACAACAGTGCTTGATACACAACGCGTAAGTGTAGTGTTAAGTTACCAACGAGTGTATTTTTGTGTGTTTTTTGTTTATTTCGAGATACACTACGTGCCGACTGAGGTCGGGTAGTGATAGTGTGTTGAAAGACAACAGCTTAACACAACAGTGATAGAACACAAATTATAAGTGCAGTGCTAAGTCGTCAACGGTTGTAATTTTGTACTATATTATTAGCGTTTTTGTATATTTAGTGACCTATTACATGCCGACTGAAGTTGGGTAGGGTGGTATACCGCAAGGTACAAGTCAAGAGGGGGAAATGGACTCAGACTCGGATGTAGAAATCAACGTTGAAGGAACGGACGATGATGGTGACATGGAAGACCAAGGCCAGGAAGGGGCCCCAGCCAACACTGAAATAGAAAAAAACTTTGAGCCAGTTTCTGGACTCAAGCGAAAACTCAGGACCAGACCGGGACAGAAAGTTCTACAATTGAAGGCCATAAAAGTCAATAACAAGTTTGCAAGCTTGTCTAGCCTACGGGATGGACCAACGATTAGTCAAACGGGGCAACCGAGTGGAGGTACGAAAGAAAGTTCCACCCCACGGCGCATAAAGACCCCTCCAGTGATCGTAACAAATGCAACACAATATAACAAAGTCATAAAACTCCTAAACAGTGGACTGCAAGATGACTATAAAGTGTATTGTATTGCCCAGGGTATCAAGGTGGTCACGACCTCCTTCAGAGATTACTCCGCTTTGTTAAAGCTGCTAAAACAGAACACCTTGGAACACTTCACTTATGTCCTTCCCAAGGACAAGCCCTTCAAGGCAGTAATCAAGGGCTTGCATGCAAGTATGCCCTGTGCAGAAATAAAGGAGGAACTGGAGAACAGGGGATTCACGCCAACCGATGTGAGGCAATTATACTCGAGATCTGCTCCACAGGCAGCGACACCGAGACCCCTACCAATATTTGTCTGCACCCTTGCGAGGACAGAAGGAGTGGGCGAGATACACAAGGTAAAAGTCATCAACCACACGGTAGTGAAGATCGAGGAATACCGTGCTTCACAGAGCACAATTCTACAGTGCCATCGTTGCCAACGTTTCGGCCACTCCAAGAACTACTGTGCCCAAAAACCACGCTGCGTCAAGTGTATAGGAGAGCACCTGACAGTAGAGTGCCAGAAAAAGGACAAAACAACACCAGCACAATGCGTAAACTGCAAGGGACCGCACGCAGCTAACTATCGCAATTGCCCTAAATTTATACGTGAGCTGGAAAAGAAAAACCAAGGGTCAGGAAAGACAAAGGAAGGGGAAAGCAAAATAGCTAACCCTTCTCCATGCGCGGTGGGGTATCTTAAACCATCAACAGGCCAGCAAATTTCGGTTAGCCAACCAACACCACAAACAAACATGGGATTGAGCAAACCATCTTATAGTGGAGTTGTCAAGAGGATGACCAAAAAGGACAAAAAAGAGGACCGTGACACGGATGAATCCTTGGACTAAAAGGACCTCCTACAAATCATCAAAGATATTAACGTCGCAGGCTTACTCCAACTCCTGAGGAAGTATGTAGTAAGGCTGAAGAACGCGCCAGACAAAACAACCAAAGTAATGATACTTCTTGAAGCCGCAACTGAATTCTTCTGCGATGGATACTGAGCAGGAAAGAGGCACAGAAGACTCATTGAACATTCTGTTCTGGAATGCTAATGGACTGGTACTACAAGAACACGAGTTCCGAAAACTTCTGGAGACGTATGGAGTCGACATTGGTCTGATCTGTGAGACCCACCTATCAGAACAAAAGAAGATGAGGTTCTTCGGATACGAGATGTACCGCAACGATAGACCAGTTGGCAGGGGAGGGGGCACAGCCGTGTTGGTGCGTAGCAACCTCACTCACTACCAAACGAATTTACCGGCTATGGATTATATCGAATCCACTTCGATAGCTATTCCCACAGGGCGGACGCGGATAGTGTTGACAGCTGTTTACAGAAGCCCTGCTGTCCCCTTCACCATCGAGGACCTAGACAGACTCACGTCGAGAAAGGACTTCCTCATAGCGGGAGATCTCAACTGTAAACACACGAGCTGGAACAGTCGCGTGTCAAATCAGGCAGGCCGGACACTGGCTGGCCAGGCATCAACCAAAAACTTTACAGTCCTGGCGACCAACGAGCCGACGTACTATCCTTCAAACTACAGGCATCTCCCCGACGTACTGGATGTAGTCCTGACGGATCTCGACACGCTACCGGAAGATCTCGAAGCCCTGAATGAACTCGACTCCGACCATCTCTCGGTCTTCGGAAGAATATCACTTAAGACAAATCCAAGACTGGCTTACCACAGGAGGAAGATATCCAGAAGTGACTGGGAAGAGTATCGACGGGTACTGACAGAGGCTATTCCATTGAACATGGAGGTAAATTCCCCGGAAGAAGTGGACAGCTCCATTACCCTTCTGACGGCTACAATACTCGAAGCGTACCGTGGAACAACAGTTTTCGAGACGCCACCGGTGACGTTGAAGAAAGACGACCCTGAGCTGAGCTTCATGATAGCCCTTAAGAGGGAAGCGCGTAGGGAATGGCAGCAGCACCGAGATCCGAGGCATCGGGCTGAGTACAACAGGCTGAGAGCCCTGGTGCGCAGGAAGGCCAAAGCTCTAAAGATCTCCAACTGGAACGAATTCGTAACGAACACTTTAGCTGTGGACGGCAACGTGTGGAAGGCGTCGCGACAGCTCAAAGGCACGAAAGGAAAGACGGGGACCACGGTCATTCACGGAAGAAGAGGGTTGGTTTACCGGGGAGAGGCCAAGGCAGAGGCCATAGCTGAATCACTGGAAGATCAGTTCAAGGCAAACTCAGAGCCCCAAGACGAAGAGTTTACCAGGACTGTAAGAAGAACGGTTGGGGTATATTTAGCAGAGCCGGTTATAGAACTACCACCCCCCATCACCAGGAATGAAGTCTCCTACCAGGTGGAAAAATTGAAGCCACGAAAAGCGGCAGGCCAAGACAGGATCTCAAACGAGATGCTGCGACACGCACCGGAAGGGGTAATCCAACTATTAACAAAAATGTTTTCAAAGGCATTGTTGGCAGGCTACTTCCCGGAGGCATGGAAAGTTGCCGACGTTGTCTCATTGCCTAAACCAGGAAAGGACCGCAAGTTCCCGCAGAACAGGCGGCCCATCAGCCTTCTTAGCAATATAGGGAAACTATTTGAAAAAATAATTTTGCAGCGGCTGAAAGCCTTCGGCAGGGAGCACAGGATTATTCCCGATGCCCAGTTCGGATTTCGGACCCAGCACTCAACGATACACCCGGTCCTGAGCCAAATGGAGGATGTGACAGAAAGTTTCAATATCGGGGAAGTCACGCTAGCAGTACTTATGGATGTAGAGAAGGCATTTGATAAGGTCTGGCACGCCGGCCTTATCTACAAATTAATTCAAGCCAATTTCCCAAAAGTATATGTGCAGATAATCAACAGCTTTCTAACTGGGCGACAATTCCAGGTCAAGATGGAAGGGAAAAGGTCGCTTCTTCATAGGGTCGGAGCGGGGGTACCACAGGGGTCGGCACTCTCCCCATTCCTTTACACTATTTACGTCGCAGACATCCCCACCGACCCGATGATAAAGACCAGGCTCTTCGCAGACGATACAATGTTCTACACCGCCAACAGGAACGTGAAATACACCCATCGCCGTCTGCAACGATACCTGGACGAGTTCAGCAGCTGGCTGGAAAAATGGAGAATTAGAGTAAATGCAGAAAAATCGTCAGCCATGTTGATTACTAGGAGGAGACCCAAACACCGGACCAGTTTGTAGTATTGGAGGAGGATATCCCCTACAAAAACGCTATGAAATACCTTGGGGTGATGATCGACTCTAGACTCGCATGGAAGGAGCATGTAAACTATACGAGAAAAAAGGCAATGGGGGCATTCATCGCAAACTACGGCCTGCTCAAGACCCCAGTGCTAGGGATCAACAACAAGATTCTACTATACAAGAGTTTAGTACAACCAAATACTGCTGTACGGATGTGAGGCGTGGGGGTATGCCCCAGAGTCAGTGTTAGGTACACTACAAACAGTACAGAACAAGGTGATTAGGAGTATCCTAGGTGTCAACACCCGATCCAGCAACGAGTTCATTCACGCTACCACTGGCTGTGTGACATTACAGGAAATCTTCCGGCAGCGAGGCGACAAGTTCTATAAACGAGCCCGCGAGGTAGAGGATAACGCCATAATTAGAAGACTCGGCCAATACGACCCCCATGAGACAAGGAGATACAAGAAGCCCCGACTCGAATGAGAAATACATCTGCACACCTTCCCAATCAGCCCCTTCCTAATAGCCACTCCTCTTCTAAGCATAGCCAATCCCTGGGTCCCCATCCTCTCACGACCCCACAACTATGAACTAGAATCATTCTATTCACACTTTCACTTTCATCAACGCCATTTTCGCTTAGTGACTAATATTATACGATGTATTTTCTTTCAGCTCGTCTAGAACTTACTTACACACTACACCACTCACATCGGGCCTAACTGCGCTTGTGTTTTCCATCACAGTGTATGAGGGCTCGATCTAGTTACTACACACAAACACTGCTGCTCCCAACATACAAACCTTCACCCACCAACTCCATTTTCCTTCACAATCAACTTACACACTCACACATAAAGGTTATGATCTGTGACTACAGATCGGTACTTTAGGCAAAAAATAGCCGCCTACTTCCTCTGAAAGTCGCTTCTGACACTCAGAGTTTGTAGTTTAAGGCAAACAAGGGAGCGACCTACAGTTTAACGTGGAATCCGAACCACGGTGGAGGCCTGGCATTCCTCACATTCACAAGATGTCTTGTCAGAGGTGAAGGAAGGGTTTGTCAATCAGATAAATCTTTGCCGGGACCGAGGATTGAACTCCGGCCGCCAGCACAGAAGTCCGACACCTTACCCCTAGACCACCAGGTCACCCGCGGTACACATATTAATATAAACAGTTCTTGAATATATCTAATGAGCATAATGACATTTGGCTAGAAATGTTTCTAACGAAAAGAAAATGATCCTGCTGAAATTATGCGGTGAACTTGACACATATTAAAGAACTACTCAGATTATTATACATAGCTAACTAAACTCACCTTGTCTACTGGAGCAATATTTGTTTTTATTTTTGTCAAAAAGGGGTTTTACTTTTAAAAAGGGGTAAAAAATACTTACCTAAATTCTATCCTTTATGTCACTAAAAAAGGATTCCTAATGTTGGTAAATTTTGCTATCTTCTATATAATTTTCTATATTTAACACCGAAAAAAAATACATTCATTCTCAAATTGTTGAAATAATTAGCTACCTTTCAATGTATATATATTGTTGCTATTTAAAAAAAAAACTGTACACAACTTTGAATATTGTAACTATTAATTGAAATTGATTGTAGCCAACCCCTTGGAAACAAATCGATAAATCAAGTTCTTATAGCTGTATTATTCCCCAAAACCAGGACAGGCGCAAGGGTTTAATGCGCCCGCAGTTGTATTCTGTTTAATATAAATAAACCACACCCCCCTGTGTGAATCAAAATAATAAAAAAAATAGGGTAGCAAAATACTGGACAGTAAATAAAATAATTAAAAAGCGATAAAAAATTTAAAAAGTGTCAACTCATGAAGATTTTTATAACCACTTCTTACAAACCGTTCGGGCTATTTGCCTATATACTAATCACACAAACGTTTCAAGGATTAGGAAGATTGCATTTATAGAAAGTGTACCCACATTTGCTTTGAGGGAGATTTGATCCTGGTTTATGATAAACCCCCTTCAATAAACCTGACCGCGATCAATCCCCTATCCCTCTATCTTTGGCTGTCTAGTCTCTTGTGAGAGTAGAGCTTTAGACCAAGCAGCCGCCTAAGTGGGTACTTTTAATTAAATCTCAAAGTGATTTGCCGATAAGGTGACCACCAAATGTCATAAAACAATGAAAGTTATTATGTTTTTAACCACTCTTTAAAATAATATATTATTATTATTATATAAAAATATGTAGATGTTATTTCCTTATTTAGAAATAAAAATGTTGCCTTATTCAATTTAAATAATTAATTTTTGAAAACCTAATAATAATAATAATAATATTTAGCACCGCGTCTTACTACCCGTTCGGGTTATACGCTTTAAGTACTAAATACGCTAATGGATTAGGAATTAGGAAGGTTGAATTAGAGGAAGTGAACCCGTATTTGCGTGGAGGGAGAGCGGAAAACCATTTAGGACTCCCCTCCCCCCAGTTCACCCGACCGAGATTCGAACCTCGATCTCCCCGTCCTCAGCAGTCGAGCTCAACACGACAAGCGCGTTAGCCAACTACGCTACATTTCATTTTGTAAGGATGCTCCCCTAGTAACTTTGCGTTTATTGAATAAAATTATTGATCTGCAGGCTCAAACAGCGGGATGAGTGCGTGAGCACGTGTGTGTAATAAAGGTAGGAAGAGCGTTATTACCGAAATAAGTTAAGGTGGGGGTGTAAGGAACGTGAGCTAAGGGCAGTGTTTTTTGCAGTTTTATAGGAAAACTTTTTTTTTTTTCAAAAATGAGTAAAATACCTATAGCACCAGCAGAAACATATAATTTAATTCTCCTCTCATGGTGTTATTAACGATTGGTTAATATCCATCATGAGCATAGCAGCATTAGAAGAAAAACTTTTTAAATGAAGAGAAAAAGTCATTTAATTCTAAGACACCCTTTATAGATATTCAACAAATGTTGATATCACCATGGGAAGAAAATTAAATTCTATGTTTCTACTGGATATTGTTTTGAATTCTCTTTACAAATAACCCAAAAGAGTGAAATATTCATTGTCGAGCTGACATAGTGAGGAGTAGGAACGCTCAGGTACAAAGATCTGGAGCAGTGAACATCTATGCTAACGTGATTGTAGCCTGATGGTAGGTACCTGACACTTACAACAGTTATTAAAATTACTTTTATATATTCATGCACCAAATCCTAGGATCTATACTTGGTCTTATAATAAATAATAATAATAATAATAATAATAATAATAATAATAATAATAATAATAATAATAATAGTTAGCTGTGACAACAAAAATACATTTGCGGTCTAATTTTCGTAAGAAGGATCTTAATCTGACAGAAAAGTTGCGAGATCTACAATACTTTCATGTATTCATACTTCAATTCATGTGATCTGCAGCTGTCCCTTTAGACTTTAGAGAGAGATTATAAATACCTATTAAGTAACACTAATCATACAATAATATGTTATCAATGTTGACTTCAAAACAATTTGCTTACAACTTATAAATGAGCATTCCTAAAAAAAATTGAAGAGTAGTTACGTATTTGTGTACATTTCGTTTGCCTTGAAAGGTGGAAGTAAGTCTTACATTATTGTCCAATATTATAAGCGACACCATTGTGGGTTTATGGACATCAATTACTAAGTGGGGGTATCCTAGTTTGGTACCAGGTGGGTTCTAGTTTAATTAACTATTTATGTACTGTACATATTTGATAGTCAATCTTTCTCAATTAATAGAACTGTTTGGCCTTTTTTGACAGTTTTAAAGGTCAATTTAATTCACTTGTCAATTGGACAAAACATATTTATGATACGGATAAATACGACCAAGTTCTAGACAACTTTGACTTCGCTATATAGTTTAGTGGAACGCATCTCCCTACCTATTAGGGCAATCCTAAAAATTTACTATTCCAAAGACACCATATAAAATAAATAGTACGGTGCACCGCACAGACTTTCTCCCTCTTTTATCTTAAAATAGATACATTTACTAAGAACTCGTGAGCTCTGTGAAACTAAATATTAGGTCTATACATTAGTGTATAGATATTACACCAAAGATCGGTTATAAGTGAAATAATATATAGTGTTACCTACTTACTCTATAGCACTAGGAACTAGGAAAACTGTCGCAGAAAAATTGTGAAAAGAGAAACATCTGTGTACACCAAAGAGTAAAAGAATCAAATTAATTTTCAAAAACCTGACCTAAAATGTGTATATTTGCTTATAACTCAGAAAATATTGGTTTTATAAAAATATATTTATTAACACTACAACTTTACAAAGATAAGTTGTGTATCTTTAATAGTTGTGGAGAAATGATGGAAAAATTCCCAGATGTAAAGTACCTTCAAAGTCATTTTCACGATAAAATAAATTCTATCTTGTTTATAATGATAATCAGTGCCTTGATATAAAACATAACCAAAGTCGTTAAAGCAACTCTCATGAAAACCTCAAATATAAATTTTTAGCCCAATCGGTAAAATAGTTTCGGCTCTAATCCGAGGTACAGACAGACAGACGGATGGCAATGCGATAACAATATTATTGATTTTCAAGGGATCATGAAACGTCGACATTAATCAAAATCTCGAGTTCAATTATTTTGACGATCACAATACTTTCTCTCTGAGGTGTCAAGAGAAAATAAAAATGAGTTTTAAAACGAGTTGACAACATTCCCCTCGAGATAGGATGGAAAGACATTGATCGATAAAAAAACTACCTCTGGCGTTCGTAGTGAAAGGCATAACATATCAGAGCTACCAACAATATAACTTTTTTTATATACCGGCATTGGTCGTTAAATTTTTTTAAACAAAACGTAAAACCAATAATAATGTTGTGTTCTATCAAAATATGAAAATACACGAAACTACGCAATGTATTGTAAATTAAGTACAGTGTGAACTAGGTATTAAATTAATTTATACTAACAGCAAACCATCTTATTTTTATTTTTGCTTTTATATAGTGAGATATAGAAAAATAGATTATCTTTTTTACTTCTATTGTTGTGATCACGTAAAGCTTAACAAATTAAATCTCCTTTCCGTAACATTAGCGCTTATATTATTTTCCCACACAGTTGTAGCAGGAAGGAATTTGTAGAGTTACAAACTTTGAAATATTTGTTGCATTTTTTTTGTGCTTACTAAAATTAACAGTTCACAGTTCTGAAAAAAAGGCTGCTATGGTTAGGGACCTTCCACAATATTTACATTGTTTAGTAAAAAAAAATTCTAACATTTATTAAAGTTTTAGAGATTTGGCAGAATAACTTCGATAAAAACTGCTAAGTGAGTTGCTACCATGAAAATAACGTGGATAGCTTCCAATAGGAAGGGGTTTTTGATTTATAAGCTTTAAGTTTCAGAAATTAAAACAATTTTTACACAAAACCTAAATACAGTATTAACGTTGAACATAAAATTAAAAATGGTAGGTGCAGTCTTTAGCGAAAATAAAAATCAGCAAAAAAGCAAATTTAAAAAAAATATATAATTATGGCTTAGGACTTTACAAGTGTCTTTGCCATAAACTTTATAAGGCAAAATAAATATAGCCAAGTTTGGTTATTTTTCTTACACCGGCTTTCAGGAAGTGGTAAATTTGCTAGCCTAGTTTGCTAGTTTTTAAATCTATGCATACGTCAAGTATCTAAATAAATATTAAAACATACTCACTTGTATTAAACGGGGTATTTCACGACCACCCAGTCACTAAATGTTATCAGTTACTTGAGGTTGTTTCGAGTTGGTAGAAGAATTATTAGTAACTCTATAAACCTTGTTTCATTACAATGACAAACTACACAAGAGCCAGAATATTACCATTTTACGACATCATGATACATTTCCTTTGAAACTATATACCTACTTTTTTTTTTAATGCTTATCTCAACTAAACCCGGTTATTTCAGATCTGTGAGATGTTAAATTAGTTGCCGTCATAAAAAAAAACACCACCTTGGCAATAATGTTTCACGCTACTCCGTGTCAAATGGGAATCATAAAAGATATTCCCCAACCTTCCCTTTTGAACGACGTCTTATGTATGTTCCTACATAACTTGCTGCCGTATAGTGTAAGAGTATTACACTTCAAGTTCAATGTGAAACGGCCACATTCGCTTTGCACTGGCACCATATAACAAGAAGTTTATAGCATTTTAGTGAAGAGTAATACAAGACAAACCTTACGACGGTTAAGTTCGGGCTAAAACTTTGCACGAAGTTTGGTCGCAAGGTGGCTGATGGTGGAAAGAGGGGGGTGAAGCTAGGGGTGGATAGGATGGATATGAAATTGAGGTGAGTATAAAGTTGAAAACACTAAAACATAATAAAGCAACTTAAAGGAATTGGAGAACACGATCCCTAGTCGAGACAAGGTCGTGTAATGTATGCAGCCGCGGCTTTGGGTGATATATTTCTGACGTCACTTGTTTATTGGATTATAAAAAGGAAGAATAGAAGAAGAAAGACACGAATCTTCATCGTTTACTTTTAAACTTTCCTTGTGCTTCCTCAATATTTTAGTGTTTCTGTTTTAGTTTAGTAACAAATACTTCATTGTGTGTCATTAATAAAACTAAACTAAAAGTTAACAAATTTTATAAATATGTTGTAAGGTAAAATACATGTATAGGATTAACTAGGCTCATACATTCTGAAAAATAGGGATAAAATATATAATCATTTTATGATTATTATTTTTGTTTTAAGATGTGCGGCATTAAAGCAGCCATTAGAGTCATTAAAAATATATAAATGGTCAATGAATGAAAAGGATAAAACATGGAAACTAAAACGATTTTATGATTGTTTAATGGTGAGGAAGAAACAACTATATAAAGGGAAGTAGATGGATAGAAAATATTATTAAATAAGGGAGACAAAACTCAACATCACTTAGTGAACTACCTACTTCTGAGTCACGGCCCTCCAAAAGAACAAAAGAGCAAATCAGCTCAATGTTCACATTTATTTTTATTAAAAATAATTCTGAAACTGGTTTTAAAGACTTACAAAGCACATCATTACAATTTAAGCGTAATGTTGTATAGCCAATAACATCTAAAAATAATAACCCAATTATTTTTAAATAGTGAGCTTTCATAGAAATAAAATGTTATCTTTACTAGCTCTAAGCTCCCTTTTTAATTGATTTGTACAGTTTTTCGATTAAACATATTGTTTTACTTATAGTTAACACTAATTAAAACACTTCTGAGAAGCTTTTTTCAGTCTAAGTAGATTCAATTTATTTCAATAAATATCGAAAGCTGACCTTGAATTGGTCCTTTTAGCCACAACCAGCGAAAAAGTTACCAAATTCTTAGAAAGAGATAGAAAGATAATTTCAGGATGTTTGCTTAGCTGTATTAATAACGTTGGTTTTAAATGCAGCAGTAATATTGTAAATAATTAAAATATAGTAGTTAGAAGTATGGTATTCCAACTTTATTTATAAATATTAGTTACTCATTTTGCTTATGCAATATTTGTTTTTTCATAAATTTAATAAGATAACCCAATATAAATATATTCTCACAATAGGAGAGACTCAATGACGTGCGCTTGGTTTCTAATGTAAATGTACAATTGAAAGTTGTGGAAAATAAAATAAATATAATACTGAAATTGACTACTAAAATAAATGGTAGGGTGCACCACAACGACTACATACCAAAAATTACCACATTTCATTGAAAAGAATAAAGTATGATACAGTGTTGCAGAAAAGTAACTTAAGTCAATGGAGTTACAAAATCGCATGAGCTTTCTCAATCATTGAATCATATCCTAGAACAACATTTTATAAAATGGGTTTTCAATAAACTACCGTTAAGTAAGTTTTCTTCAGAAAAATAAAGAACACATATCCTTGTCAATCACAATAAATTATATTCATGTATAAATTTCAAACAAAATAATTCAAATATTTTAAGAGAGTTCAAAAATATGTTATTTGTAAGCTACGTAAGCCCGAATTAATTTTAATTTGTAAAAATAAAATAAAAATAGTCTTATCCATCATGAAAATTCATCTATACCTAATTTGAACCAAATATTCAAGGCCATTTTTTTTAAATATTTTAATTTCTACTAAGTTTGTCATGAGTAAAAAACTGTTAAATTAATTTATTTAAAAAACAAGCATACCTTATTATTTAACATGTAAACTAGTACATAAATACCAATTTTGAACAAAGTCATTGGAGCTATTTTCAAAAAATTTCAAAATTCAACTTACAAGTTAATTATTATAAAAATGTTTTAATAAAAACGCAAATCTAAAATTATGTGTACTATAAAGAAAAAACTAGATACCCATTTTGAACTAAATCATTGGACGAATTTTTTAAATACCACTTTTAAAGCAAACCGCGTTTCAGCAAACTACCCTTAAACGAATGTCCTCCCAAAAACAATGTTATTGGGAATGTCAAACACTCCCTAGATATTAATTTCAAGCAAAATCCTTAAAGCCATTTTCAAAAAATTTTGAATTTAAAAATATTATTGTGTTAAAATAGAACAAAGTCTCAGAGCAAAGCCATCTCACATATAAATATAAAAAAAAAATCATCAAAACGTTCGAGATCTTTGGCCGGAAACAGACAGACAGAAGAATAGACATACTTGGGGATAGACAAAATAGTAAAATCCATTTTTTGGGGATCGGGAGAACCGAAAACGTAAAAATTCATAATAATCTCGAGATTGACATTTTTCACGATTACAGTACGTCATTAGTTGAGTAAGTTAGAAAAATTAATCTAATTTCACCCAAGAGCATAAATGAAATAAAACACAGTTACAGAAATATATTAAAACGAGAAAGTAGAACACGAAAATACACACACGATTCACCACGCTGTACTGTCAGCAGCTGATGTTTATTAAAATAGGTTTGTCACTACTAGTAAGGAGCTAAAGTTTTTTTTCTTAATAATTTTGTAAATTCCGATAGCTACACCATCACCCTATACCCTCGTTTTCCATTTTGAAATCTCTAATTTAAATATTTTTTTAATTATCTGAGGTGTATTGGCTATTAAAATTTTTCAGGCCTCGTTTTTAAATATATATATACATATTTATAGCTCGGAAAATATGTTTTATAAAAATATTTCAGATGTGGGCCTGCAATTTTGCAAGTACAAGTTTTTTAGTATGTCAGAGACTTGTGGAAATATAAAAAAAAATCGATATTTTGGGATATTAAACCTATATAGTCTAAAAATATTTTCCCAGAAAATTAGACAAACTATTTGGTTTGTAATGCTAAATGTGCCTAAATATCAATTTTTATTAAAATCTTTTATGACAATTTATACAAAAACTTATGTTTTTATCTTTTCTACCAAATTAACTATCCATAACTTTAGGGGTGGATAAAACACTCCAAAATTCTCTTTAGGGAAATTTATAAACACCCTAGACATGAAGTTCGAGCCCGATCGGTAGATAATCTCAGTTCTAGGCTTATGAACACAGAAAGTATTGCGAATACTACTTTTTCGACGGCACACATTAAAAATCTAATTAAATTATTATTGTTATTATTATTTTTTACGATCGCAATATTTACTCTCTCCTGTAGGTCACTGAAAAGTAAAACGGAAGGAATCTACACATTTACATTTATATTTAATTGCCATTATTATAATATTACTTTATTCTGAAAAATACCATTAGTCATTATTGTTAAATATTGTTTAAAATAAAAAAACTATAATATAAATTATTTTACGCATAATATCTATGATAGGTTTAGTATTAATTTTGTGTTCAAAGAAGAAGTTATAAGGATAGTTTCTACGCTCTAGTTACCAGACTAGAATTTAACAATTTGCATAAAAATATAGAAAATAAATGGTTCACAAGTTACTTTGTAAGCTTACAGTTACGAAAATATTACTTATGCAAATTGTAATACACCAACTTAGTAATTTATTTAGTGTAAATAATTGCCCAAATACGCTCACACACCACATATTGTGTAAGTAGGTCAATAAATCAATTAAGTTTACGTTAACGCTAAGTTCATATTTGACACGATCGAATCAGTTGGTTAGAACCTGGTTAGCCATAATTCACTTTATTGTACACGAGATCCAAAGAAAATTGTTGAGAAATTATGATTCTGCTATGTGATTAATCAATAGAAGTAGTGAGAAACTATAAAAAGTTTGTACAGTCAGTTTACCCTGAATGAGCACAGTCTTACATTGACTATTGCTTTATGGAACAATATTATAAGCGGCACCATAATGAAACAAAGTGAAGTGATGTTTTTTTAGCATCACGTATTACTACCCGTTTGGGCTATACGATTCAATACTAACCCCGCAAATAGTTTTAGGGATAAATAAGATTTTATTTAAAGGAAATGTCCCCACATTTGTGTGGAGGGAGAGTGAAAACCCATTTTGCAAAAAACCTCAGTAAAGCCTATCGAGATTCGAACCTCGATCTCCCCGTCACCGGAAGTGTGTTCTACTGTTAGAGTAGTGTTATAGATCATGCGGTGACCAAAGAGGGTAAATGTTGCTACCGTTTAGAATAAAATAAGTGTATAGCCATCATTGACGGTCAAAAAATATTTCATAGTTAATTGAAGTAATATAAATGCTTATGAATTGTTAAATAATATTGTAAGTTATTTTTATTATTTTTATTTATTTTGTGATATATTTACAAATTGTCCATTGAATACTTTTTGTAAAAAACCAACAGCAACTATAATGTGATTATAATATATTTGTTGAGTAATTAACCTTGACAGTTTTAAAAGAGTAATAAATATAACTTAAAACTGCTCATTCATAAGGTAGTAAATAGAAAATTGTTAATAAACTAAACATTTAGGCAATAAAAGCTGTAAAAAGAAATTAATACCACCTGTCTTTAGCTACATTATTTGGTGTATGAATACAGAAAAAAACGGGGGTATATTAACATATTAAATGATCGAATAAGTTGAATTAAATGTCAATAAATTATATAAATCTAGTTGTTAACTTTGGAGTTTTGTTCAATTATTCATATCTGATTAAAGGTAATTAATCACTCATTAAAGTCAAGTCCAAGAACAAATAATTTAGCTTCACAAAATCTTAGCTGTCATATTTCAATTGTTCTAAAAGTTGGCCAATATATTCAAAAAAATATTTAAATAAATCATCTACTAAAAATAAAATTCTTCTCTTTTATAATACTTTTAAACTACTCAATTATAGCTGTATGGTTAGTTTTAGACCAATTCTAGTTTTATAATGTGTTATTTTGCAAGTATTTAATTAGTATTCATATTAAGTAGACATATGAGTTACATAATTTGAATACTAGCCTGTTAGCAATTTATTATTATTTATTAGTTTACCTTGCCGACGAGGCTATAAACTCTAATAATTATATTACTAATGAATTATGAAGAAAATAAAATATCACTTCATAGTCAATTAATAATTTAAACTAAATTGTATTATTTATTGTAATCAAACTATTTTACAACTATTGTATATAAATTGAATTTCAATCAAATTCAAATAATATATACATATATGTATATAGTAATTTGGTTTATAAGAGCAATGTGAATAATACAAACATTTAATTTGTTCCTTCGCTTGCACATGGATGAATTACAAAATATATTGCATCGTATTACACAAGGAAAGATTTTCCATCCAAAATTATTAAAAATGACGACCAAAAACATGAATATTATTAGATGGTTATTAAATACTAATTCACCAGCAATATTATCAGAAATAGGAAGATAATATCTGGTTTGTACAGTGTACAAGAAGGTATTAAATTTTACGATAGATTTTAAAGCTAGATGATGTTTAAAAAATTATATTAATATAGGTAGAATAGTACCTATTATTAATACATCTTAGCTCAGTTGATGGCATGTCTGTCTACCGAGTTAAGGGTCCCAGGCTCAATTCCCGAGATGGTCGAAAATTTATTATTGGTAAAATCTAGGTTTACCCTTTAAAGGGATACATTAAGGTCGGGGGACTGGATGTTGTGCATGTCCTAGTCTTAAGTTAGATTATAAGGCACAGGCCTAGCCAGCCAGTAGTGGAAAATATATAGCTTGAATAAAAAACTAACCCAAGCCACAAGTTGGAAGCCGTAATGGATGTAAAGTAAAGTATAAAGTAAAGTATAAAGTATAAAGTTTAAAGTATAAAGTAAAGTATAAAAGTAAAGTAAAGTAATGGTACCTCTTATTAATGGAATTATATTTTCAAACTACCCTTATAAAATATATTACAAAGTAAATAACTGGTAAATTTAAGTAAGAATTATTAATACAACAACTTTTCTATTCCGATTAGAAACAAAATATGTGAAAGATTAAAGAGACGTGCTAATCATAACTAAAATTGTTAACTACTTTAACAATACTAACATACGTATTTTTTGTCAGTTAACCAAATATTTTTTGGAACTTATATATAAATATAATAACCTAGGTTATAAAAAAAATCATCCGTAAAAGTAACATTTTCTGAGCAGTAAAACAAAGTATTTTGAGGAGTTTGTAAAAAGAGTTTGAAGCAGCCCTTCTCCAGCCGGCCATCTAAGACCTAATGAAAAACTGGGACTAGTAATAGGTTAAGGGGTATATAAGCACTCTTAATAGTCAGCAATCCTTCTGAATAAGGGCCCTCTTTCCATAGCACCCCGGAGACTGCTAGACGGTCCAAAAGGCGTCACGAGCAAAACTGGACTATATCCAAACACTCTTGAGACACACATTTGATAAGTTCAGAGTCTGTACTACAGTTGGCTGAACAAGAAAAGAAAACTTTTAGGTTTGGAGATAATAAATATAATACAGCTAACATTCACAAGACTATCTTATATTAAATCTTATATCTGTGGACAATAAAATCTTTAGGTCCAATCCCTTGGTGTTTGTATACAAAGGTTGAAAGTTTATCTAGTACCTATTAGCTCTCAGAAAACCATATTCTTAATCTGATGTTATATTTTGATTATGCTATATTTATAGCATAAGGACAGGGCTGAGGGTGAAAATTTAAAGACTTGTGCCTTGAGAAAAGTGTATAAAATATTTATTACATATAACGTGTGAAAAAAACCTTGCGCATGGAAAATTATTTTACCCAAATCCATTAATATTTGCAAAATTGAGAGAGATTAATAATTATGAATCTAGATCAGTGGACGGTGGCTCCACCTGAACAGATATTTTTATATTTAAAATATATGAATTTTCTTCTCGTTTAATAAAATGCTTGTGTGTAAATGCAAAGTTCACTCTAATCGTCCTGGTTATTTATCTCAGACATAATTTTGAAACTTAAAGTTGGCACATACCTGAAATATATATAGTCGACAAATATAAAACCAAATCTCCAAGGGAAAAAATGCATTACATCTCTCAATACCCACATTTAATATTTTCCTGACCACCTACACACAGAGCAGGGCTGATAAATACTATGGAAAATCAAAATACTTTGTTTGCTATCAACAATTATATTTACAATGCACATTTGAAAAATAAAATAACATAGCCAAAATGAAAGTTTTTTTTTATAAGCAATCAAAGAACTCTCTTTCTTAGCCATACAATTATAGAGCTTACCAAATTTACTGTATAATTACGAAACTCCCTGACATTTACAGACCTCCAGCGAATATAAAATCTGTTTATAAACAAAATAATTTACCAGAAACAAAAATATTTATCAAAATTGCATGTGTCAATTTTGTATCTTAGTGTTCTAATATAATAAACATTCATTCATTAATAATAATATAGTCTTTATTTGGATGAAGCTAGTTCCAGTGTTGTATCATTTAACCACTTATCTATAAAATGTATGGTCATATTTGTACACTTATGTACTATTAATACAATAATTTTGAAAATATATAAATAATATGCCTACAAAAAATGTAGTATTGCTGTCAACTTAGCTTGTGAAATTATCACTATTGTTTCTCCACACCATATCTCCACAAATACAGGTGCATTTACTCTAAAACAATCCTCCTTATATATAAGCATATATACATATATTTCCAATGCTTCTGAGCTTACCATAGATATTATCACTAAGCCCTAACCTGCTCTAAATATTAGTTCTGTGGTCTGAAACATTATAATTATATTGAATTCTTTATTGATTAATATAAACTTTATCAAACAATGACTATACCCTTATTTTCTTATGAAGAGACATAAATGAAATCTATATGAAAAGTCATGAGAACTGCAGTTGTCACTTTTGATAGATATCTTAAAAATAACACTAATGATATAGTAAAAAGTTATCATTGTTGGTAGAAACCAATATGTTTATATTTTATAAAAGGTATTCCGGATGTTCTTTAATAAGAAAATCAAGGCGTATAAATAAATCTTGGCCTCGTATATTGGTAGCAAGTCTATATATTAATAAAGAACGAACCTTATTCGGGTAGTTAAACTAGTAACTGTCCTATATGAGGGTTCACCATCTATTTCTCAATCCGTGTACGAATGGTGCCACTAAATTATGCAAATCGAGGCGTCTCCTTATAGAGCTTGTGTTTCTTCCCCCACACCCTCTCCTACAAGTTACATTCACTTGAAACACGCATCAGGAACGAGACATGTAAATGTTCCATGAGTGACGTCTCAGCCTCAAGACACGAAATATCAGTTTTATTCAGAATACAAACCACAGCGGTTGACACGCGGACAAAATGTCAAGCATGTCTAGTCTGATTTGATGGTGATGGTGTGAGATTGAAGTTCCTGATAAAGTGTACCGATGGTGTATTTTCTTAACGACGTTGCCTAATTGGAGATTTCGAAGGTATTATAAAAAGTGGGCTGCAACTTAGCTTAACGGAACCAAGCACTCTAATAAGCGCTATCACAATTAGACAACAATGTATAAAATAGAAAGAGGGGGAAGAAAATGAGTAGTTCTCCTTTTGAGGCCTCTAGTTTATATACTGATCACACTTTCCCTTTTCCTCTGACGAGCTTACACAGTTACTGTACTATTTGTGCTTTTAAAACATTGACTTTATTTTTTAAATTACCCTATTCTTGTTTCCTATTCTAGATAGACATATGCTATCTCGGACTTTTTTTAATCTACATCCTGGCAGGAGGACTTATACAGGCCACTTTAGTGAATAAAGCAAATATCCTAAGTTAAAGGATTTATCAAAAATCACGTTTACAAACAAAAACTACTTCAAATAAAAATAATAACTTTTTGACAATGTAGGATTATTTTTAGAATTATTTAAGTATTTATGGTTTTTGATTTAATGATTTATCTTTAAAGTTCGCTGAATAAAAACTAAATTTATTAACATTAGAAATCTTATCTTGACCTGCCATGACATCACAGGTAGGCAACATCCATAAATGGTATTCCAATCTGTCATCCCTTAAATGCGGCAAAATTTATTATAAAATACATAATAAATCATCCATAAATAATAGCGTAATAACCTGTTTTGATGTCCGCATAGTCTAAGGCGTTACTCTTGTATTGGAATAGTATACCAATGACAGGGAGTTCGGGGTTCGAATACCGGTCGGGTGTACTGAATGTTTTTTTTTTACAAAATTGTTTTTCGCCCTACCTCCACGTGAATGTGGGTACGTTTCCTTTAAATTCAACCTTCCTAATCCCTAACTCATTAGCGTAGTTAATACATACGTATAACCTGAACATGCTGTAAAACACTGTGTTAAAAATAAAAATAAAGTAACGTAATTAAAAATGTAGACAGAAAGTAAGACGTGGTATTATACAATAGAATGCCACACAGAAACGGTGTTCACACAGTTTGAGGTGTTAGATGCGCATTGCACATCAATGCCATTGATGATGACGTAGGCATATCATACCTTATGTAACGGTACTAGTTTAGTACGTTACAATAAAGCAACCCTACCCCACCTCATGTTAACCTAAAAGCATAAATTCTCTTTCGATTCATACTACCCACTCCGAAGAATGTCTACATTTATTTATACCTATATCTATACAAAAACATTATAATTTATAATACACAATCAACTCTCTTCTATATAAAGCGTTCATGTGCTTACCCTTTGAATCTTCTGGCTAGCACAGCCATCAAGCCTGGCCTAACTTCAACACGTCCTAATTCGACGAGTGGGGCAAATCTGCCGTGGTGTCTCAACAGCTGATGTTCCGGTCTGTCTGGTCACACATGTCTGATGGGTGACTACCGGGACTACATTCTAGACGTGGGCTCAGACTTACCTGCCCTCTTCCGGAGAGTGGAACCAACCACCAAATCATCGCCTGATCCCCTGCATCATCAGCGACTCCAGTTAAAAAGATCACTGACAACAAACTTTGGGTGATCTTGATGGTGACGCGATGACCAATCAGAGAGCGGGAAGAGAAATGGTTTACGTGTCCAAGCGATGGCAGCTGTACACCAACGTGACGTCACCGGCAAGTTTCAACTTCTCCCACCATTGTATCCCTTGGCAACGAGACGCTATAAATATATATATATATAAAGTAAATCCTATAAACACATGGGTGCAAAATTATAATGAACACCGGATTTATTTCGAATATTTCATCGGCTTCTGCGTCACGTGAATATTAAGTTTTCGTATTCGAAGAAGAATCTCTCAAAAATGGTTTACAACGCCCTCACTTATATTGAGGTTCCCTAAGAGGTGGGGCAATGTATTGTACTAAAATGTCAAAGACCACAACGTGTTTGCTCCTTCTTGTTAGGTTGTAAATAAACGGTCTGTGTATGGTTGTTGTGTTTGTCCCAGAATTAATCTAGGATAAATAGCTGACGTAGCATTCTGGTAAGAAGGAACTGGTAGAAAACACTAAAATGTGTGTTTTGTTTTGATGACAACATTGATAAAATTGTAATTTATTATTTTAGGTATTGAAATTATCTATTAAAAGTGTTAGCTGAATAACAGATGGCTTAACGTTGTTTTAACTATCATAACTCTCAAAAATGTTCAAATTGGACTGTATTCGCCTGTACAGGCAATACTGTAATTATGTTTATAACAATTGACTGGCAATAAACAATGTAAAATCCTGAAAACAATATTTCTATATTTCATCACTTAAGAAACAAATTAACTTATTTTAAAACTAATTATAGGTGACTGGAACTGTACTAAAGTGTTATTAAAATAAAGTGTTAAATAGATTTTAGGGCCTAAATATGATAAATGGTAGATTACGGTGGGCAGGACATGCAGCGCGAGTGTGAGAATATAGGACCGTGTTCAATGTATTGAATGAAGAACCCAATGCGAAGAAACCATTGGGAAGACCTAGAGTTAAATGAGAAGATAACATTAGAATAGACCTGAAAGAGACAGGGTGTAATGAGTTAGACTGGATAGAACTATCTCCAGATAGGGTGAGGTGGCGTGCTTTTTAAGTGTGGTATGAACGTTCGAGTTCCTAATGCCATAGAGTAAATACCAAAAAATGGTATAGGCCTATTTAGAAACATTTCTTCAACTAAACATGATACACTTTTTCAAATCAAAGTGGATTTATTTTATTTTAAATTTCCTGTCCTTTATGGGTGGTCTTGGGGTAAAGTGCTCACCTCAGGACTCGATGGTTGTGTGTTCAAGCCCGGCAGAGGTTGACGCATTTTCTTAAGTGGTAAAAATTCGTAGTACAACCTCCTTCGGAGGGAAAGTAAACCCGTTAGTTCCATGTTGAATGTGGAATGTTAAAGAACCATGTAAGGTATGTGAAAATAACTTTCCCGCAAAATTGATCTAATGGGTTCGCTCATAAATATTCTATGTGTAAGTTAATCGGAAACCCCTACATTTCCTGAAATATCCTAGTTGATGGAATGTTTACCAGATGGTGAAGGCAGCACTAGCAAGCCCAACGGCCTCATATAGCTAGAAAATAACATCAAACAAACATTAAGGTTGTTGATTTAAGGAGGTGGGTGAGCACACTAAATAAGGTTTAATTTTTGTATAGTTTAGTTTGTGGTTCGAATCCCAACCAGTTATTCCAGGAGTCATTTTTTACAAATTCTTCCCCACTCTCACTCCACACAACTGCAGGCACATGCCCTCTAAATTATGTCTTCCTCATCTCAAACCCACTAGAATAATTAAATGTGCGCAGCCCAGACAAGTTGTTTAGAGGCGAGTAAAAAGGTACAGGACTAACAATTCGTTTGGTGGTCACCGGTCTACAGTAATAATAATAGTACTGTTGTTATTGTACTTACAATAGCGGCACGTATCTTCTCTGCCCGACAGCCAAACCATCAAAAGGAATAATTTAACCACAACTTTAACTGTTTGTAATGTAATGTCCCACTGAATGTAACAACTCGTACAATTAGAGCTTGTTATTCAACCTTGCCTGCACCTCACCTATCACAACAGACAAAATGACAATTTCATACCCACATTGTCCTTTCAACGCTGGATTTCAACCCTTGGAGGATATGTCACGAAGGAGAGGACCATGGTAGAAACCTGAATCAAAGGGGCTTCAAAGGAAATACACGAGCCCCCATTGGGAAGTATAACAATATTATATTTGAAAGAAGGTCAACTAGAAAAGTATTCGAACATTAGGGTCTTTGACATACGTCCTACCACCTGTAAAATATAAAAGGTACAAGTTTCAAATCTATGTACAAGACATAATTTTTAAATGTTTTTACAGCATATTTGAAGCTTTGGAATGTGGTGAAATAGTATTAAATTACTAACTTTGAAAGGGTATCTTCTCCCAGTTTAAGTCAATGAAGAGCTTCTTTCAGCATTCTTTTAGGTATAGTTTCATCTAATAATACGGCAAGCCATGTATTCTACAGTTGTAACTTTATACAACGATTATATATATATATATATAGTGAACTTGTGTAAATATAAGATACTTTACATATATTTGTTATTATATCATGACAAATTATTCTTATGATGATGCTCCAACGATAAAAAGAGTATAAATATAAAGGAATGTTGATTAAAAAAACCTATATAGCTTACCTGGGAGTGTAGTTAATGGCTCCAGACTGTATTAAGTACAAATTTATTTCAAATATATAACTCAAGCCTATGTTTACCGTATGATAATAATAATAATAATAATAATAATAATAATAATAATAATAATAATAACAATATTTAGTACCGCGTCTTACTACCCGTTAGGGTTATACGCTTTAAGTACTAATTACATTAATGTATTAGGAATTGGGAAGGTTGAATTAGAGGAAGTGAACCCGCATTTGCGTGGAGGGAGTGTGCAAAACCATTTAGGTAAAACTACCCCCAGTTCACCCGACCGAGATGCGAACCTCGATCTCCCCGTCCTAGCAGTCGAGCTCAACACGACAAGCGCGTTGGCCAACTACGCCACCGAGGTGGGTTTTACCCTTATGAACTGTGATTCAATAGTAAAATTACGTTAAAACGTATTCTTAAAGTCGCCCTTTTCAATCGGTAATACCATTTTCATTCTGAATCATATGTAGTCTACGCTATTATTCTATTTTTGAAATAATTCTACGATCATAGTCAAACTTGAAGGAATTAGACTTGCAAAAACTCATCATTATTAATTTATAAATGCACTCGGTAAACACTTCCTTCTAATACTTCACACCCATCACAAAGGAAACGAAAAATGCTACTTTAACATTTTGTAAAGTTAATATGACCCGTTTCAAAACGGAAACTATATTAAATTCACAATAAGTTCAACCATTTATATGTGGCTGAATAAATACAATATTTAATAATCAACATGAATGATTATTAGTTATCTATATTGTATATGTAATAGTTTATATAGAGCGAACAGTTTTTTCACTAAAAGTTTTAAAAAAGTCAACTTTGAATCACCCAAATTTGTTTCACGCTCAAATAAATTAATATTACATATTTGTAAGTTCAGCAAATAAAACAATAAAAGTATTTTTACACTATAAACTCCAGTTTTCTCTCAAATTCCTAGTAATACTAAAATGTATGCCTTATAGGCCAAGCTACATTTGTAGTGTGGCCTATAGTAATTGGACCATTAGATAATATGTAACAAATGTTACATGTAGAAATACTTTATAATCTCCAACACAGGCGATGCTTCAAAAACGTTTTTAAAATAGATGGAGCTTAAATATAACAATAAAAATTTAGCTTCAAGCCAAAATGGATCACAGAATGAAATAGTCAGACCTTATTTAGCTACCACCACTAATAATTTTCACACATTGTTTGCTCTAGAGAGTTTTTGTTTCAGTTTATTGGCTACTTAAATAAATACATTCATTATTTATTTATTTTTCACTATAAAAATATGACTATTCAATTTCAACTTTATTTTACATATTATATGAAAAAACAATGGAAGCATTATTGTACGTAGGGCATAATAAAAGGCAAGCGTTTAAATACCGTGATCTACTTAACTCACTGATGTAAGAAGAAACTTGTGTGTTAATAAATAATATTGAAGATCATGATTTTAAAAAGTATCTCACAGCAATGATTAAGACTTAGTAATAGTAAAATATATATAAGCATTAGTTATATGAATATTAGGAAAGTTAAAGAAATTAATATTTTTTTCCTATCAAGGTGATTGTAAATTGAGGATGCGGCTCATATTCGGGAGCAGCTTATTTTTGGTTCATTACAGTAAATGAAGTCTACTATGATATTATCTATGTATTTAATAATATTTAAATTACAAAAAATTTATGGTAAAATTTGACAAAAGCCATGACAAAGGCTATGTCTTATTTTGTAGGCCTGAAAAAAGTATACTTTCCAAGGTTTTGCCAATCCCAAAAAAGTTTTTTTACTAACATTATTTTTAAAATTTTACATCTAGTAAATTGTGTGAAAAATTGAGTTTTTATGATTTATTTCAGGTGTAATAAAACAAGTTTTAAGATGAAATATTTTTATTTGAAAATTTTAAAACAAAAATTCGAGTTTTTTATGATTAAAAATCATATATTTATCTATCATGATATAATGTCTCTAATTATTTATATATTATTAACAAAAGATAACGTAGATCAGAATAATAAGTGTGATGCTAAATTATCTCTCTAAGAGCAGGACTATTATATTTATAGTAGGGTTTTGGTAGGAATAAACTTTTAGAAAATAAGAAAAATAGTTATGATTTAGTGGCTAGATGTTGAAATTCCTTATCAATAGTAGCCTCATTACTTGACGTATGAAGTAAATTTAGTAGCATATTAGCTGTTGGATGAGGAAAGAGACTGGCAGGGAACATATATTCGAAAAGTTGCTCGTGTAAAGTTAAGCCGACACCGATTCGAAAAGACAGGTTTATATTACAAACAGTGTCCTCATTGTGATGTCTTGGACTATTCTAAAGTTATTACAGAAATATTTCCTCCGGTTGTACTTCCTATATTATTTTCACTTTATAAAACTATTTTTTAAATGTTGATGGCCAGTGCTGGAAACAGCCTAATACCTAATATGCAATCTGGCCTACGCATTAGCTCAGTTTATAGGGTATTTTCATACCTATAGAAATACAGTATATTTATCTCTAGCCTAGGGCTTCACCTTAAAATTGAGTTTGATCATTTTAACCTAGGTGTAAATTAAAGGTATAAGTTTGGTTGTTGAGTTTTCTATATAATTGCATTTGAATATGACAATAATCATTGATACAATCATACCAAGCGTAAATAAACGACAAAGATTTTAGAAATCTCAAATTAGGTACTTTAAAGAATATGAAAGGGAGGGAGAGTGTTAGTCAGTACTACCTTATCACTATTGTTTTAAAAAACGCCTTTTCCCCCAGATTTAATAGAATATTGCTCTAATTGTTCTATTATTTTAATTTTATACATATAGTAGTATAAACTGCTCCTTTTTTTTTAGCACCGCATCTTACAGCTTGTTCAGGTAACACGTATATGCACTAATTACGATCATGAGTTGATAATGATTAAAGCTAAATTTAGAGGTGGTCAAGCCGCATTTTCTTGGAACGATAATGGGGGAAAAAATTTAAGGAAAAATCAACCTCAGCAAATACGACTGGGATTCAAACCCTGATCTCCCGTTCTTATTTATTAAAATGTCTCTAAAAAAATCACAAATTTGCTAATAAGAAATATTCAAGAACAGCAAACTGAGTTGTTGAGATTAAGATGTGTAGGAAATTTAGCAAAATATTTCCCCTGGGACAATTTATTATTTATTTTGGCCAAAAACATGTTTTGTTATAATATATATATATATAATATTGACCTTAAATAGTGTCCCCTTTCATTCCTCCTTAAAGTGGGGACATTAGCGGACGCGAGAAAAGGTCATTGTATTTTTAGTTTTTATTGCAAAACTTTTTTTTTTGTCAAAATAAATCAAATATTGCTTCAGGAAAAACACAGAATTTAATTTTCTTTACATGGAGATATCAACAATTGTTGAATATCTGCCAGGGGCCAAAAAGTATTAGATGATAAACTTTTAAATGAAGAGAAAATGTTGCCATCAAATGTCAGAACATCCTTGACAAATATTCAACAACAAATGATATCATCATAAGAAGAAAATGAAACTATGTTTCTACTGGAGAAAGGTTTTATTTTACTTGGCAAAAAAAAAATCTCTGTTATAAAAACTGCAAAAGAATTGCCCTTTCCTCACGTTACGTACATTCCCACCCTAAATTGGACATTCCGAGTCATGGCTCAACACATCCTATCTACGACTTTGTCCCACCAGCCCTCGACGAATGTTCCTGAATCACACTTGTCTCTCTAGTTTCTCTCCAGCATATATCCTGCCAGGTTTTCATCCTAGTTCCACCCTACGGAGCCATTCTCCTGTTTGGTGCTACGCTTCTGGATGAATAAGTGAAACCTGCTGGCAGACCAACATAATCCTCACTCCCGTCGCTCTCTCTTTATCTTTGAACTGCCACCGACAAAGCTGGTTGGCTAGCCCCTCCCTCCCTCTATGTCAGGGCAAGAATCTGCTCGTGATATCAAAGGAGAAGGAGGGGAGGAAAGGTCTACTAGCGCTCAAGTCACCTGTTTATCATATCCAAGGTCACCGTTGTGGTATGTTAGTTCTCTATTTAATATCGAATTAATAACAAACTGTACCAACCTATGACAGAGAGATGGGTAATCAAATTCCATTAATGGATATTGAGGTTTTTTTTATGTAATATTTGTCCACGCTCCCCCGACGCAAATGCGGGAAAATATACTATAAATTTAACCTTCTTCCCTCTTAAAACATTTGTCAACTGGTCTAAGGCATCAATCTCGCGATATAGTGGCTTATTGATGACGGAGAGTGTGGGGTTTGAATCCCAGATGGCTCAACTGAGAGTGGTTTTTCATAAATAGTCTTCCACTCTCCATTAACGCAACTTTAGGGTACACTTCCTATAAATATAACCTTCCTCATCACTAAAACCATTAGCGTTAAAAGTACTGTACATAAGCGTGTAACCCGAACTGGTAGTGAGAAGTGGCGCTAAAAAAAAGTGTTGTTAATAGTAACCACACTGATCTGACGTTGAAGTGTACTTACGCTCTTACTAATAAAATATATTTTTCGAACTCATAATGACGTCACATGCTCTTTAAGCCGTTGGTGTATTAACAAATTGATAGTTTTTTATTTAAAATTAATAAAATAATAAATAATACAATTTTATGCTCCAAATTTCCAATTAAAGTATTTAACTTAATAATATTTCGTTACAATAAATATAAATTTTTAACATTGTAAACGATGTTATTTTCCCCAGAGCTCAATACAAATACTAACAAAATTGAAAGACTAATTTGATAAAGCTATATAGACCTACTGTTTAATCTTAATTAATATATGTACGTTTTACAACCGTAACAATTGTGACAACATTTAATCAGATCAATTAAAAATCTTCATTAAAACGTGAAGGATGGCCATTGTATCTCAAATAAAACTAAACCAATTTAACTAACCAATTTAATCAATTTAATCTAACTCATTACTCATTTAAAAACAAAACTATGTCAAAGCTCTTGAAATATATAAATATTATTACTAGATTAGACAAAATATAGATTAAAAGTACTTAGGAAACTATTTTACTCTTGAATAAAATTTATACTCAATATCTGAACCACACAAGAAATGAAAATAGTTTAAGAATAAAATATTTGTCTCGTCCATTTCAGAAAAAAACCTTTTGGATTGAAAGTGTTATTGACTTACAGTTTTAGGCATCAAGGGAAGGGTGAGTGATACATTCAGACATAGAGTGACAATAAAATGTGACAAGCAAGGGAACATGCGCTGATGTATTCCGTGCGGAAGAGAGCGGTAGATATTATATAGAGAGAAATACTTGAAGCGAATATGGCAACGAACGAGTAGAAGAGGACAGAAACTGTGAGTAAAGAAGAACGAGATAGAGTGGGTGAAAGGACATTGAGATTAAAAAAGGACAGATGGGCGGAAACAAAGCTGCAAACGGGATGAAAGAACGGAGGAAAAGACTCGACAGGAATAAGGAAGAGAGATAGATAAAGGATAGGGCTAGACAAATCGGTGCCATCAGATCCCCAAGAGGTCCTGTGTCCCGCGTTTTGGAAAGTGCTTTAATAATGGTTTACACGTCACACCGGATCCATCTAGATCGGATAATCCTCAAGAGCTTACAGCTTTAAGCACGTGTATATATGTTATTTGTGACACTCGGGTGTTATGTGCAGCGACATTTTGTGTAAGTTTGTGTCAGGCCAGGAGGAGGTGGTTCCTTTCTCTCAGATGATTGAATCTGGGAGTACTTTCTTGTGACACTAATTCCTCTCCAAAATGTTCATTAGTGTGATCGTCCTGACTAGATAGTCATACATGCTTTTTGTGTATGTGCGCGAGCGCTACGTATATGAAGAGCATTTATTAGAATGGCCCACATTAATTTTTGTCGAGACGAACATTTTGGGCGAGTACTTCGAGCTATACACGCTAATGGCGCGTCATTATTCTATTTTGTATTTATTTAATTTATTTGAGGTATTTAACGAGCACTTTCTGAACCGACTGATTATATCAGCACACGAGAATATCTATGGGCGAAAGCGAAAGGGTCTACTAATATTGCCGGGAAAGGTGCAGGGTTATCTTACATCTCACAATCGACATAGGACCAATGGTTCTGCCTCCCCTCAAAAGGAAGTTGTGCTGCGGATTTTTATCAATAAAAAAATCGATCAAATCTGGTTCGATTAGAACCCACGAACATCGGGTCCCTGAGGTGAGCACTTTACCTCAGGACCACCGGGGGTCAACTCTTTCTTGTAATTTACTTCCATATTGGACGAGGGTTATATTATGAACTTGAAAAAAGGGAATTCTAATTTTATTTCTAGTTATAGCTACTAATCTATTATCACCTATCTCATATTGAGGAATGTATTTAGTACAACATGTATGATAAGGATTTTCTGTATATAGTGCCATTTTAAATCTATATTTTACATTACATTTTATTTTACCGTTTATTGTTTTATGAACAGTATTAATTCTTTTCTTTTTTCTACACCAAACTTAATCTAATAATCCCTTGGGTATTTAAAAATGAATGATAATGATACATTTTCTTTTCACTCATACTTTACTTTTAAAAATATTGCATCCGTTGTACGTAGAACGTATATAGCATAGCAAATATTATAATCAAACATAAAAATAAACTAGAATTCCTGTTTAGGAATACAATCGGTGCCACTGCTTTATTCCACTCTAATTAGTCCCTTCTAATTTTTTTTCAATAGCGACTGTTCAACGAAATGATATGTACCAAATAATTTTTTTTTTTAAATGCCGACTCCATAATATTAATAATACTTATTGATTTATTGATGGAATGAGTTGACAATGTTCTCATTTTAATAACCAACCCAACCGGGCTATCCGCAATAATACACTAATGAGCTGGGAAAGAAGAAAGTTGATTTTGGAGTAAATGTATTCAAATATGAGAAAGTGGACCGTGAGAAACAATTTTGGAACTTAAACTATTCCGTTAACAGACGTCTTAGACCATGTAGCCACCGATGTTGGTCACCAGACTGTTAATGAACGCCTCGTAGATAGCAAATACACGTTAATAAACATGTTGCATAAATAATATCATGTCTATATCCTAATGTTTGTTGATTTAGGCAGAGTACATTTATATTTTTAATTATATCGTTATGATTGAGTATCTATATATTAAAAATATATTTATATATGCAAACAATAATACATTTTGTTAAATTGTTAGTAAATTAGAGAGTTGTACGTTTTCACTACTTATAAAGCTATGACATGAACATGTGGTAATCATATTTGGGCACGTTTAACCTATGTAATATTAGACTAATATCCTTGAGATAAATTACACTTAATTTGAATATATATGAATTCGTTAATGTTAAAAATTCGACAAGATACAAAAAAAATAAGTTTATAGGAGCTTAAAAATATTTGTAGGCACTACTATAGAAGTGATTTTTTTAAATACGAGTAACTTATAATTTATTCTTAATGCCATGATTACTTTTGAGGATATATAATTTAGTAAGAACTTATAATTTAGAGCTTATTTTGATAAGATCAAAATTTATCTAACTCGTTGTTTCGCATATACAAAAATATATTTACAAACCAACATAAAAGAGGCATATAAAAATAAGTGGGTTTTTCCTAATCAAGGAGATGCAGAAAGAACATTTTGGTCAAACTCTGGATTTCCTATATCGTATTGTAGTATATGAGATAATTTCGTTGGCCATGACTGTCGTCGCTACATAAACACGGAGTGACATGTTAAGTTAAACTTTATGATCCCTGGTTTGATGGGATCTGACCGCATGGCGGCACTGTTGCAAGTTTGGGATTAAATGCTGCGTTCACTGTACAACCACGCGTCACAAGTGAATGATAACGTGCGTGAAAAAAAAATGTTTCGTCATCATTATACACCCAACGGCCTGGATTACCATAAATATATTCTATATGCATTTGGACATCTGCTGAAACAAGGGTTGTTCACATATGGTTGGTTCAGGGATTTTGTTTCAGAAATTTATAGGCCTACTTACCTCATTTTAAGGATTTTTGTCATATTTTAAATTCATATAAACATAGTTTGGTATCTGTATGATAATTAATATCACTGTATTGTGACCTCTGACAAGACATCTTGTGAATGTGGGGAATGCCAGGCCTCCACCGTGGTTCGGATTCCACGTTAAACTGTAGGTCCTTCATTTCATCTCACAGTCATCCTACCATTACACATTAGCGTAAGTGCGTATAACCCGAATGGGTAGTAAGACGCGGTGCTAATAATAATAATAATTATTAACTTTTAAACTGACTGGAACAGCAAACCCCCTTACATAGCAAATATAAATATGTTTGTAAATAATAAACTTATGTTTAAATATGCATATAACGATAATATACAGCATATATTAATTCAATATAATGTATGTGCATAATATATGGACTTTTCTAAAATATCAAGTATAATCATGGACTGTGAATCAAAGTTTGTTTAGAAGTTCTCATTCGGCAAGGTAAAAGTTTCAATATGAGGTGCATGACTTTAGTTTCGTCATCAACATAATAAGTTGAGAAACTTATAGACAGGAGGACTGAGATTGTTTACCTAAACGGAGCAAAAGCCTTAGACCACCTTTGGCACGAAAGCCTCTTTTGGAAACTTCCTCTTCTGTCTTGTTAAGATTATCCAGTCTTACCTACCTCTCTAAAACCTCAACCTCTACCTCTTCCTCCTGGTTTTATCATATTCAAAGTCTATGGTGGTTCTGCCTCGAGCAAATGTGTTAAGACATCACTGACCTACTTTTTATTCAGACCATACATGTGGTCCGTATTCTCACAGAGGATATATCAGGCAGAATTCGGGTAGTTTGGAGTTTGTGTTTTTATCATCAAGTTATGCTACCCTTTCGGGTTAAACATATGTATACTAATTACGCTAATGGTTTTAGGGGCTAGAAAGGTTATATTTAGAGGAAGTGTACCTGCCTTTGCGCGGAAGAAGAGTGGAAAAAAACTTTTTTGGACAAACTCTCCACTATACACCCAAACGAAATTTGAACGTCAATCTCCTCGCCACCGACAGTCTAGCCCACTGCTATAGTAGCGCGTTTGACATTACAAGCAAAAGTAAATGAGACTAGATTAAAAATTAGCAACGGAACAGAAACAAAAGCTAGAAGAACTTCTCCAGTTCTCCTAAATTGATTTGACATTATTGGATATGTAGGTGAATGCTAAATAATTATCTCTAACACCAGTCTGACGTTATACGGGTGACAGGCTCTTACTGTTGAATGACAGTAGCTGTAACTGAATAAGCACCACAAGCGACATTTTCCGCCGAGGGGAGGATTATTGATTCAGACAAATATAATTGAAGTGAAGAAAAGCTTTTACGATACTGCTCACGTGGTTACTAAGGATAAACAGACTCGAACCAATCAGTTTGTTTGGAGCTCAACTCTGATGGTTTGACACTGTTCGTATCACTCGATACTAATCTAATATGGAATAGCGGTGCTAAATAATAATAATAATAATAATAATAATAATAATAATAATAATAATAATAATAATAATAATAATAATGTATCTGCGTATAATCTGAACAAGTAGTAAGATGCGGTGCTAAAAAAAAAAGTAACTTAAGTCTCACTACTGGAACCTTATTCTTTCTACTGTAGAAGCAGGGAGCCTACTTCTAATATTAATCTAATATTGAAACATTATCGTCATATTATCCCCTCATCTCTTTTCAAAGGGAGAAGAGTTTATTTAGTATATCACCCGAGGTCACTGGAGCGTTACCACGTTCTGCTACCAAGAAATCACTTGCGTGCCTGTGATTTAGTAATTCGCCTATTACTCTTAGCAATCAATTCGTACTATTGAAATACTTGATCAAAGACTTGAAATAATTAACAATGCAATTGTTTATATTAAAAGTATTGTTTATTCTAGAGATGTCATGATACCTGTTTTTATTAATTAGAAATCGTAATTTCAACCTCAATTTTTCGATTCTCGATTTAATTTCTATATAATTTCCTATTTCATTATTTTTCCAAGCATCCAACCTCACATAAAACACAGTTATTTAACTTCATAGCATAGCAAAAAATAACTCAAATAAATCCAATAGTAATTAAAAACCGTTCATTATTAGTTTTAATAAAGAAAAATATCAGTTTTGCGAAGTATTAAAGCTTAATATACATAATCAGTAAAATAATTAGGAATTGCAATAATAAGCATGTATTTTTACCTAAAAATAAAACCTCACCGAGTCAAATATCTATACTTATAAAATAACATGTCCAGACTGACTGATTCATCATCGCCGAGCGCAAACTATCAAGGCTACAAGCATGAAATTCGGACTGTATATTCATTTTGTTATGTAGACACCCACTAAGAAAGGATTTTAGAAAATTCCACCCCAAAGGGGTAAAAATAGGGGATGATAATATGTATGATAATATGTATGAAAGTCCGTCATTTTGAAAGTTACATAAACAAAATTTTGTATTTCGGTTATTGACGTAAAACAAATATATACATGTTTCAGGAATTTTGTAAATTTTATTTAATAAGGGATTAAAAAGGGGGTGAAAGTTTGTATCGGACTTGCATTATTTTTGATCTGAGGTCAAGTTAACGTAACGTAATATTTTATGTTAATCTGTAAATACATATGTGTATTTTCGTATTTGTATATAATCAACTTCCACGCGAGCAAAGCCGCGGGCAACAGCTATCTAGTTTATAAATAATTTAAAAAAAGATATAATAAACAACTTTCTAAAACACAGTTTTTTTTAATTCATCAAATAGAGTCGTTAATTGAAACAAAATAAAGGCTAATAAATTATATTAGAGATAACCAATTACTACTCATTCTGAATTTTTCCATTTTCTTACTCGCCAGTACTTTCATTGAGAGTTAAGACTCGAAATATCGAGAATCGTAATATTAAAATCGATTCTCAATTATTTATATACCAATAAGTATCGAGGGTATCGAATTGTCAAACAATCTAGTTTGACATCCCTAGTTTATTCTACTAATAGTGTTTATTTAACCGCCTCTGTGGTCTATAGGTTAGAGTTCCTAGCCACATATCCAGAGGTCCCCGGTTCGATACCCGGTGTTCCCAGATTTGCCGCGAAGCAATGAGTCTAGATAAGGGTCAACTCAATCTCATGAGGACAATTGAGGAGATACTTTAATAATAATAAAAAGTAACGGCTTAGGTTCTATAAAACTGAGGCTAATGGCCGGAGGGTTCGTTGTGCTGACCCCATGACACCCTCTATTGCCAAATGTTGGCATTATCATCGCTAACGGTGGTTGTCCATCGATCGGTATGGCTCGCTTGCGGGCTCACGCCATGGAGTTGTTTTTATAGCGTCTATTTTTGTATTTGATATTTCTTTATTCTTTAATATAAATTTATAATATGGTGAAGTACATGTGAACTATAAATACTTTCGAAAAATGTCAATACGTTTTTAAAAGTAGAACATTTTAAAAACTAAACAGTATCTTGTAGAATATTTAATAAATTCACCTTAGTAATTAATATCAATACTATTATCATTTGACCTATTTGTTTGCCCCAAGACTATCCTAGGCGGGGCTTTCCTTTGTGTTTGTATTTAATAAACATAATATGTACTACTTGTGCGGAAAAACAAAAAGCTCATAAAAGGAGGGCAACAAAATTAATTAGAAGATGATGAAAGTTTAAATATTAACATGTTAATGTGAGGTAAACTTCACCTCTTTTAATTATAGTTCACTATTAGAGAGGTTTTAAAAATTCAACAGAAAATAAGCGTGTTCTAGTTTTCAATTGCCTTATTATTTGGTACGTAAAGATTTTGTACAGCCTATCAAAAACAAATTAAAATACGTCAATAAACCACTCCCCTTGACTTGTTTGAAGAACTAGGAAAAACCCATTCAAAAACTAGAGATGGGTCAGGTATACTTTTTCTCGAATCCTAAGCTACATTTTACCTACAAATACCGAATCTCAAAAGCTAATCCTAAAATTGAAAATTATAAGCACGATTTGTTAACTTTGGCATATTGGTATGATTCTCATTTTTGAACGATGACTTTGTTAATATTAATTACTTAGTTTCTAAAGAAATTAGAAACCGTAACTAAATGATAACATGATTTTTATGTCAATTCGAATTCAGTATCAGTAATGGACTGAAGTTAGGTTGTCAGGTTTGTGCGACAATTATGTTGGGCTAATCCTCTAGTAAGCATATTAAATCCCTAAATATCCATCAAATTAAAACCTTGAGAAATATATATATATATATATATATATATATATATAAATATATATGCTCACAATTTAGAAATCTCTAATCTGATTTTTTTCACTCTTGAATCTTGACTATCCTTAAATATTCAAGGTTTCAAAGTTTTTTTTTTTTTTTTTTTTTGTAAAACCTGAAAGAACCTTATTTCCCCCCTATCTATCATTTTCAACTAGCGTAGGGTGGAAATCTGTTGAGCTGGGATTATGAACATGGCTTGGAGGAGGAGTGATGGTTCACCCACAGTCATTG
The DNA here is from genome assembly GCA_039000515.1 of Timema cristinae. NCBI lineage: Eukaryota > Metazoa > Arthropoda > Insecta > Phasmatodea > Timematidae > Timema > Timema cristinae. The sequence goes on from JBCFYV010011172.1 coordinate 133,933,446, forward strand.
ACCGTATCAAACGTATTCGGCCGGTGGTTTGGGGGGAGGAGGGGGTGAAGGGAGGCCATAAGGCTTGGAAGATATGAGGCCGGGCCGGTTGGCCGCTCAGTAAAGCAAGGGGTGAATATTGAATCACCCCACGCTTCACCGGGAATAATTGATGTGGGCGCACATTGGATGCACGTGCCCTGGGCGTTGATGCTTGCTTGAGTCGGGGTGGTACCCAGGAAGTTTGCTAAACTACCCGCGACTACGTGCGCCCACGGAAAAACAAGGATAGAGAACATTTCCCTCCAATGAGTTGATTTTATTAACCCCAAATGTTATGGATTCACACTTACAGGACTGCGTGCTGGCCATGTAGTGTCTGTCATTGGCTTTCAGAGCATGGTAACGGTACGGTCAGCGCACAGTCCTCTCAATGTAAATCAAACAGCGGTCTTACGAGGAAACTCATATGGGAATGGCCTGTTGGAGATTGTTTGCAGCACAACACAGCCAGCACACAGTCCTGTTAGTTTGAATCAAACAACGGTCTTACAAGGTAACGCATGTGGGAATGACCTGTTGGAGATTGTTTTCAGCACCTAAGCGTCTCAACTCAAAAATTTATTTCGTTCATAAGTCATAATTTTATAGCCAATTCGTTCACAAAGTAAATGTTAAATATACATTGTATTTTTACTTTCTCGCTATCTTACAAGTATTGTGATCGTCCAAAATATTGAACTCAAGATTTTAATGAATTTTTACGTTTCATGACCCCTTGAATCCGAAAAAGTGATTTTTTTCATTTCCGTCCGACCATCCATCCGTCCATCTGTCTATACCTTGGAGCAGAGCCTTAACTAAAACTTAGTATCTAGGGTTCCAAAGGGTGGCCCCAAGGGGTTTTTGGAAATAGATATCCAACCCTAAAATTAATGGGTGAAAAGAGAAAAAAATGATTTTATTTCTTAGTATTTTAGATCCTAACTGGAATTGAACTCTACAAGTAATCTTCCTTAGCCACAACGCCAATGTGAGACAGAACTTACTTCAAAGTAAGTGAATCCTACACTAAGACGAGCGACTACTTCCGCTGTAGATTACGGGGCGCAGAAAATTGTTACAAAGTTGCCTCAAAACATGCTGTGCAACACTGTAGATCCCTGCAATGCTGGGATAAATGTATAAGTCTCAGGAACAATCAGAGGTCAGGGTAAAAGCACAGTAATTACTCTGCCCGATAAGTTACGGAAGTTACAAGGAATTTACTCTGGTTATATCAAAGTGAATGTACAGGGGTATGTAAAGGTTATATCAAAGTGAATGTACAGGGGTATGTAAAGGTTATATCAAAGTCAATGTACAGGGGTCTGTAAAGGTTATATCAAAGTGAATGTACAGTGGTCTGTAAAGGTTATATCAAAGTGAATGTACAGGGGTATGTAAAGGTTATGTCAAAGTGAATGTACAGGGGTCTGTAAAGGTTATATCAAAATGAATGTACAGGGGTATGTAAAGGTTATGTCAAAGTGAATGTACAGGGGTCTGTAAAGGTTATATCAAAGTGAATGTACAGGGGTATGTAAAGGTTATGTCAAAGTGAATGTACAGGGGTCTGTAAAGGTTATATCAAAGTGAATGTACCGGTGTATGTAAAGGTTATATCAAAGTGAATGTACAGGGGTATGTAAAGGTTATATCAAAGTGAATGTACCGGTGTATGTAAAGGTTATATCAAAGTGAATGTACAGGGGTATGTAAAGGTTATATCAAAGTGAATGTACCGGTGTATGTAAAGGTTATATCAAAGTGAATGTACCGGTGTATGTAAAGGTTATATCAAAGTGAATGTACAGGGGTATGTAAAGGTTATATCAAAGTGAATGTACAGGGGTATGTAAAGGTTATATCAAAGTGAATGTACCGGTGTATGTAAAGGTTATATCAAAGTGAATGTACCGGTGTATGTAAAGGTTATATCAAAGTGAATGTACCGGTGTATGTAAAGGTTATATCAAAGTGAATGTACCGGTGTATGTAAAGGTTATATCAAAGTGAATGTACAGGGGTATGTAAAGGTTATATCAAAGTGAATGTACAGGGTCTGTAAAGGTTATATCAAAGTGAATGTACAGTGGTCTGTAAAAGTTATATCAAAGTGAATGTACAGGGGTCTGTAAAGGTTATATCAAAGTGAATGTACAGGGGTATGTAAATGTTATATCAAAGTGAATGTACAGGGGTCTGTAAAGGTTATATCAAAGTGAATGTACAGGGGTATGTAAAGGTTATATCAAAGTGAATGTACAGGGGTATGTAAAGGTTATATCAAAGTGAATGTACAGGGGTATGTAAAGGTTATATCAAAGTGAATGTACAGGGGTATGTAAAGGTTATATCAAAGTGAATGTATAGGGGTATGTAAAGGTTATATCAAAGTGAATGTACAGGGGTCTGTAAAGGTTATATCAAAGTGAATGTACAGGGGTATGTAAAGGTTATATCAAAGTGAATGTACAGGGGTATGTAAAGGTTATATCAAAGTGAATGTACAGTGGTCTGTAAAGGTTATATCAAAGTGAATGTACAGGGGTCTGTAAAGGTTATATCAAAGTGAATGTACAGGGGTCTGTAAAGGTTATATCAAAGTGAATGTACAGGGGTCTGTAAAGGTTATATTAGCCATGGGAGGTATGTACGGGACGGATCTATAAGACCCGTATCTACCAACAGAGAGAGACTTCTCAAAAAAATAAACTATAAATGACTTTTTTGTATGTGGTATATATTTCGTTTGAAGTTAGTTTACGTGGAAAATTAAAAGGGCCCAAGAGGACTGGGCACTGCTTTTGACAACAAGCTCTTCAAAAATATCCACCCCCTCTCCGCCCCCCCCCACCCCCACCACCATAGAGATGGTTTGTGCACTGCTAACTTGCAGTACGATTTCCCTCCCGAGGCAGATTGAGCCCACCTTAGACTAACCTAACCTTTCTCTCCTTCTCACAAAGAATTAATTTTATCTCCTACTTATTTTACATAATAGCTAACGTTAAACTGGCTAGCTCATACTGAATTGAAATCTGCTGGCGATTTATGGTATTCGTTTCAACTTAATATTATACCATGAAGTTCTCAATCCACCTATTTACAAATCTTTATATTCGAATCAACGATGCCCAATCCACCTGTTTACAATGCTTTATAATAAAATCAAAAAGCCCAATCCACAATTCTTTATAGTCGAATCGACAAGCCCAACACATGTTTACAATTCTTTTCAATCAAATTGACGATGCCCAATCCACCAGTTTACAATTCTTTCTAGTCGAATCTACGAAGCCGAATCCCCCTGTTTACAATTCTATTCGCCTGTTTTAGAATATTTCTGGTCAAATCGATGGTATCCAATCAAACAATCTATCAGATAAAAGGTGCTCAATCAACCACCACCCAGATTAGAGTAAGAGTTCCTTATAAACTAACTGGTAAAAACAAAGTAACTGATTTTAAAATGATTGTTAAAGTCACAAACATGATGTGAACTAACGTTTGTTTACAGAATATTATAATAAAATACTAATTTATAAGAATCGAAAATACTGAAGTAAGAAAAAAAATTTCATCATAAATATTGTTTTTAAAGTCATCAATTAAGGTAAAATATTTTATTATATTTATAAATATTTATGTTGATTATTTACACATGTTTCTGGTCTGAATATTTTTAATAAATGCTATGAAATGAATATGTATATACATATTGAAAGTTAAATAATAGAGCATTGGCCGTACGTATAGCAGGACCATTAAAGCAGGCCTAAAGATTTTCGATAGAAAGAGGTTTAAATTTTCAACTAAGCTATACAACTACAGTAGGATGAAATCTGTATTCACGTCTGTATTTATTATTCTTCAAGTATCTTACGAAACCATTCGTGTTTGAACACAAAACCACATACCTATTATATATTTGGTATTTCCGTAATGTCATGCCTACATGTGCATGCTTATGCTTCTCCATCTGAATTAATTTTTTATAAACTATTTAAGTATTCAATTCATTCTATATATAATACTACGGGTACCCATTAAATTTATTTTTTATTAATTAAAACGGGCAATGAAAATACCAATTTTAAGTGTGTACATTATTTTGCGAGCCTTTTAAAGTGTTTAAGAAAACACTTTAAATGTGTAGAAAAAAATAAGTTTACAATTACTTTTGTTTGTGGTTACTAATCAATGGGTACCTAAACTAGTTTCAGTGGTCATATGATTAAAGGCATCACACTCACAACAGATTGGATTGCTGAAGACGGGGAGATCCGAGTTCGAATCTTGGTTGGGTGTACTGAGGATTTAATTCGCCTCTCACAAATTTATTTTGTTTTCTCTCCAATACATTTGATATATAAACTTGCTACACATTTTCAGTTAACATCTAGCAGTCATATAAGCTCTTAGCGTTTTCACTCAACGACGTAAGTTTGTTTGTTTTAATGATTAAAAATTATATTCTCTTATAATAATTTAATAGGATATATTCATGTGTTTCATATCTATTTCAATTAAATTATCTCTTCGTGCCTTATTTAATAATATAACTCAGCCTTGTAACTATTTTATATTAATATTATTATTATTATTATTATTATTATTATTATTAGCACCGTGTCTTACTACCCGTTCGGGCTATACGCACTTACGCTAATGTGTAATGGTAGGGTAATTTTGAGATGAAATGGAAGACCTACAGTTTAACTTGGAATCCGAGCCACGGTGGAGACTTGGAATTCCCCACATTCACAAGCTGTGATTAATACACGTCTTGTCAGAGGGAAAGGAAGGGTTTGGCAATCAGATAAATCTGTGCAGGGACCGAGGATTGAACCCCGGACCCCAGCACAGAAGTCCAACACCATACCCTTATACCACCAGGTGACCAATATAAATATTAATCTTAATTTGATTATGACACAGTATAAAATCACGTTAACATCTGCTATTATTGAATATCAATAATTTGTATACTTGATTTTTTTTTTCACGCTTGTGTTTACTGAATATTTTTAATATGTTAGTCAATTTTTTTAATACTTATTAACTTTGTTATATTTATGTACGAGTTTATGATGTATTTTATGTGTTTAATAATTTGTTATCTTAATATTAGCATCAATGTTTTCTTAAATTGTTAATTGTTTTTCAATATCATATTATATCTTTGATCAATCTATTTCAACATCTCGGTCGGGTGAACTGGGGGTGGGTTTTCCTAAATGCTTTTCCACTCTCCCTCCACGCAAATGAGGGTTCACTTCCTCTAATTCAACCTTCCAAATTCCTACTCCATTAGTGTAATTAGTACTTAAAGCGTATAAACCGAACGGGTAGTAAGACGCGGTGCTAAATAATAATAATAATAATAATAATAATATTTCCACATCATCATAGCTTTGAGAAAATTTCTTATTTTTAAAAAATGTATCTAGGTCTTAACGCTTATTTAACTACTCCTTACTTAAGATTTGATAGTTTAAAATGTTTTTCTAAAAATATTGTTGATAGTCCAGGAGCCCCAGACGGCAACACCAATCACTGACTGGTTCGTTCACGTACAACACATCTCTACTTCAACTCGAGCTACATTGTGTTTGAATCCTAGCCAACCTAATCTAACCTGACGTTGTAGTTTATCTTCTTGTAATTATTGTTAGGAGTATGGGGTATTAATTCGTGTTTATCACTAATTGATACGTGATGATTATAAACAGGATCAGTCCTGATAGCTGAATCAAATACAATTATATGAAGAATGACAACCTGAACACGGGGATTGAACCCGAGACCTTTGGATTTGATCGATAATACTCTACCACAAATATACTCAATACACTAACAACTAGTGAAAGATGGCCCTGGATACGAGATGAAGCGGGATGGCTCAGTAGTAGAGCACTGGTATTTAAAGTCAAAGATTTGGGTTCGATTCCCGTATCTAGTTTAGTAATTCAATTAAGTGAAAATAACAAAGGGGTAGTTTACAATAGATGATTGCCATACTGCCACGTTATACAGTTGGTTTCTCCGTGCGCTTTTAATAAACGTTATAGGTGTGGTTTTGATCAATATCTTTGTGCGCTTTTAATACACGATATAGGTGTGGTTTTGGTCCATATCATTGTGCGCTTTTAATACACGTTATAGGTGCGGTTTTGGTCCATATCTTCGTGCGCTTTTAATACACGATATAGATGTGGTTTTGGTGCATATTTTAGTGCGCTTTTAATACACGTTATAGGTGCGGCTTTGGTCCATATCTTCGTGCGCCTTTGATACACGATATAGGTGTGGTTTTGGTCCATATCTTAGTGCGCTTTTAATACACGTTATAGGTGCGGCTTTGGTCCATATCTTCGTGCAGATTTGATACACGATATAGGTGTGGTTTTGGTCCATATCTTAGTGCGCTTTTAATACACGTTATAGGTGCGGCTTTGGTCCATATCTTCGTGCAGATTTGATACACGATATAGGTGTGGTTTTGGTCCATATCTTCGTGCTCTTTTAATACACGTTATAGATGGGGTTTTGGTCCATATCTTCGTGCGCTTTTGGATACACGATATAGGTGCAGTTTTGATTCATATCTTTGTACACTTTTGATATGAGGTTTCTCCCTCTTGCAAGCTTTCAATGTTCTCCGACATAAACACCGCTCAGAAGTCGGAAGAGTAACTATATGACCAAGTTGCAAAGAGCTGGAACAGGCACAGGATAAATGAAATGGCCTTAGGTCTCTCTGTTCACAGTTTCTATAAAGCGTACCTAATAAATGCACAAACAAATGCTACACTTGCTGGGCGTACTCCCCCCCCGTCATCTCCCATGGTGCTTCAGTTGTTACACCACTGACCTCGGTATGGCCCGGCAGGTCAGAAGTGACACGTGAACTACACAAGCCACCACCAACCATGTAGAGTTTTGTTACGTGGGTTTCACTGTGGAAACATGTGTCAACCTGTCTAGAGTTTTGATAGCTCGATTGGCTTTTAGGTCGGCTGGTATATTACACTAGTTAAACAACTATATGCATGGGCTTTTGTTGCGCACCTAAAACTTTTTTTTTCCATCTTTAAATTTATACGATTTTTTAGTAAGAAAATCCAATTCAAAACTATCTGTATGACAGTATAATATAATATTCAAAACCATTTTACGCATCTTCAGAGTCAGACACAATCATAATTCGTGGATTCGTCATTTTAAGGACAGCAAGTGATTAAACCCGCATCATCAGGAAAGTGGACCAAATGTCACGCCAAAATGGAAGCGTAAACTGAGATAAATGGAAAAAAATTAATATATGAAGCTATCAGTTTCAAGCATGTTTGCAAACGTGTTCTGTTTAAGTTTTAACAGTCCAGCCACAGCTAACAGAATAACAAACACGTTCTTTGGAAATGTTCACGAACTTGTTCTGTTTGGTGTTTTCTTCTAGTCTATACCCAGCTTAAAATGCTTGCTTCGACAAACTCCTAGTAGGATACTGAAATATTTGAGCAAAGCTAGGAGTACGTTCGTGCTGGTGGGAGAAAGTGTGTGGTGACATATGACCGAGTCCAGCTAGTACGTGGATGGGCCGCTTTAGCAGCACTGGGGACTTGAAACGGAAGCGAGAAAACAGAATACTTAACAATGAACAAACATCCCAAGGGTCATAAACTCTAGAGTTTGGTCCCACTTAGGTTTAAGCCCAGTGATATTTTTATATCTAAATCACTCACTTCAAACAACAATCTACCAAAATCACCCAACTAAGCCTTTATGGTTATTTAATTTGAATTAATAATGAACCAAAATGAAAAAAATAGCAGATTAATATTTGGTTAGTATTTATTTAAAATAATAAATGAACATTAATAATAAGATATATTGATTTCATTTAAAAGCATGGTCTTAAATAAATGACCAAATATTGATTGGTTTGCACTATATGTTATCGTAGATTATACCATAGTTTATAGTTTGTATTGTGTCAAAAATAATTTATGTATATTTTATAAACTTGCTTTGATAGTTATTCTTTAAAAAATCTGAACTGGTTAAATATTTTATTTTGAGCAATATATTGAAAACTGTTTCAATTAATACATAATGTCAAGTTTTAATTAGTGAAATTAGATAATAAAACAAAACTAGTTGAAATAATGGTTGTTTTAGTATGACATTAAAAAGTATAGTTGATACGAGAAAGGACGTATTTTTATTTTCTAAGCTCTTTGCAATTAATTGTGCACAGCGTGTTGCTCCTAAGGTTCGTCAGAAGGGAGCGCGAGTAATTTTACAGTTTTTATAGCATTACATTTTTATTTTTTTTGCAAAAGTAATTCAAATATTTATCCAGTAGCAACATAGAGTTAAATTTTCTGCACATGCTAATATCAACAGATCTTGAATATATATGTCAAGAGTGTCGTGGAATTTTGTCAAAACTTTTTAAGTAAAGAGAAAAAGTTTTGACAAAATTCCAGCACATCCTTAAAATATATTCAAGATCTGTTGATATTAGCATGTGCAGAAAATTTAACTCAATGTTGCTACTAGAGAAATATGTTATTTACTTTTGCAAAAAAAAAAAAATGTAATGCTATAAAAACTGTAAAAACACTTGCGCTCCCTTCTAACCGCACCTTAAGCGTTTACATTCTTCACTCCGTTATTCTTTCAAATACGATACATTGGCAGAACCTTGTCCCTTTACTTTTATATGACAACAATAACATGAACATAATAGAAGAAGGAGAGAATAAACCGGCGTGTAAGTGGTGCGTGGATAGTTTTGGAAAAGGCCGCACAAGCCGTAAGTTTCCGACAACTTGCGAGTGGCGGGTATTCAATAGAAACATCGTCCATCTTTCTCTCTGGTCCATTACAGGAGGTAATCAGAGAGCCATAGCCAGTTATTTACTCCCTCCCGTCTTTTCTTCCTCTTTGGTCGACGCGATCTCACTGATCTATGGGGGATTGTGGGTCCAGACAATGGGGTCTTCTTCGCTCTTCACAAGATGCGGGAGAAGCACTAAAGATGGTCCGCCTTTCACAAGCACTTCCCAAGAAATAATCATTACTGTGACTAATATTATTTAAGAGCGATTATTCTGATATTATCAAATGAACTGGACTAATAAACATGATTTGTAAAAAAAAAATATATTATCAGACATAGAATATCGTATTAACATTTTTCAACAAGTCTAGAAAAAATTGTATGAGATTGTAGTTTCCTTCTCATACTTCTAAAAATAGTAAAATCAACTATCATTAATTATTGATAAAATTAACTGAATATCACCTTTGAGCCTTGATAATAAATAAAAAATTATTACTCCCTTATTATTGCTAGTAAATTAATGAAATTTAATATAATACACCTATAAAATTATGTTTATATTTTACTAGTACCCGATTACTACCCGATCGCGTTAAACGCCTATGTACTAATTACTTTAGTATGTTAGGGATTAGGAAGGTTAAATGTAAATCAAGTGTACCTACATTTGCGTGGTGGAAGAGTAGAAAAATATTTAGGTAAAACCACCCTAACTACACCCAACTGGGATTGAACCCGGATCTTCCCGTGACTGGCAGTCTAGTCCATAGAGAGATTGACGCCTCAGATCATGCGGCCACTGAAGCAGGTGATATTTATATTTTATATTTCGTGCCTATCGCTAGAAACATAAAAATCTATGGCCAATAGGGCTGAGCAGATAAGAACATTTTTTTGATTTATTGAATTAGGCCTAAGAAGCCACATTATCTTCTTGATCAAGATAAAATTTATATTTAACACTACTACTGTATATATTCTATATATTATTTCTGTTGTCAACATCCCTTTTTCTCAACGAATACAAAGCCTACAGCGATGAATAAGGTATAAGTGGATAGGCTTATTTTACCTACTTCTGTCATACTCCAAATTTGGACGTTCTACTACAAACCTTAAATATCAGACTCTTGCTTGGAAAAACAATTGAACTGAAAAACTAACTACGCTGATTCGAATGAATGTTTTAAGCCCATGATTCTCTCTCACCATTAAACTTTGGGTTTTGTGATGACGTCATATATTTTCCAAGCTAAATAATCTCCTCCTGTTCTAAAATAACCTCACACTAGTCCATTTTATAAAATAAAATATCTTTTCCTTATAATCCACTCTAATTTTGTCTGAAAAACAGGAAATTTTTAGTTCTAAAATAGTGGCAACTCTAACAAGTCGAATTCCTCCATCTTCTTCATTATATTGTCCACGGCAACCAGTGGATTCCATATACCTTTTTGGGGTTAATTAATTAATGATGGGGGTGTAGAACATAGCCGATTAAATAAGTAGACATTTATGAAATAGATGCTGAAATTTTATTTTAAATAAACATTAAGACATTTTGAACCACTGGTTACATAATGAAAAGAAAACAAATTACTTAATACATGAAGATTAATAAATGGTTGATATGGTGGTAATCTGGCCACATGGTCTCCATTTTCTCCCACCTATCTCCAAACCATCTTTGACCAACACAAAAAGAACGCGACTATTCGTACCTCTGAATATAGGTCTTATCAGTCCGCGTGCTAACCGGCCAGTGTGCAGCGTCTGACGCTTCACTGCACATAATATCAAACCACAGACGATAAATCAGATGTGCTGATTGGCTAGCTGTTCGCGCCAAACCTTCCCTTTCCACACGTGCAAGCCACAAGTGCATCTCACAGCTTCCGGGTGCATATAAAATAAAATAGCATGATGCTTACAAGTGAAATGTAAAAGTAATAAATTTAGATGACGCTAAGATTCCAACAAAGACTCAACAAGAATGAAAACTACAAGATTTAAAATTTAAAGGCCTAAATTATTATTAGCACCGCGTCTTACTACCCGTTCGGGTTATACGCACTTACGCTAATGTGTAATGGTAGGGTGATGGTGAGATGAAATGGAGGACCTACAGTTTAACGTGGAATCCGAACCACGGTGGAGACCTGGCATTCCCCACATTCACACGATGTCTTGTCAGAGGTGAAGGAAGGGTTTGGAAATCAAATAAATCTGTGCCAGGACCGAGGATTGAACTCTGGACCCCAGCTTAGAAATCCGACACCCTACCCCTAGACTGCCAGGTCACCAGTTAAAGGCCTAAAAATGAAGTTAATGAATTGAAATTTAAAACATATATTGTTTACAACTTTGGTTATGTTTTGGACAACTTATAATTAACATCAAACCCCACACTTTCTTATAATTAACCATTTGATAGTAATATAGAGATTAAATTAGGCTTGAAAAGAATAAATAATTCATTGAAGATGCTGAAGGCAATTTATTAAATAGGCCTAACTGATTGGAAAACAATAATGTACTATAAGTCTAGGACTCTCAGTATCTTTATTATATTAACATGTTTGCTAATAAACTAAGGGGGATTTTGGTAGAATGATATATAAAATGTTACTTAATGTCTTTGAATATTATAAATATCGGGCCCTTGTAAGCCTATTACAACCATAATGAATTTAGTGGTTTTAATAATGGTATTTAATTATTAACAAAATAAACGATAGAAAACTAATATATATAAAACAAATGGTTGAGAGCTAAGGGACTAAAACCCCCAACCACTTTACACAACCCTGTAAGACCTTATTTTATGTAGAAGAAATAATTATGTTATGCTATTATGCTAAAACATTTATTCTCAATTTTAGTGGGGTTTTTTCACACTTGAATGAAGAGTGTAAAAGAATAATTAAAATAAAGTTATTGTCAAGAGAAACAATGGTTATAATAGGATTGATTTTGTGTTTACTGTATATATGCACATTATTATGCAGTCAGGTATTATATCTAGTTAACCATGTATAATTTTAGGAAGTCAATTCTTTTTTACATTAAATTTTACACAGATATAAAGTTACTTCTTTTTGTTATTATAGTAAAGTTTTTAATATCCTCTTAAAACTCAAACAAACTTTTTTATCGCCATTATATGGTGTACTTTTAGAGCATAATGTTTATTTTATTAATTTTGTGACTACATCTATTGGTTTAAACCTTTAAAACATTTAGTTTTGTATAATAAATAATTTGCTGGTTTTTCAATATGAATTAGAAGCTTAAAAATATCTCAATTAAAATTTCTTATCCAGATACGTTCAGTTTTGTAAGTAATTAAAACGTATATTGGAAAACATTTCTTTTCAGAAAGTGGCCTCTTAATCATTCCGCTTTCCTTGAGATCAGGTCCTGTTCCACCCCCTTCACCTCCTCCACCCGGATCTACCCTTATATTACCACCCGATGAAATTAACTGTACCATCGAAAGTCTAGAGCAGGGCTGGTCTTCAAGTAATTACATCATTTCAAAGTTTTAATGGAAACGTTTCTTGTGTTTTTTTATTGTTCACTCAAGTTTCACATCAATACGTCCATGAAAAGGATTGGCTCTCTTTTCTTTCACTTTTAAAGGAGTTGAACATTAAAATTTAATTCAGCTCATTTGAAGCCGCTATCCTGTACTAAGCAAGTATTACTGCTTAGCATTGCAAGCCTAACCAGTAGCGTCGACTTTAGGTCTTTAACTACTCCTAGACGGGATGGGAGTAGTCACAAGATAAGGGATGTAATTTAAGTGTGAGAGATGCTTAAAACGGAGGGAGAAACCTAAAGAAAGGGAAGTGAGAAGAGAGAGGGTACTGCGGAATGAGAACAAAATTAATTTCAGACGTCACTTTCATGTCAGTGTGTTTATAATTAATATCCTTACAACACATACCTTTAAACGAAATGTCGAAAGCTACAAAATTGTCTTAGATAAAATAATACACTTAATATAATTAGACATCCAGTTATTCAAAAATAAATCATTCTTGGATCATGTTAATTGTGAAATTTTTCAAATCTTAATTTTTATATCATCGGTTAACACTTTTTTAGTAATAATAATTACAAACGATAAGCGTTGGCATCTGCTTAATTAAGTACATATACCCATACATAGCATACATACCATCCCATACATAGCAATATACATACATTACATGCATAAATTACATACATTACGTGCATACATAGCATACATACATAGCATACATACATAGCATACATACATAGCATTATACATACATTACATGCATACATAGCATACATACATACGTACATAGCATTATACATACATTACATGCATAAATTACATACATTACATGCATACTTACATAGCATACATTACATGCATAAATTACATACATTACACGCATACATAGCATACATACATACATAGCATACATACATAGCAGTATTATACATACATTACATGCATAAATTACATGCATTACATGCATACATAGCATACATACATACATAGCATACATACATAGCATACATACATACATTACATGCCTAAATTACATACATTACATGCATACATATCATACATACATACATACATACATAGCATACATACATAGCATTATACATACATAGTATTATACATACATAGCATTATACATACATTACATGCATAAATTACATACATTAAATGCATACATAGCATACATACATAGCATTATACATACATTACATGCATAAATTACATACACTACATGCATACATAGCATACATGCATACATAGCATACATACATACATAGCATACATACATACATAGCATTATACATACATTACATGCATAAATTACATACACTACATGCATACATAGCATACATGCATACATAGCATACATACATACATACATAGCATACATACATAGCATTATACATACATTACATGCATAAATTACATACATTACATGCATACATAGCATACATACATAGCATTTACATACATTACATCCATAAATTACATACATTACATGCATACATAGCATACATACATAGCATTAAACATACATTACATGCATAAATTACATACACTACATGCATAAATTACATACACTACATGCATACATAGCATACATGCATACATAGCATGCATACATACATAGCATTATACATACATTACATGCATAAATTACATACACTACATGCATACATAGCATACATGCATACATAGCATACATGCATACATAGCATACATACATACATAGCATACATACATACATAGCATTTACATACATTACATGCATAAATTACATACATTACATACATTACATACATACATACATACATACATACATACATACATACATACATACATACATACATACATACATACATACATACATACATACATACATACATACATACATACATACATTACGTACATACATACATACATACAATTACAATACAATACATGCACGCATGCATGCACATATACAACATTTAGTGAAGTCTAAATTGAGTAAATGTGTTACTAAACATACTAATATTTTGGGAGAACTTTGAGGTTAATATTTTATGAGAAATGGTAACAGACTCAAATATACATCCGGAGAACATCGAAATATCAAAAGATCACCAAGATAAAAAAAAAATCATAAGCACACCTAGACCATGTATCAAAAGTACATAGGGAATAAACAACAGCTGCATAACGTTGCAATATGATAAACATGTATTGTAAACAACCCATTCCTCTTTGCAATAATTATAATAAACTAAACTACAGGGCTATGTTAGTTTAGGTTGGTTATTATGGAAACACAATTCCACTGAAATTGAAATATAGATGGGTCGTTCGTGAACGAATTAACGAGTGGTGTTGACAGATGGGGCTCAGAGATTATAAACAGTGGTTTTCTTTTGATGCACCTACCTTGTGCGATTCTGATATACTCCAAAGTAGGCACAAAAATTCGGCCTATGAACAGACAGTACATCGATACATCAACTACTATCCCTACTCTTAAATGTATAGGGGAACTGTTAGTACACCTGATACCTTTGTCACGTGGCGGAAGGGTAAGACCCAATATACTAGGGCTAATTTATAACAATAATGTTTTATATTCTTCCTAAAGGGTAATTAAAGCTAGTGTTTATTTTATAATTAATGCTTTGTATAGCTTTCTCTTATATTTGAGTTTCTGATTCACCCATATCAGTGTTTATGTGGACCAAACGTCAAGTTTGGTTTACCACTGATAGGGAGATAAAGGTTTGAAGTTTCACTAAATTGATTCCCACTCACCCATCTTGAAAATTCTGATACATTCTTCCTTTGAACATGCATGCACCTTTAGTATACTTATATATTATTGATATCCTAGACGGTTAGAATCAATTGTGAAAACATTGATTATGTTCTATTCAACACTGAACTTATAGCTAACGAATAAAATAAGTACTAAGTTAAAAAACTTAATTTATTATTGTTAATTTATCTGAAAACTAAAAAATTTTTGCTTTAACCTATATAAACCAACAAACTGACACACGTTGATTATCCGCAGGATAAATACCGATAACTGAATAAAAATCATGTAGTATAAAAATGACAGCAAGGACACTAGAATCGAACCCGGCACCTCTGGCTTTGCGCCAGTGCTCTTCCTTAACAACTAATGAAACTTGGCCGTGGATACGAAACTAATCATGATGGCTCAGTGGTAGTGGCACTCAAAGCTAAAGGTCCTGGTTAAAATTCTCTTGTCTAGTTTGTGAATTTTCACTTTTGAGTTCATTCATTAAAATAGAAGTCTAAAGATTGAGCGTGGCAGACGTTTTGCTAGTGTAGCAGTGTAAAGTGGTGTACGCTAGTTCTTTTTAAATTGCCAAGTCCATGTCGTGTTTGTCTTTCTATTTGTTCTTATCACTCTTTTTTCTATCTTCTTCTACATATAAAATTAAGTTGTTTCAAAACAAAACAAAATATAAAAGAATTCCTCAAAGTGTTGTATGCAACCTATATAAAATAATGGAAAATAAAAATATAAGAGAGTAACTTAATAAAAAAACTATATCAGAATATATTGCAAAATGCTTAAGAGAAAAAACAAGAGACATTATTAGACCAAGTACGGTATCTCTAATCCACCCCTTTCTTATAAAGTAGTATTTTTATCTTGTAGGAAACTCTTTTATCGCTAAGGAAGGATACCATTGCAATCTCTGCCACATTATTCCCACACGACAATAACGCGCTCTATTCTTCGCTTAGCCGAGGATAACAGCCTTCTGCAATGGGATATTAACAAACAATAAACAAGCAAGTAGAAAAAACTGCTCGCAGGGGTGTTCAGGTGGACTGAACCTTTATCTCCTCTAGTCTGGTTTGCTGGTGACGGTCAGAATACGAATAACGGCTGAGTGCACTGATTGGCAGGCGTTTTTCTTCAGGTTTCCCCCCTCTTTCTCTCTCCATGCAAATGCTGGTAAGTTAATCTTAATATTTTCCTAATCTTTAAACTTTTTCATAAGTTAACAATCCGAATGTTGGCTTTATGGGATTTATATTTATCTGGAGCTGGGCATGCACTCAGACCTTTGGCTGGTTAGTGTTTCCTGCACCATCTGATAAATTATTATTATTATTATTATTATTATTATTATTATTATTATTAGCACCGCGTCTTACTACCCGTTCGGGTTATACGCACTTACGCTAATGTGTAATGGTAGGGTGATTGTGAGATGAAATGAAGGACCTACAGTTTAACGTGGAATCCGAACCACGGTGGAGGCCTGGCATTCCCCACATTCACAAGATGTCTTGTCAGAGGTGAAGGAAGGGTTTGGTAATCAGATAAATCTGTGCTGGGACCGAGGATTGAACCCCGGCCGCCAGCTCAGAAGTCTGACACCTTACCCCTAGACCACCAAGTCACCCCATCTGATAAAAATCGCGTATAATATATTAGGGGAGTTTGCGAATTTGTTGCTCCCCGTTGCCCTCCCCACTGAATTTCTATTAATACGCATGAAAGGGCCTACAAATTTCACAAGAAAGTTATTTTCACATAACTTCCAGTTATCTTACATAACAAAATCGACACGGATCTCCCGGCTTCACTTCCGGCCCGAAGGAGGTCTCGCTGCCTCATGATAAATCCGTCTGCCTCGTCTGGGTTTGAATCAACGAATATTGGTTACTGAGGAGATCACTTTACCCAAAAATCATCGAGGTTGACATTTCCACCAAATTAGTGTAATTATACTGATAGTTTGGACTGTTAGCAAGACGCGTAGAAAAAAAAATTAAAATATTAAAAATTTATTTGTGGATAAGAACTTCTGTAAAATAACATATCTTTGAGAAAAAAGTGCATATACGTAGATACATCTTTAATACAATTACACATTAGTAAGTCAGTTTGTGGTATACGAGGACACCCCATTAATCCTGATTTTAATGACTCCTGAGATGACATGTTGATGGGTAGGTATGGGGGAAGGGTTGGAGCACAGAGGGAGGGGGGTGTAGAGCAAGGGTTTGTGTCTCCTGGGATGGGGGGTTGAAACACCTGGCTGCCTGTGAGGGGGGAGGAGGAGGACCCAACTTGGTTCTCTCTCTCTTCCGACGAGCCGGCGAGTTTTTTTTTTCTCGGGTCTCGAAGTATCCAGCAAATGCGGGTTCAGGTTGTCTCACGATCTGACGGATCCCCTCTACCTTCACGCAAATGCGGGTTCATTCCCAAGGGCCTGGCGGATCCGCTCTACCTTCACACATATGCGGGTTCACTTCCTCAAACCCTGATGGTCAAGGATATGACAAGTATTATTCTTAATATTCAGTACAAAATTCTCTCTCTCAAAGATTCTTAGTCTATCAACATAAGCATACATATAGTCTTTTCAATCCCTCTCTCTCTCTCTCAAACCTTGACGGTCTGTAGGACAGCTACGGGTCTCGAAGTATCCACGCAAATGCGGGCTGTCTCACGGCCTGGCGGATCCACTCTACCTCCACGCAAATGCGGGTTATCTCTCGAAGTATCCACTCTACCTCCATGCAAATGCGGGTTCACTTCCCCGATGGTCAAGATATGACAAGTATTATTCACCTCTAAATAAATATTATCCTGCAAATGCGGGTTCACTTCCTCTAATTAAACCTTCCCAATTCCTACGTGGGAGGACAGCCGAACCCCCCGATGGTTAAGATATGACAAGTATTATTCACCTCTAAATAAATAGTACAGTTTTTTCACTTCCTCTAATTAAACCTCTCCAATTCCAGAAGGGTTATCTCTCGCGCCAGACTCGGGATGGCTGAGAGGGGTGGGGGGGGGGAGACTAGCATACGGGGAACAGGGTTTTCTCTCCCTCTCTCTCTCTCTCTCATCATCGTGGTGTAGTAGAGCAGCTTATGGCACTATCATACATCACCACTATCACACATTACAACACACTATCATACATCACCACTATCATTACAACACACTATCATACATCACCACTATCACACATTACAAACATATCATACATCACCACTATCATACATCACAACTATCATACATTACAACACTATCATACATTACAACACACTATCATACATCACCACTATCATACATTACAACACACTATCATACATCACCACTATCATACATTACAACACTATCATACAACACACTATCATACATCAGCACTATCATTACAACATACTATCATACATTACAACACTATCATACAACACACTATCATGCTTCACATTACAGCACTATCATGCATCACCCCTATCATACATCACCGCTATCATACATTACCACTATCATACATCGTCACTATCATACATCATCACTATCATACATTACAACACTATCGTACATCACATTACAACACTATCATACATTACAACACTATCGTACATCACATTACAACACTATCATACATTACAACACTATCGTACATCACATTACAACACTATCATACATTACAACACTATCATACATCACATTACAACAGTATCATACATTACAACACACTATCATACATTACAACACTATCATATATCACCACTATCATACATCACCACTATCATACAACACTATCATACATCAGCACTATCATACATTACAACGCTATCATACATTACAACACACTATCATACATCACTACTATCATACATTACAACACTATCATACATCACCACCATCATACATTACAACACTATCATACATCACATTACAGCACGCTATCATGCTTCACATTACAACACTATCATACATCACCACAATCATACATCACCACTATCATACATCACCACTATCATACATCACATTACAACACTATTATACAACACTATCATACATCACCACTATCATACATCATCACTATCATACATCACATTACAACACTATCGTACATTACAACACTATCATACATTACAACACTATCATACATCACCACTATCATACATCAGCACTATCATACATCACATTACAATACTATCATACATCACATTACAACAATATCATACATTACAACACTATCATATATCACATTACAACATCATCATACATCACCACTATCATATATCATCACTATCATTCATCACATTACAACACTATCATACATTACAACACTATCATACATCACCACTATCATACATCACCTCTATCATACATCAGCACTATCATACATCACCACTATCATACATCACACTATCATGCTTCACATTACAGCACTATCATGCATCACCACTATCATACATCACCACTATCATACATCACCACTATCATACATTACAACACTATCATACATCACCACTATCATACATTACAACACTATCATACATCACCACTATCATACATCACCACTATCATACATCACATTACAACACTATCATACATTACAACACTATCATACATCACCACTATCATACATCACCACTATCATACATCACCACTATCATACATCACCACTATCATACATCAGCACTATCATACATCACCACTATCATACATCACCACTATCATACATCACATTACAACACTATCATACATTAAAACACTATCATACATCACCACTATCATACATCACCTTTGTTCTGCACGAGTCTCCGAAACATGAGAGGAGGGAAGGGAACAGCCCTGAATTATATCGTCGTGAACCCCTTGGTCTTTTATCTAAACATAAATTTCCAGATTCTAACAGTATTTGAAGCGAGGTCAATACGGCTTCCTTCCCTCATCTAGGGTATCCCAATCATTAAAAGTTAGATGTGAGCAAAGTTATAATCGAAAATTCTTTTCATTTCCAATCATCATCATTAATTCTTTACAAGATTCACACGTTTTAAAAGTTAATTAAATTTAACATTTATCTCCAGTCATCAATAATTCTTTTACAAGATTCATACGTTTAAAAGTTAATTACATTAGAAATTTAGGAATTAAGGTTAAATATCTTCAGTACGACAAGTATTAACCCATCTACTTAATATTACATATATATATTCTTTCCCTCTCAAAGTCTTTCAAAGATTCTTTCTCACGTGGTCTTAGTCTATCAAGGACACTGATGATCTAAGGTGCTAGACTTCAATCCTCAGTTCAGGCAAACCAGATTCTAACAGTATTTGAAGCAAGGTCAATACGGCTTCCTTCCCTGATCTAGGGTATCCCAATCATTAAAAGTTAGATGCGAGCGAAGTTATAATCGAAAATTCTTTTTATCTCCAATCGTCAATAATTCTTTTACAAGATTCATACGTTTAAAAGTTAATTACATTGGGAATTTAGGGATTAAGCTTAAATATCTTCAGTACGACAAGTATTAACCCATCTACTTAATATTACATATATATTCTTCCCTCTCAAAGCCTTTCAAAGATTCTTGTAGATTCGTTCATTAAAAGTTAGATGTGAGCAAAGTTATTTGCAGAAGGATATTTAAGAATAAAGCATCTACGTATAAACTGCCGGGATTCAAATCGTCACTGACAAACCGAACAAGACTAGATTGAAGCCTTTTTTCTGGATACATTCCCATCTTCCTCGGTTGGTGACCTGCTGGTCTAGGGGTAAGTTGTCAGACTTCTGTGCTGACGGTCTGGGTTCAATCCTCTGTACCGGTACAAACCCTTCCTTCACCGAGGAATGTCAGGTCATCACCGTGGTTCGGATTCCACGTTAAACTGTAGGTCCTTCACTTCATCTCACAATCACCCTACCATTACACATTAGCGTAAGTAAGACGTGATGCTAATAAATATAACTTCCTGGTATTGATGCGGGCTAGTGCGTTCTTCCTATTACAATCTGACTATATCTGACGGGCAACAAAGCTATGTGTTCTTCCTATTACAATCTGACTATATCTGACGGTCAACGGAGCTATGTGTGACCTATTGTGTTCTTCCTATTACAATCTGACTATATCTGACGGGCAACAAAGCTATGTATGACCTAGTGTGTTCTTCCTATTACAATCTGACTATATCTGACGGTTAATCAATGAATTGATTTCAGGTTAAAAGTGAATAGTTACACCCTATCTCTATCTTGAATGTGTATGTGTGCATGTGTGTGTATGTGGGTATGTGTGTATGTGAGCATGTGTGTTAGGATAACCGTACTTAATCATTGAATGTGTATGTGTGTATGTGTGTGTGTATGCGTGCATGTGTGTATATGTGTATGTGAGCATATGTGTTAGGATAACCGTACTTAATCTAAGTCAATAATCTGTGTGTATACGTGTTAGGATAACCGTACTTAATCATTGAATTGTTACAGTTAACATAATCCAGTTTAGAAATGCTGGTAACAGATAGCTTAATTACCTTAGTTCAGTCATTTATTATCTTAAAAACACAAAGTTCGAGCATAGAGCTAACAATATTTTTTTCTAAAACACAGGCAAAGTTCTATCATTTATTGGCTTAGTACGTCAAAGTTCGATCATTAATTACCTTAAAAACATACAGTCCATTAATTACATTAGCCAAAGTTCAAACGGTCTTAATCGCCTTTTCATTAATTCTTTTACAAGATTCATACATTTAAAAAGTTAATTACATTACGAAGTTCAACCATTAATTACCTTAAAAAATTCATCTGAATATTGAATTAAGCAAAGTTCAAACAATCTTCCTTAAAAACAAAGTTTGACCATTAATTGCCTTAAAAACAAACAGTTACTTCATTTGAATATTGAATTAGCCAAAGTTCAAATAACCTTAATTACCATTAAATGAATTACCTTTAAATGAGGATGTAACAAGGAGATTGGTTAAATACACTCTCTTCAACTCCTCACCTAGTAGAATCGTAAAAGTTCTGCATGTGTAGATTTAAACCATTCCTAAATCAGTTACTTCATTTGAATATTGAATTAGCCAAAGTTCAAAAAATCTTAATCGCCTTTAAATGAGACTGGTTTATGACGGAGCTAACAATATTTTTTTCTAAAACACAGGCAAAGTTCTATCATTTATTGGCTTAGTACGTCAAAGTTCGATCATTAATTACCTTAAAAAACATACAGTCCATTAATTACATTAGCCAAAGTTCAAACGATCTTAATCACCTTTTCATTAATTCTTTTACAAGATTCATACATTTAAAAAGTTAATTACATTACGAAGTTCAACCATTAATTACCTTAAAAAATTCATCTGAATATTGAATTAAGCAAAGTTCAAACAATCTTCCTTAAAAACAAAGTTTGACCATTAATTGCCTTAAAAACAAACAGTTACTTCATTTGAATATTGAATTAGTCAAAGTTCAAATAACCTTAATTACCATTAAATGAATTATCTTTAAATGAGGATGTAACAAGGAGATTGGTTAAATACACTCTCTTCAACTCCTCACCTAGTAGAATCGTAAAAGTTCTGCATGTGTAGATTTAAACCATTCCTAAATCAGTTACTTCATTTGAATATTGAATTAGCCAAAGTTCAAAAAATCTTAATCACCTTAAATGAGACTGGATTATGACGGAGCTATCAATATTTTTTTCTAAAACACAGGCAAAGTTCTATCATTTATTGGCTTAGTACGTCAAAGTTCGATCATTAATTACCTTAAAAAACATACAGTCCATTAATTACATTAGCCAAAGTTCAAACGGTCTTAATCGCCTTTTCATTAATTCTTTTACAAGATTCATACATTTAAAAAGTTAATTACATTACGAAGTTCAACCATTAATTACCTTAAAAAATTCGTCTGAATATTGAATTAAGCAAAGTTCAAACAATCTTCCTTAAAAACACAACAGAGCTATGTGTGACCTAGTGTGTTCTTCCTATTACAATCTGACTATATCTAACGATCAAAAGAGCTATGTGCGACCTAGTGTGTTCTTCCATAGAGCTATGTGTGGTGTGTTTGCGTTGGGACTGAGAAGTCGGTGTTCGTTACCCTGCGTTCTATGAGAGGTCTGTATTGTGATCTCTCATCCTCTTCTGGAAGCAAAGTAAATTGTCTAGTCTCCTAGTTAATAAGGTTCTAATGATTGGAAAAAAATGTTTAATGTGAATCTTGTAAAGAATTAATGATGATGAAGAATTAAATGTTTAATGTAATTAACTTTAAATGTATGAATCTTGTAAAAAGAATTAACGATGTTTAATGTAATTAATTTTTAAACGTATGAATCTTGTAATAGAGTTCTAATGATTTTAACTTTTAATGATTGGGAAAAATAAATGTTTAATTAACTTTTAATGATTATAACTTTTAATGATTGAAAAAAAATGTTTAAGTTCTAATGATTTTAACTTTTAATGATTGAAAATAAATGTTTTATGTAATTAACTTTTTTTAAATAAATGATTAATGAAAATTAGCTGATTTTTAAAAATGAAGGGGAAAGGAAAGAAATAAAGAAAAAAACCCTATCCATAATTAATTCTATTTAATGAATATAAAGATTTAAAACGCATAGATACATACTAAATTAGTTGTTTTTTTCACAAGTTATAGTTCATGAAAATGTTGTTTTTATTTAATGAATATAAAGATTTAAAACACATAGATACAAGTTATAGTTCTTGAAATTGTTGTTTTTTATTTAATGAATATAAAGATTTAAAACACATAGATACATACTAAATTTCACAAGTTATAGTTCTTGAAATTATACATTAACACTAATCACTTACACTATAGAGTACTGGACGTGAATATTTTTTTATCACTTACACTACAGAACATGAATATTTATACATTAACACTATAGAGTACTGGACGTGAATATTTTTTTAGTTCTAATCACTTATGATTTTTTTCACATAGACGCACTGTCACCCTATAGAGTTGACGGTCTGATTGAGTAATGGGACCACGGAAGAGTATTGACAGTTCCCGGTACTCTATATCTTTTATCGTCGATAGAGCATAGAGCGACTCTATTGAATTTTTGGGTGTAAAGTTTGAATCCTACTGCTCTTATTGAACGAGCCTCTTTCATGACTATCGTCTCATCTGTCAAACAATTACGATAATCCTCTAATGAAAGCGTTCTTAACGCACTACTCTTCACCCCTTTAGCCTTGAGAGTCTCCCCCACCCCTTGTACCGAGAATGAATAGAGTTTAGGACGTAAACCAATGAACTCAGTGATGATCTGACCTCGAGTCTCGTCTTTTAGTTTACCGAGCACCCCTTTATTCACTACGGGCATCCTGTAAACATTATCTTGTCCGTAGGTGGAGGTGTCCAGATACTCATTAGCTAACAGGGCAAGTCTCTGGTATGCATCTTCAACAGTCATGTAGTAGAGAAGTGAGTCTGTATCAGTGTATTGAAGTTTTAACGTACCTTGGGGGAAGGCAGGGATCATAACCTGGTAATGCAGACCGTACATGACTACCTTCGAGATTTCCAAAATGGCGAATCCCGCATAGATAGGCATATCAAAGTAAATCTCTTGCGGTTCCATCTCGATGATGACTAGGTTTTCTGACACTATCGAGCGGTTTTTAAAGTTTGGACTGGCTATGAGGTTACCCGCTCCAAATTTCCCATCCCACCTGGTAGCTATCTTTATCGTACGGTATGCCCTCTTGTTAGATATGAGGCGACCGAATGCGGCATTGTTCATCAGTTTGAAAAACATGTTTTCAAATTGATTACTCGCTTTACTCCTCATTTCGGCGTTCAACCTGATATACGGAGCCATCCACGGCGCTTGCTTGAAACTGAGAACACGGTGAACTCTCGTCAGTTTCAACCCGTTCGCTAAACATAGCTTTAGATGACGGTAATGAATGACGTACCCGGTCTTATCAGCTAAAGTTGTTAACAGTTTCTCCTGTTTCCCTACGGGTGGAATCCCTTTCTCAGGACAGAACGGCAAGTCAGAATGAGCGTCGTGTACATCTTGCGGGTATTCAAGATCTACCTGCAAGATATAGCCCGTATCCGCATCATCCTCTACTTTTAGCACGTCCAATCGAGCAATTTCTTCTTCTTTGAGCCACCTGAACTCTCCATAGGGAAGTGAGGACAGCATACTAAATGAATAGAGTCCATTTACGTCCAGATAGACAATGTAGGACTCTGGCTTGGAAGGATCAAACGCGTCCATAGAGCGATTATTCGCTACAGCGTGACGATTAGCCACAAAACATATCCCTCCGCGGATAGCCCCCTCAATGAATTGATGAGTGTCCACATCATCGATTAATTCGAGCCGTACCCGGGTTATTCTCAATAGAGCCTGGTACGCTAGACTGGGAGCTGTAAGGGACCATCCGGGATCTAGCCTATACGTTTTCATGCAGAGATCACGAAAGTTCTCAAAGACGTCCCCTAGTAAAGTTACATCCGTGTACAGGTAGAGGTTCGAATAGTCCCAAAGATTCTTACATTCGAATACTCGCCAAACCTCACAGGCGTGATAATAGTCTTCCTGAGAGATATGAGTATCCGTGAGCGCGTTGTAAAATTTATCTTTGCTCGGTAACTGAGTCTCGTCTAGCCGCTCGAATGAATCAATATAATCATAGGGGAACACTCCTTTTCGTGTGACTAATTTAAAGCGTTCATCCTCGGGATGGCACTTACGCGTGATTTTAAGTTGCCCGGGTTCGAGGTAAGATACGCATTTCTCTAGGGAAGTACATAGAAAACTGAAACTATCTATAATTTTAATCGTGATCCCTCGAAACCCGCACCAAATATATTTCATGATTACTTTGAATCTTCCCATAGTCTCTCCAATAACTCTGACTTTTCCCGGATTGATGAGAACGCTCTCCCCCGTGAACGGATCAGTTTCTCTACGTTCAACGAGTGATTCTAGAAGGAAAAAATTGTCGTAGCAACGCGCGTTATGAATTACTACGCTCAGGTGACTCGGGTTCTTGTAATTAATATTACACCCTGCGTGACTACTCCCTCGGTAAAGTCCGGTCAAGTGACAATGATCCATAACCCGAATATCATCATTCTTGTAGGGCTTTTCACATATATGGCAATGAGAGGCTGTATTATGAGCGTCTCTTTGAGCAGGAGTTAACGGTTTCATCGGTACAACGGTACTATAGTACTCTAGTACACGCTTCGCAGTATCTACGAGCGCCTCGACAAATTGGTCAGTACAATCTTTTCCCGTGAAATGACGGTACTCTGAGAGACTATCGTTAAAATTACATTTAACGTACATTCCTACAGAATAAGCTACATGACGCTGAACATTCTCAGTATAAGAAAATTTTGGGTCGGGATCACTCGTCTCAATAGGCATAAGTAGGCTCTCCAGGTCCGCATATACGATAAATCCTGTTTTCTCCTGTTGCTTATACTGAGTGAACGTGAGGAATTTATCCTGCCCTTGAGGGAATGTACTCCTTACCGCGTTGAATTTTATACATGCCTCTTTATGTTTTGTGAGTTTGTTTTCAGTCAAAAAAGCGGACAGGCATCTATCGCAAAAGTATCTACGTCCTCCGCTAGACGCTCGCTGTAGTTGAGGGTTTATTAACCGTGACAGATTTTTAATCCAGCTGAAATGATAAGTTTCTGTCCCGTGTTCTCTTATCATAAATAAATGAACATGTCTAGCACGCTCTTTAGCACTAACGTGTACGGGAACAATTACTAGTTTTTTAGAGGTGTCAGCTGTATCAATATAAGAGTCACTTCCATCATGCTTTGCAGTGTACACATTTATAGATATATCGTTAAGCTTTTCAAAACGCTCGATATATCTCATTTGGAAAGGGAGAGGGATCCCGTCTAGATTCAACACGTCTCGAAAATTGGGGTAAGAGGATAAACGTTGAGCTCTCCCTGCCGGTTCAAAAATAGCTGATAAAACAGATACGGGGAAACAATGACCTTCTTCACATTGCACATTTATCAACGCTTCACGCCTGGCTATAGTTTCAGGGATTTGAACCGGAGCCCCGATCGTGAAAACCGTGTTTTTAGAGAGATTTATTCTCATCTCCAATGTACCGTCATACATCCAACCTGAGTCTCTAGAAACAAAACCTTCAATTTGAGCAAGGAGGGGGAAAACTACATTATTTTCATATAACTCCTCCAAGTTTGTAGTGCTAAATATACCGCATAGACTAGAGTTGAAATACCCTTTCTCAATTCTACCTTCGGTAGGATGTCTAAACTCGCAAATGAGGCTGCAATTTACCTTTATCGAGTCATTTGCAATTGTTTCTTCTACCGTCTTTACTTATATACCCCCGCACGCGACAAGAAACTGAACGGGGTCCTTGTAAGGCAATTCATTAGTGATAGAATAGGTTTTTATACGGAGGGTGTACGCCTGCTCAATAAGTTTCAATGAGAGACCTAACGGTTCCAGGTAAAGTCTAAACTGGGTAAATCCCGTACCTAAGTCATGTGACTGAGTCAAAAGCGTCCGGATCTGTCTATCTATATCTTCATGTCCGATTATCAAAACGCTCGAGGTCTTAATCAACCCTGGTGTATGCTCAATGTATGCTTTATATACTTGTGTTGTGATATCACGTTTTAGATAATTAATTAAAAGTTGCTCATTCGAGGTTAATTCACGGAGAGTATACACTTTATTTCCATTTATTTGTCGAGATATAATAATGGGTGGAGAAGAAGAAAAGCGCGCTCTTTTAGCTGGAGGTTCTGCCATTTAGCCTCCTCTTCATTCAGGTACAGTCCCCAGTGGGCTCGAGACAGCTGTAAACAAACAAACAGGAACGACTGTGATGAGTAATCATAAAAAAAGTCTGACACCTTGCCCCCCTAGACCATCAGGCTACCTAGCTGCTTCAGTCACTGCCTTACTCTCGTATTGGGAGGGTCAAGGTTCGACTCTCGCCCAGGATGGTTTTAACCTAATGGTTTTTTCCAGTCTCTCTAACCACGCAAATTTGTACACATTTCCTCTAAAAATATAACCTTATTATTCCCTAAACAGTATTACTATGTAAGTGTATAACCAGAACGGTAGTATGGAAGATTTCTACGAAAGCTGTTTGTGATATTTTTTTTAGTTTACTGTAAATACAGAAAGGTTTAAATGTTTCTTTTTTTGTTGCTGGAGATTGCCATCCCTCGCTCCCTTCCGTTAAAGAAGAAAAGAAGGTAACAAAAAAAAGTGTGTTTAAACCCCCCGGATCCCTTCTGTTAAAAGAGGGTGGATATTCACTCGTGTTAAATTCTCGATATTCCTTTAAAGCATTATTAACCATGACGAAAATGTACTTAAACTATTCACATTTAAACCGAAAACAATTCAATGATTATTGACTTAGGTCTTACGAGGAATAGATTAAACACAATTATCCTAGGAAGTGAGGTTTGAACCTTGTATTGTTAGTTAATGATGTAAACTATTCATTCGTTGATTATTGGTCAGGACCGAGGATTGAACCCTAGACCTCTAGGTTTACCAGGTTTATTATTGAGTGTCAATTGAAGGGATGCTGTTGTCCCGGTTCACCGTAAATGTAACCATCAAGGCCTAATTAAGGTCATATTTCCTTGATTTGTTTAATTTTTTAGGTCTGATTAGGCCTATTCGCGTAATTCATGTTGAATAAGTAACTTATATTTAGTGTCACTTTTAATAAATAATCTTGAACAATCGAGTAATTGATATATTACTCCAATTTAGTTAATTAACCCTAAGAATCATCGCAAGTTAATTGTTTAATTTTTTAGGTCTGATTAGGTCTATTCGCATAATTCATGTTGAAATAAGACTTATATTTAGTGTCACTTTTAATAAATAATCTTGAACAATCGAGTAATTGATATATTACTCCAATTTAGTTAATTAACCCTAAGAATCATCGTAAGTTAATTGTTTAATTTTTTTAGGTCTGATTAGGTCTATTCGCATAATTCATGTTGAATAAGTAACTTATATTTAGTGTCACTTTTAATAAATAATCTTGAACAATCGAGTAATTGATATATTACTCCAATTTAGTTAATTAACCCTAAGAATCATCGCAAGTTAATTGTTTAATTTTTTTAGGACTGATTAGGCCTATTCGCGTAATTCATGTTGAATAAGTAACTTATATTTAGTGTCACTTTTAATAAATAATCTTGAACAATCGAGTAATTGATATATTACTCCAATTTAGTTAATTAACCCTAAGAATCATCACAAGTTAATTGTTTTTTAGGTCTGATTAGGCCTATTTTCATAATTCATGTTGAAGTAAACAATTCATTTAAACTCATTCAAAGATTATTGACTTAAGTTCAGTTACCCACACACACACACACACACACATTGTTAGTTAATGATGTAAACAATTCTTTTTAAACTCATTCAATAATTATTGACTTAGATTAAGTTCAGTTATCCTAAACACACACGCACATATTGTTAGTTAATGATGTAAACAATTCTTTTAAACTCATTTAACTTGAAAACAATTCAACGATTATTGCTAGTTAATGATGTAAACAATTCTTTTTTTAAACTCATTAACACCCACTCGCACACGCACACGAGCCTGATGTAAACAATTAAGTTCAGTTACCCTAACACACACACTTACCTTCAAAGTTCAGAATGGCTGTTTTGGTGGCGGTAGAGAGACCTTTGTAAACAAGTAGCAGATCCGCTTTCGAGATACCCTCTATCTGAAGATCGGTGAGCGTCGAAAATCTTCGCGGTAGCCAAACTTGATACTTGGCGTCGAGTACAGTAAGTATACGACGACCGAATCGAGTATTTACCGATTTTATTGAAGAAACACGGTACGCGTGACCTATCTCCAACTCAGTCAATTTACGTGGAAGTATCTCATTACACCCCACCTCCGTCAAAAATGCAGCCACAAATTCTGACGCCATGGCTAATATAGCTACCGGTTAATGATAGGGCTGACCGCCCTTATTTATAGGCTCCAAGCCACGCCTCTCCCCCATCCTACAAAGTACCCAGATCTAGACCCTCAATGTGAAAACTACTTAAGTATTATGATTCTAAGCATGTCACTTGGAAAGAAATTTATGTTCTAATACCTTGACTGTTATGTTAATGTACGGCTCTTTCAAGAGCAGCTGTGCACCGCAGTCACTAGGTCAAGCTCCCCGCGACATACTTTACCGTGTGGGACACCTTATAACCCTACCCATAGGGTCTAAACGCTACGTCACGATGCAAGAGATAACCCCTCCACCCGGGTGTTCCATACCGAAAAAAACTAAGACTTTGAGAGAGAGAGAGATATACTTGTCATATCCTTAATTCCCAATCTTTGCTAGGACCGACCGTCAGGGTTTTAGACGGTGTAGGAATTGGGAAGGTTTAATTAAAGGTAGAGTGGATACTTGTCATATCCCAGGGTTCGAGACCCGTGAAAAGACTAAGACTTTGAGAGAGGGAGAGATATACTTGTCATATCCTTAATTCCCAGGGTTTTAGACCGTGTAGGAATTGGGAAGGTTTAATTAGAGGTAGAGTGGATACTTGTCATATCCCGGGGTTCGAGACCCGTGAAAAGACTAAGACTTTGAGAGAGGGAGAGATATACTTGTCATATCCTTAATTCCCAGGGTTTTAGACCGTGTAGGAATTGGGAAGGTTTAATTAGAGGTAGAGTGGATACTTGTCATATCCCAGGGGTTCGAGACCCGTGATGTACTGAATAATACTTGTCATATCCTTAATTCCCAATCTTTGCTAGGACCGACCATCAGGGTTCGGCTGTCCTCCCACGTAGGAATTGGGAAGGTTTAATTAGAGGAAGTGAACCCGCATTTGCAGGATAATATTTATAGTCTCCCCTCCCACGTAGGAATTGTGAAGGTTTAATTAGAGGAAGTGAACCCGCATTTGCAGGATAATATTTATTTAGAGGTGAATAATACTTGTCATATCCTTGACCATCAGGGTTCAGCTGTCCTCCCACGTAGGAATTGGGAAGGTTTAATTAGAGGAAGTGAACCCGCATTTGCAGGATAATATTTATAGTCTCCCCTCCCACGTAGGAATTGTGAAGGTTTAATTAGAGGAAGTGAACCCGCATTTGCAGGATAATATTTATAGTCTCCCCTCCCACGTAGGAATTGGGAAGGTTTAATTAGAGGAAGTGAACCCGCATTTGCAGGATAATATTTATAGTCTCCCCTCCCACGTAGGAATTGGGAAGGTTTAATTAGAGGAAGTGAACCCGCATTTGCAGGATAATATTTATTTAGAGGTGAATAATACTTGTCATATCCTTAACCATCAGGGTTCGGCTGTCCTCCCACGTAGGAATTGGGAAGGTTTAATTAGAGGAAGTGAACCCGCATTTGCAGGATAATATTTATAGTCTCCCCCCCCCGACCCCTCTCAGCCATCCCGAGTCTGGTGCGAGAGATAACCCTTAGGAAGTGAACCCGCATTTGCGTGGATACTTCGAGACCCGTAGCTGTCCTACAGACCGTCAAGGTTTGAGAGAGAGAGAGAGGGATTGAAAATACTATATGTATGCGTATGTTGATAGACTAAGAATCTTTGAGAGAGAGAATTTTGTACTGAATATTAAGAATAATACTTGTCATATCCTTGACCATCAGGGTTTGAGGAAGTGAACCCGCATATGTGTGAAGGTAGAGCGGATCCGCCAGGCCCTTGGGAATGAACCCGCATTTGCGTGAAGGTAGAGGGGATCCGTCAGATCGTGAGACAACCTGAACCCGCATTTGCTGGATACTTCGAGACCCGAGAAAAAAAAAAACTCGCCGGCTCGTCGGAAGAGAGAGAGAACCAAGTTGGGTCCTCCTCCTTCCCCCTCACAGGCAGCCAGGTGTTTCAACCCCCCATCCCAGGAGACACAAACCCTTGCTCTACACCCCCCTCCCTCTGTGCTCCAACCCTTCCCCCATACCTACCCATCAACATGTCATCTCAGGAGTCATTAAAATCAGGATTAATGGGGTGTCCTCGTATACCACAAACTGACTTACTCACATTATAGATAACTTGTGGGGAAAGTAAACTCACGGTTAATATGAGGTATTGCCATGCATGCATCTGACTCAAGGAGCTCAAATAAGAACATAGACAGCTTCCCTATAAATGTGTTTCACTCTATCATGTAGTTTAACACACACTTCTCATATAATACGGATGTCAGCATAGCTACAGTAACCCCATGGCTTCTTTGGTGATGACTGACAGCTCACAGCTGACTTCAGACAGTCAAAATTTAGGTATATACCTAAATTTTGACCATCAGAAGTGACAGCTGCTAAACACATGTTTTTTCAGATCATATGGTTCGGCGTAGGGATAAATAATTTGGTCTGGTAATTTTTCAAAGCTTTTAGCTCTCAGCTGTGAGCTGTCAGTCAGCAACAAAGAAGCCATGGGGCTACTGTAACAACAAAACATAATATAACTAGCAAGGATATAAA